>CM076581.1:709109826-709609498 GCA_034641835.2 Pinus albicaulis
GAATAATGAAAAAAAAACAGCATGCACACTTGCTTAATACTTAGTCACCATAATACATAAACAATAACCAAGACAAAAGAAGTGCACTTAACTAGTTTATCATATAGTTCATCCAAGCTTCACCATAATCCTATTGAAAAGTGTAACTAGGTTCGGTCTTCATATTGACTTGTAATTATGAATTTATGTAATGAAGAAGACAAAGGTAATAAAATGTATTTTGTGAATACGTTCTTCATGGGTTTCATGAGCAAGGAGTTTTTATTATAGGTCAAAGACGACTTCTTGATGTCTTTATGGATATGTCATCTTGTCATAAATGTATAATTCAAATTTTAGAGTCATGTATATGAAGTGTTGTTACACGTGTAAAGGACAATTTATTGATGTAAAGATATGCTCCAACCCCTTGTCACTATGCTCCACGAAATCGGCTTAAGACATGTTGGAATGCTCTTCTTTATGAAGTTGGCTTGGCTAAAAGTTCATGTTGGCCTAGGAACTGAGAGACAGTCACTATATATTAGGAACTGCGGCCTCATTGTAGCATCAAGGTTTTCGGTCAAGTCTAAAATCTCAAGTGAAGACAAGTCTGCAATAAAAGTGCGAGGAAAGGGTATGCAATTGGTGCGAAGGAGGAAGCTAATCAAGCAAAGGAAAGAAGGTTTATACCTATCTCTGTTTTGGGTCTATTATACTTCGCATATTTCAGGAAGGTCGAGACATATCACAACAAAAGATCAGTTCAGGGCTTGAAGTGTCTCATCAAGGAGACCAGTATACCATGAAGAGAAGAGGCTACAAGGTGTGTAAGGAAGAAGCATAAGCCTGTAAGTATTAAGGACTGCACCTATATCTCACATATCTCAGTGAGATCGAGGGTTACTACAGCTCGGTCTAGGGCTAAAGAATATATAAGAAAGTGCAGAAGAAAGATCGAAAGAAGCAAGAAGTCTATAGGAGACCGAAGGAGCTTCTTGTCTACAAACCAAGTTTCCTACTGTTGGTAGCGCAGTGCAGAAACAAAGGATCGGCCAGTGAAGCCAAAGAAGAGCAGTGACAAGGGTCTTACTTTCGAGTTCTTCTCTCCAAGACAGAGAGGTTTTGGCCCTGGCTTGAAGAGCCTAAATCTTATGTCTCTTGTGTCCTGATAATTAACTTGATGAAATACATAATAAGCTAACGAAGAAAAGATTGAAGGAGAAGAAGCATACCAAGTTCACAAGTAATTATCATAAAAGAGAAATTGATTGAAAATGAAGTAATGGACTATGTCAAAGGATCATCAGGTGAACCTTCAAAAGAAGATACTCAAAGCTTATACCAAATACATGAAGGGAGACATAAGAGCTCGAAGTATTCCTATAGAATCCATAAAGGACTCCCTCATTCCCTATGTATCAAGTCTATAATCCTCAAAAGAAATATATGATAAATTGGTGGAGCTATTCTCAGTAAGTACTACAGGGGAGATAATGTCTCTGAGACAAGAACTATACAAGTTGAAGATGTCAAGAGAGGAAGAAATAACTTCATATTTTATGAAGATTTCTGTAACTCGAGATCAACTGTAGAAATTGGGAGAAGTAGTGTCTAATGGAGAAATACTCACTATGGTACTAAATGCTCTACCAAAGGAATGGGGAAGCTTAACTTCAAATACCTATGGGAAGAAAGAAGCAATGTCATTTCAAGATCAGTGGTCTTTATTTAAGACATAGGAAACTAGATCAAATAAAGCCAATACTAATATGTCAAGAAGGAAAATTTGAAAAATTTGGTCCTCAAAAGAAAGAAAGAAATATGTATAAGATATGATGTTATGGTTGTAATGAACCTGGGCACTATAGAAGGAATTGTCCCAAGTCTAATACAAACAAGAGGAAAAAGGAAGAAGCCCATATTGTCAAAGAAAAGGAAGAACCTGATGCAAAGAAATCTAAGAAAGCAGAAGTGAAAGATCTCTATTATGATTGGGATCATCTTCCTCTATCGAAGGTTTTTGTCGCTTGTATATAGTATATTAGGAAGCATTGTATATTAGATAAATGCATCATTAAAATCATAATAGAAGCATTCAAAAGTAAGGAGTATTGGTCATAGGAGGATGTCTGAAAACATCTATGTAACATCTATGCTATGAGATAATTTAACTCCTGGAAACCTCATTGTATATACATAACAAGGTAGTTATCTAAATCATAGTTCATCATTCGGTAATCTATATGGAAATAGGTGTTCACACTTTCTAATAGAGTCCTCTTTGGATTCACTAGTTAGAAAGAAAGCAAAAGGTTTCATCGAATTCTAACTTGTAGAATTATGTGATTATATATGATGACATATTGAGATAGCAAGATAAGGGAATGAAACTCTTCACTCCAAGGAAATTTATTGCTAGATGACACAAAAGAAGGAAATGAGGTACATATATGCTGACATTGGATGTTATACAGAGAGGTCATATCATATATGGTTGAAAGTAGAAGAAGTATGATTAAAGAAAGCAGAAACTCTTCCGACACACAGGTTGTCAATAGACATGTTCCACACTAGATGAAATCAACATAATATATCCCCATACGGAATATGAGGTAATTGTACATTATCAAGGAACTGCACAATGGAAGTTCCTAGAATGAAATAAATCGTGGAGAAAGAAAAGGGAAGAGATCATAAAAAACACAACCATGATCAGAGGCAGTCAACATCCAAGGAAGCCAAGAAGACTTGACAAGAAAAACCCCTGGGAAGGTATGTAGTCTCCATTAAGAGGGAGCCTAGTAATAAGTTTCCTACTTGGAAGAAACTTGGTAATTCCTAAGCCAAGAGGGAGCTTAGGTGCATTCCTTGTATAGGAATGTGTACATTCCTTTATGGAATACGTCCTCCCTAGTTAAGAGGGAGAGATAGACAAGGCATTCTGGTCTTCACCTGGGAAGATAGAATGGAGGATTGGGTAATCATATGGCATCCGATACTCTTTTGGGGAATGTATTAGGGCATCCAAGGAAAGAGTAGCCGTGAAAACAAAGATATTCTTTGAGGATTAGCTATCCCAATAAGCATAGTCCTAGGAGGTCATACTCGGTGAACACTCGCGTGGAGTATGTACCTTGGAGACATTTTGATGGTGTCTATAATCATTGGTCTCGCCAGCATTATAGCTCATGGTCTCGTGGAGAGATGGAGTTGTTAGTCAAGCCCTTGCATTGTAACATTGTTGGCTAATATGATGCTATAACAGATGGATTACCAATCGGATTCTTCTTATGAGATTCTTCAAATTGAGAGTGACCATGTACCATTATGAATACCTCCCTAGTTAAGAGGGAGTGTTGAAAAGTGTAACTAGGTTCGGTCTTCATATTGACTTGTAATTATGAATTTATGTAATGAAGAAGACAAAGATAATAAAATGTATTTTGTAAATACTTGCTTCATGGGTTTCATGAGCAAGGAGTTTTTATTATAGGTCAAAGACTTCATCTTGATGTCTTTATGGGTTTGTCATCTTGTCATAAATGTATAATTTGAATTTTAGAGTCATGTATATGAAGTTTTGTTACACGTGTAAAGGACAATTTATTGATGTAAAGATATGCTCCAAAGCCTTGTCACTATGCTCCAAGAAATCAGCTTAAGACATGTTGGAATGTTCTCCTTTATGAAGTCGGCTTGCCTACAAGTTCATGTCGCCCTAGGAACTGAGAGACAATCACTCTATATTAGGAACTGAGGCCTCATTGTAGCATCAAGGTTTTCGGTCAAGTCTAAAATCTCAAGTGAAGACAAGTCTGCAATAAAAGTGCGAGGAAAGGGTCTGCAATTGGTGCGAAGGAGGAAGCTAATCAAACAAAGGAAAGGAGGTTTATACCTATCTCTGTTTTGGGTCTATTATACTTCGCATATTTCAGGAAGGCTAAGACCTACGAAACCGGATTCATACTTACCCCTCGTCGTGTCCTGAATCCGGCGAATCGGACACGATTCGTGGGGATTCAAGTCCAATTGCCTCGATTCGATCGTGTCCATATAGGACACGACGAGTCCCGATCGTGTCCTGTACGGACACGATCGAATCCCTTTTCGCCGGATTCGAAATGGGCGAAAAAGCTTATAAGGGCTTATAAATTCGAGTAATTTAATTTATTAACTTTAACATTTTGCGGTGTTCAATGGATGGTATTGGTAAATAATTGATTTGATTTAACCTTATCCTCCATAACGCGTCTACTTATAATATACAGGGATTGAGGAGTACCTAAGATATTTCTCACCTTGAATAAGTTGGAATTCTGCATTTTGCCTCTGGAAGAAAAAGTTGGAGAAGGAAGATGTTGCAGTCTTAGATTTGGTGCAATGCACACATTGTTGGGATAGTGAGATTAGTGTATTACTCTTTGCGATACCACTAAAATGAACTGACTCATTAAGCACTATATTTCAAGTATAGCATAATGTTCTTTCTTCTTAGTTTTTTTTTCTAACAGACAAGGAATTTGGTTTAGTAATGCTGGTTTTGTGAGAAATCCCTCCGTATCGTGTTATTTACTTTTATTTTTACTTTCCCTTGTATTTGTAAGATTGAGAATCAACCAAAATTTTATTTCAATTATAAATTCTATTAAATAGTGAGAACTAAAACTATTTGGAAATTGTGTGTATGTAGGTTTCCATCGTGCATAATCATAGTGATATCATGTATCTTAAATCTTTGTAAAACTTACATCAAGATGAAGATCTATGTTTGAATCAATGAATTTGTATGAATTTGTGTAAGAAATATCTAATATTTAATATATATATATAACGTGTCCAGACGTGTCCTGTTCCGGGGGTCACCATGTCTCGAATCCGACACTCGAATCCGCGTGTCCATCATGTCTCATGTCAAGTGACTTAGGCTGAGATATATCACAGTAGAAGATCAGTTCAGTATGCAATTGGTGAGAAGGAGGAAGCTAATCAAGCAAAGGAATGGAGGTTTATACCTATCTCTGTTTTGGGTCTATTATACTTCGCATATTTCAGGAAGGCCGAGACATATCACAACAGAAGATCAATTCAGGGCTTGAAGTGTCTCATCAAGGAGACAAGTATACCGCGAAGAGAAGAGGCAACAAGGTGTGTAATGAAGAAGGATAAGTCTGCAAGTATTAAGGACTGCATCTATATCTCACATATCTCGGTGAGACCAAGGGTTACTATAGCTTGGTCTAGGGCTAAAGAATAGATAAAAAAGTGCAGAAGGGAGATCGAAAGAAGCAAGAAATCTATAAGAGACCGAAGGATCTTCTTGTTTAGAAACCGAGTTTCCTAATGTTTGTGTAGCAAAGTGCAAAAACAAAGGATCAGCCAATGAAGCCAAAGAAGAGCAGTGACAAGGGTCTTGGAGGCATATTGGTGTCAAGGGTCTTAGTCATGGTCTTGGTAATCGTCAATTAAGGATCTATAAGAAGAATTACTTTCGGGTTTTCTTCTCCAAGAGGGAGAGGTTTTGGCCCTGGCTTGAAGAGCCTAAATCTTGTGTCTTGATAATTAACTTGATGAAATACATAATAAGCTAAACCCATTTCCACCAAAACTCCTCTTGAGAGGTGAAGATGGAGTCCTTAGCCCACACCTATAGTGGATCTAGAGAGTAATCCACCAGGTCTTCCTCGTCCATCGTCGCTCACCAAGTTTGATGATTAAGTTCAATCAAGATTTGTGTGGAATAGCCTTGTTAGGCGTATTCATATATATAAAGAAGATAGTATAAATATACAATATAATAATGACAAAATAGAACATTCAATTATTAATTAATAATAAGTTGGCTCTTTTTTGTTTTTCCTTTGAAAGAATTCCTCAGGAAACTCTCAGGCAGTTCCCCTCATTCCAAGGATGGTACCCAATGTAAAGTGGGCGACATAGACTTAGTGCGCCTGACCCCGTGGGAATCGAACTGGGGACCTGCACAACATGTCGAATTACCAACAATGTCTTGGCAACACCTGCCGAGAAACACACGCTAGCCAAAGGTTGATTCACCATGCACTCGAGTGAAATCTCGAGCCTATTATATACGTATTCACAATGAAATTCTTCTTCCTGCTTTCCCTTACATTCTAAGAAGGCGCTTTTCATACGATCTAATAACGAGCCCTTATGCCACTATGCTTTTCAGTGTCTTGAAGATAAGATCTAAGGAGAAGAAGCATACCAAGTTCACAAGTAATTTCTCAACAAATCCATTCATGAGAAGAGTGCAAAATCTGCATCAAGTCCTCTTAAGAGGTTGCTCTATTCAAGCATCCATAGGGGACTAGCGAAAAAGATAGTAATTCAAGAGAAGTGATCTCTCCACAAGTTGCAATCTCTCAATTGAGGTGAGCGCTCCCTTATTTATATGAGTGAAACCAATTGTTTTACCTCATTAGGCTAATAATCCACTAAAAGCCCCTAAAAACATAATAATTCACAATAAAAGGCAGATAGGTCTCATGCAAGCCCCCAAAATATCCCTCCAAAATCAAAATACAATGTTAAAACATGAAAACTTACTCCAAATGTGCCACACGTGTGAGCATAGAAGCCTCATAAATGTGAGGGAATCTCCAGAAAGGGGTGTAAACTTGTAAAGGCTCCAAAAGTCATGTCTCTCCCCAAAAGGTGCAATGTAACCTCACAAAGCCATCTCTCTTCATTAGAAAGTCATGACACATCATCAACAAGTACACCCTCATAATCAAATGACCCGTCCATCTTAGACTTCCGAGATAACTTTCCCTTTGCTACAATTTCTTTGCAACTTAAAAAATACCATTTCAAATGTGTGAAGTCCCATCACATCTGCAACATACTCTATTGTCATCATGACATCATCAAGGAAATGGACTCCATCACCTCTCCAAAGAGATGTATGAACATCATCAAGTGCCATGTCTTAAAGAGGAGGCTCATCATCTTCAAAGGGTTGTAACATTAGCAACAGGCTTCATGCCTTCCCCAAGAGACACATCAAGCTCATCAATGCAACTTCCTAGCTCCAAAATGCAACTTCCATGGTCTGATGGGTGATGGAGTGTGTCAAGCATGCTTCCAAGTCATCACATGTCCAACGCTCCTCATCAAGGCTCCAACATCCATCCAAAAGGTATATAGCAACATCATGAAATATGGGTGAAGCATCATGAAAGCATTCTCCAAAGGACCATGCACATGTATGTATCATCATCAAGCATGCCTCAAGGAGACAATTAGGTTCACCCCTCATGCATAAAATAGTCAATGTAACATTAAATGTGAACCATATTTAATGGGAAAGTGACATAAGTAAATCACATTAGGTATCTTCTTCAAACTTCGCACAAGCTTATGACCTTATGCAAGTTGTCAAATTTAGGTATGGGAGACTTATAAACTACCCCTATTAGGTGCTTCCAAATGAGAGTGAAAGAAAAGCCCCCAAGGGGAGGAATAGTTCCTAGGTCAACCCTTCAATTGATACGTGAATGTGATAAGTGATCATTAGAGAACTTTTGAGGTCTAAAATGGGCCTCCGAAGAAAAATGTACAACCAAAATAAACTTTATAAGAACCAATAGGATTCAAGATGATGATGTCAACCATGGAGGATGATTCACCATTTTTTGGGTAAAAAAATAAAAAGATTAAAAAATAATAAAATAATAAAACTACTATTTCAACTTGTATTTTCAACTTATCTCCCTAAATGTTTACTCAAATTTCGAGCAGGAGTACTCTTTGGATGCAAAATTTAATTCAATCACGTTTTTCTTGTATTACTCATTGTCATGTAGCAAGGTCCATCGAAAGTATGCAACATGGGTACTCCTTGGATGAGGAATCAAATTATGCATCCAACAAGTGTTCCCGATCAAAATTTGAGTAAGCCCATAGGAAGATAAGTTGAAAATGCGAGTTGAAAAAGTAGTTTTTTCTTTTTTCCCTCTAAAATTTGATGTAATCTAATCTTATTTTATTATTTCCATTATTATTTTATAATTTCCTTAGGAGGCCAATTTTAGACCTCAAAATTCCCCTAATGATGGTTAGGCGTGGATTTCATAAGTAGTGTTACAACCTTATACATGGGTTATGCAAGACCTACACTCATCAGCACTTTTGTAGAGGGAGCACTTCTAATATTTGTGTTATTTTTTCACCCCTTAATTAGCATTTTGTAATTTGATTAGCTTATTTTGCAAGCTTCATTGTTTTTCAGTTGAATCCCCTTTTTAGTATGGGAAATTCATTACTCATAGAGATTTTAGACGTTCTTTCAAGTCCATTTTACTTTGATATATCTTGATATGCATGGGACTTTGGTGATGACCTCACACAAGGGGGTAGAGCCCAAGCTAACTTGGCATTTAAATTTATCTATGATTCACCCCTTGCAATTATATTGCATTTAAACATTTGGCATATGCTCTTTTATTCTTTCTTGCAGTAGCATCAACCTTTGGGCATTTCCAATCCCCTTTTGCTCATAGGATGAGACAAGCAGGGAACCATTATGAGCGACTGACAAGAACAAACTCAAAACGAAAATGGATAGAAGGATAAATGGAACATGTTTTGTACGGAAAGATATCAACATGTTATCTCTGTCTAGGCCTCTTAGTTGTGCCCCTCTTCAAAAAATGAAATTAAATCCTCAGGGTGGTCACACTTGAACAAAAGGAATTGATAACCTCCAAGATGAGATAAGGTAACAAGCATAACTTCCAAGCATCATGATTCATTCGTTGACTTCAACCAATGATCCTTACTTAAATGCCTAATATATTAAATGTAAACACTTCGTATGTAACAGTTACTAAAGTACCTCATGTGTGTCAAATCACCATCCATGGGTGACTACTGAGTATATGACGAATAAGAGGCATATGAAGAGCTATTGTATGTGTAGGACTACAGTTATCTCCGTTGTGGAGATGGGAAGAATATGTGTAGGTTGTTGATTTTGTAGCATTGGAAAGTGTTCCAAGTCTCATATTTTGGGATGAGGCTTCGACATCAGTGTTCCAGAGAACCTAGAAACCGTTTGTGGAAATTCCAATCAGATCATGCTCTATTAAAATAATTAATTATTTTAAAGTGATCCATAAGTCTAAACTTAGGGAAATTAAATACTTAAAGGTTATTAATAAAGCAGAGTATTCTAGAAAACGAAGATCAAGTCATCATTTAATCTGAGCCACTGATTAGAGATCTAATCTGGGTCGTTGAATCATCAGCAAGAAGACTATAAGAGAAGGCTTGAGGGTCACTTGAAAAGCAAGTCGGGCACACTCTCAGTACCCGAAGGAAATCGATTCTGAAGTAAGAGAGCTCGATTTCAGAGGGTGAGGTTGTGGAGGCGAAGTTGCAGAGACAGAAGGAGGAAGGGGAAGTTAGCAGAGGAAGAAGAAGGCAAAAGGAGGACGCAGAGGGGGCAGCGTTGAGCAGCAGCACTGGCCCTCCACGCAGAGTGACGCAGTCCAGCGCAGTGACTGCGCAAAAGGCCACGCAGAGTGACGCAGAGGAAGGAAGGGTGCCTCCAGTGTGTCAAAAATTCTTCCGAAGGGTTCGGAAAAATTATCTCAGGTGTATGCTAGACATATGCTCGTCATATTTTCTGTAAATGAATTCCACTGTTGAAGAATAATATAAACCCTCATCTGCTGCACCGGTTTCTATAACTGTGTTCATGTGATTGTTTCTATTGCGTAATATGTGTTCTATTTGTTCTTCTGCTTTTGATTAAGTGAATATTGCAGTTGTGTTTATTTCAGAATTTACTGAAGTATCTGTAAATAACTTATCATAAAAAAGTAGGCGAAATAAATCAATCACTACAACAGTATTTCAAATTGAAAATCTCACATGGTATCAGAGCAAAAGACGAAAGACAAAAGATGAGGTTTTGCAATGGAACTAAGATCCGACATTGATACAGCATCAGCCCGGAAGGGTTCACGCAGTCCTCCAGAACGCATGGAGAAACAGAGGGATTGTGACATTTCAGTTCTGGCATCCAGACTAGAAGAGGATTCCGCTTGTGTGTCAAGCACGGCCTCTCAGGGGCCTGGTATATTGACAGTGGAGCATCTACTCACATGATGGGAGTTCGAGAATGCTTCTCGAGCTACCAGGAAGAGTAGATGAATTTTCAGATCACGATGGGAAACAAAGCCAAGTGTACCCCCGTTGGAAGAGGAACCATAATATTTGAAACAGAAGCTACCAACGTACTGCATGTACTAGGATTGGAGATGAACTTGCTCTCGATGTCTCAACTTCAGAACAAGGATTACGATGTATACTTTATTGGCAACAAAGTTTATGTCAAACACCCTAGGTGGAAAAGGAAGGCACAAATTGGAGTAAGGAGCCATAAACTGTATAATTTACAACTCAAGTCTCTAATGGCACTGATAAGCAGTACAAATGAAAGGGATTGGAATGAATTATGGCACAGAAGCATCAGGCATCTACATCATGGAACCTTGAAGATCCTCAAGAAGACTGTCATGGGAGCTCCAGAACTTAGCACAAGGAAAGACAATGTCTGCAGGGGGTGCATACTAGGGAAGTATGTCAAGGCAGCATTTCCAAGAAGCAGTAGTAGGGCCAAAGGTGTGTTGGATTTGATACACTTAGACATCTGCGGACCAATCTCTACGAATGCTCTCAGTGGTGCTAAGTATTTTGTCACATTTATTGATGACCGTTCCCGGAAGACATGGATCTACTTTCTATAGACCAAAGATGAGGTCTTTGAGTGATTCAAAGAATTCAAGGCTTTGGTATAAAATTTAACTGGAAAGCGGATCAAGAAATTGCGATCAGATAATGGTGGAGAATATATTGATAAAGACTTCACAAGATTCTGCGCAAAAGAAGGTATCAAGAGAGAATGGACAGCTGCATACAATCCAGAGCAGAATTGAGTTGTAGAAAGAAAGAATAGGACCATTGTGGAAACTGCGAGGGCGATGGTGTATGATCAACAAATGACCAAATGTCTGTGGGTTGAAGCTTGCAATACAACAGTGTATGTGCAGAACAGGGTGCCTCATAGAGCATTGGGTAAAGTTACTCCTAAGAGTGTGCTCACTGGCAACAAGCCTGAGGTGAGCCACTTCAAGATATTTGGCAGTATAGTGTATTGCCACGTACCCGATGAGAAGAGGAAGAAATTAGATCAGACTGCAGAGAAGGGATATCTTGTGGGATTTAGCGAAAATGCGAAGGCATATCGCATCTATATTTCTGAGAACAGGAAGATCGTAGTAAGACAAAACGTGAAATTTATGGAGGAGAGAGCCTTCAGGAGATCTCGAGAAATGTCTACAGATACGCAGTCTGAGGAGGATCTACTAGTATAGCCACAGCGGCCTACAGAAATGGCTCTAGTACCTCTCCACAGCACAAGGATTATGAGGAAAGTTCTTCCGAGGAAGTGCAAGAAGTAGAGCAGGTAAATCCACCCATCACTAGTTGAAGGACGAGCAGAGAACTCCAACAGACTCTGAGGGATGCAGAGGAACTTATTAGAGCCCCTAGAATGAGAAGAGGGTACGCAGGCAACCAGATAGGTACCAGGCACTAGTAGCACAGGTTGGAGAACCATCTAATTTTTGAGAGGCAGCTCAACATCAGGTGTGGGTAGACGCTATGGTGGAGGAGTACAGCTCCATCATGACAAATGATGTATGGGAAGTAGTCCCTAGACCTCAGAACAAATCAGTTGTAGGATCAAGGTGGATCTACAAGATCAAGTATGTTGCAAATAGCAACATAGAGAAGTTCAAAGTCAGGTTTGTGGCTAACGAGTATGCACAGAAGGAAGGAATCAATTATGAAGAAACCTTTGCCCCTGTAGCTCGGTACACTTCGATCAAATCCGTCATCTCTCTTGCAGCACAGATGGGATGGGAAATTCACCAAATGGATGTCAAGACAGCATTCTTGAATGGGGTGATAGAAGAGAAGTGTACATAGAACAGCCAGAGGGCTTTGGGACGCATGAACAAAAGACTCATGTATGCAGGCTTAAGAAAGCCTTGTATGGACTGAAGCAAGCCCCTAGAGCATGGTATGGGCGAATTGATAGCTACCTGCAGAAGATAGGATTTTTCAAGAGTGAGACAGATTCCAACCTCTACTATCTAAGAGTAAGGGATTAGCCGTTGATTCTGGTATTATAGGTAGATGATCTGTTCTTGACTGGATCATCTAAGTTCATCAAAGACTGCAGGGAAAATCTGACTACCGAATTCGACATGAAGGATCTAGGGCAGATGCACTATTTTCTTGGTTTGGAGGTTTGGCAGCAGAAGGGAGAAATCTTCCTTGGGCAGGAAGATATACTACAGAGACCATGAAGAGATTTCAGATGGAGGACTGTAGACCCATGGCTACGCCTATGATTACAAACAAGAAGAAGATCGACACATCCCAGGATGATGAGGCTGACCCTACCTTGTATAGGCAGCTCATATGATCATTGATGTACTTGGTCAACACTAGACCAGACATCTGTTATGTCGTGAATACCCTCAGTGAGTTCATGGTAAAACCAAGGAGGGCTCACTGGGCAGCAGCCAAACATGTTCTCAGATACTTGAAGGGGGCAATCGAGTATGGGTTGAAGTACACCAAGGGTAATGAAATCTAGTTGAGTGGGTTCACTGACGCAGATTGGGCTGGAAGCCCAGTGGATTGGAAAAGGACCAATGGGTACTCTTTCAATCTCGGATCAAGAATGACTTCTTGGTGCAGTAGGAAATAGAAATTCGTGGCATTGAGCTCAGCCAAGGCAGAATATATCGTCGCTATCACAACTTCGTGTGAGGCCATATGGCTTTGTAAGTTGCTCATGAAGTTGTTGAGTTTTTTGAGTGTTGGGGTAGCATCAGATGTGCTCTAGCTTCCAAAATTTGTGGAGGGACTAGAGTACATGAGATTTCCAAGACCTAGAAAGGGATTTGGGAAATTCCATCCAATTTGGGAGATAATTAATTAATTAATATTTTTAATTAAGGACCCTAAGTCTAACTTAGGAAAATTAAAATATTAAAGGTAATTAATTTAAACATGTAATGGAAATGACTCAAGTCACACAGATCAAGCTTTCTTTTAATCTTAGCCATCGATTCAAAATTAGATCATGATCGTTGGTTTCCCAACGAGAAAGTATAAAGGAAAGGCTTCGGATTAGTTGGAGTACACACACACAGAGGCAGAGCACTAAGACTAAGCTGAAATTCTAGGGCGGGTTTGCTAAGAATTTTCAGAAGTGTTTCAGCTGCAGAGAGGGGTAGTATTGACTAAGGGGATGATCTGATCCCAGTGCCAAGAATCAGCAAGAGGCAGAGAGGCAACAACCATGAGCAGCACAAAGGAGTAGAGGCAGCAGCAGCTGCATAGCGCAGAGGGCTTCAACCGCTACGCATGCCCAGAAAGGGCAACGCTGAGCCAGCAAGAGACCTCCAAGGTTATGCAGAGACCATCCAGGGCAGCATAGGGACTGCGTCACCCAGTCTAGGGTTATGCAACCCTCTCCAGGCTGACACAGAGGCACGCGGAGGCTAGCAGGGTTGACACAGAGGCTTCAAGGGCAGCGCTAGTGTTTCTAGAGACAGAAAGTGGCTGAGTCCTGTAAATCCCGTTAGAGGGCACATCAGTCAAGTTTTCAGTCTCCATAATAGCAGGTTAGCTTCAGATCTATTTTTTTCTCTATCGGGTTAACCAGTAAGGTGCCCAGATTTGTTGTATTCAAGAACTACTAAATAATATAAACCCTCTAGTAGCCAGAAGACCGATTTTCCCACATTGGGTTTTTCCAAGAACAGTTGTCCTGAAAATCTTGTGTGTCACTTTGTCTGTGTGCATGTAACTTTTGCTCAGATATGAATCGATGAAGAACTGTTATGTGTTTACTTCGATGTTAATATGAATTTTCAACATTAATAACTTGATTAAGTAGGAGAAGTATAATCAGATCTAACAGGGGTTTCTGCATAAAGTAATATTCAGAATTTTTCACATGGTATCAGAGCGATTGTAGATCTAGCAAGATCACCAGCAGAAGGATGAGGAATCCTTGCTGCAGAAAGCAGCAGTAGTCGTAGAAAGTCGGGCCAGAAGGGGCAGCGCAGCAGCAAAGGGAGCAGAGCCACGCAAAGCCCAGAGTGAGACAGTCCTATGCAGTCTCCACGCAAGCCCACGTACTTACTACGCAGAAGCAGCGCAGAGACAGCGCTGGCATTGTCTGCTCACGCAGAGGCTAGCAAGGGTGACGCAAATCTGAAGCTGTTGCTGACTTAGAGTGCCGGAAGAAGTGCTACTGAGCTTCAGAAGTTGCTGGTAGGGTTAAATTTCTGAAGATTTAGAGTTAGCCTAAGCACTAGATGACAAAAAGCGGAAGGAGAGCAGCTTCTCAGAGGGTTTCCAGCCAAAGAAATCTACAGATCGATCAGAGGATCGAAGAGAGCTGATTCATTTGATTTGGCAGACTTCCAAGAGAGGAAGTCAGTTGTCAAAGGGAGCAGAGGGTGCATGTTTCTCCAAGGACCCTAGATCCAAATCTCTAGCATAGAGACGAGGAGTTCTGACAGATTTGCTGAGCAAATGGCACCTCACAAACTATGTGATCAAGAAAGGTTGGACGGTCTATCCAACTTTGCAGTCTGGAAGGCTAGAATCCTAGTAGTCATGGAGGCATACGATCTAAGGGACCATGCAAAAAAAATCTTGGCCACGCCAACCGATGCTGCTCTCCTAGCAAAGCATGAGGAAGCCGCGACACATGCCAAAAGCTTCATAATGGATGAAGTTAAGGATCATATAGTTCCACACATAGTCGACAAGAAAACGGCTCAGGAGATGTGGAAAGCCTTAACTGCCCTATATGAGGGAAAATATGTCCAAAGGAGAATGCTTCTGGAGAATCAGATGCAGTCATTCATGATGGCCAAAGGAGAAGAAATCGAGCACTTCCTTTTCAGGTTACAGGCGATCAAAGATTAGTTGTCTGCCATGGGAGCAAAGGTGGAGGATGATGTGAGGGTAAGAACTGCATTCAATGCAGTCACAGAGGACTGGGAAACTTTTGTCCAAAGTGTCTTGGGCAGAGCAAACCTTCACAACTGGGACAGTATGTGGGCAATCCTTCGTCAAAAAGAACTCCACCGATTCACCAAGAGGCAATACAACACGGGATCAAGTAAGGTGAAGAAGGAAGAGGAAGAAGATGCAGCCTTTGTTGATTTCTATAGCATCGAGAAGTGTTCTAAGTCTCATTTTTGGTAGAGAGGCTTGGACAATAGTTATCCAGAGAACCAAAAAATCGTTTGTGGAAATTCCACTCAGATATGACTTTATTAAAATAATTAATTATTTTAATGCAGACCTTGAGTTTAAACTTAAATTAAATAATTAAAGGGTATTAATAGAGCAGAGTGCGAATTTTCTAGAAAATGAAGATCAAGTCATGTTTTAATCTGAGCCATTGATTAACGATATAATCTTGGTCGTTGATTCATTAGCGAGAAGACTATAAGAAGAGACTTGAGGGCCATTTGGAAATCAAGTCGGGGACACTCTCAGTACCCGAAGGAAATCGATTCTGAAGCAAGAGAATTAGATTTCATTGGGTGAGATTGTAGAGGCAGGGTTGCAGAAGCAGAAGGAGGAGGGATGAGTCAGTTATCGAGAAGTAGAAGTCAGGAGGATGAAAGGAAGGGTAAGTTAATCAGCAGCAAGACCCCTTCCACACAAAATCAAGCAGTCCAGGGAGAGACTGCGCAGAGCTCTCACGTTGGATAATGCAGAGGGTGAAGGAGGTCACCCCGAGGGTCTGAAATTTGTCTGGAGGTTCCAGAAAATTCAGCCAAGTGTTTGCTAATTTTCTCTGCTCATCAGACTCTTGTAAATGTACTTTCCATTTCTTAAGATAAATACAAAACCCTCATTTGCTGCACCAGTTTTCCCACATTAGGTTTTTCCGAGGACAATTGTCCAAAAATAATAGTGTTCATATGGTTGTTTCTATTGTCTACTTGTGTAATTTATTTTTTTGTTCTTATGCTCTTGATGATAGTGAAGATCTGCAAATGTGTTTATTTCATAATTTACTGATGCATCTGTAAATAACTTATCTCATAAGTAGGAGAAATAAACCAAGCATTGCGGAAATATTTTCCTTCTTGAAAATTTCACAATAATTCCCTCATCAAAATAATTTAAGGATATTTCAAAGCTAATACTTCAAGAGAATCAAGAAACAATGTCAAAGAAGCAAAAGGAGTTGGAAGAAGCCATATCTAACAAAAACGAAGAAAATTCACGCTTGAAGGATCATAATTAGAAACTACTTGCGCAAGTCAAAAAATGTAAAACTAAGAAACACAAATTAAAACAAGAAAATGAAGGTTCTGAGAATAAACTCAACGAAAGTCTATCAGAGAAAGAAGAAGAAAATGTGTGCTTAAAATACCTTAATCAAAGATTATAGAGCAAATCAAAAGTTTAAAGGGTGAGGAGGATACTAAGAATAAAGTCAACAATCCAGAAAGCGAAGAGCTTTTACATCCAAGGAATCGTAACCAAAACCTTCTTATGCAAATAAGGAAGCTTAAAAGTGACAAGAAGTCACTAACTGACAAGTTAGAACAGCTTACTCAAGAAAAAGTAGTGAAGTCTCCAGTCATATCAATCCAAGTTGAAGATAAAGGAACGAATACCAATCCAGTCAATATCACAACTCAAGAAGAGGATAAAGCACTCGAAGTGAAGACGTACTCAGAAGTTGGAGTCCAAACAACAAAAATTTCAAGTGAAAATCTCACAATTAATCAAGCAATATCTATACCTGAAAGAAATTAGATACCCCCGATAAACCAAGAAATCACCACAAACAGATTAGGGCGAGTTCAAACTACAAGAACTCCTTATCAACATCTAAATCACAAGAGCAGACAATTAAGTCAGTCTACATATTTGAACCATTTCGAACAGAAACAATAGATTTAGGTTCCAAGGAACACTGAAGTTTACAGAATCTAATCCTATGATAAAAATTCATTACAAATTTCTAGTGATCGAAAGATTCATCAAGAGATTAATCTAGGATGGTCAAATCCATTCTCAGTCTATCAATTTTATTTATCACTCAAAGGATCATATCATCTTGTATTAACGAAGATGAAAGTTCTGAGACGAAAAGATATTTGAAATGGGAAAAGAGAACAAGCCCTTTCATCAGTAAGCTTTGAGGACAAAGTTTTTTGAAGAGGAAGGCAATGTTATGAATATAATTTATATAAAATAATAAAATTAATGCAAACAATAATAATCATAATAAGGTTAACTAAACAGTCATTAGCTATGAAAAGGTGTCTTAAAGACATGACCATTCATGAACAGGCACCTGACTAGGTATATAAGCAGGCCTCATTTGTAACATTCACATAATCTCATCAATTCTTTTATATAACATTCACAGACCTATCGAACCAGCCTAGCCCAACTTAAATTGACTAGTCTTGAAGGTGGGAAAAAAAGGCAAGCGGGGCAGACTTGAAAACAATTTTTTTTGTTTAAACTATTTCCTAGCCCTTCTACCCCTATCCCACGCCTATAAAGGTGACCCAACCACCTCACATTTTCTCACAGCTATTTCAGTGCATTTGTGTTAGCATTGGTGAGGAGTTTGTGAGCAGTTGGATTTGGTTTTTGGAGCAACATTGGTTATGTGTTTTTGTTCTAATTTCTATATATTACATGTATTGGATAGTGCATTGGGTGCCATTTTGATATAGTAGATATATTCATGAGCATACTTTGATCAAGATTTGTCTTCTCTCTATTATTCTAATGCTTTGAGTTTGGAAAAATGAATGAAAATCTTTAAATATATGATTTTTCGATAAAAATTAAATATTTAATGTATTTTTACAAAGATCGAGTCATTGGAATCAACTAGTCTGAGTCAATACCGAGTCGGAGTTGGCCCTTGACCAGTTTTGAGTCTGAGTCCAAGTTTTAAAAAATTAATTTCGGTGGTGAAAGATTCCACCCTAGTTGACTCAACTCCATCTTTCCTTTCTTCTTTTGTTCTGGCACAAGAAATACCATCTGGAGGCAACGAAGACTTTTCTATTTGTTCTTGTTTTACTTGTTATGACCACAAGAAACTCTTCAATTAAGTGTAGCGAAGTTTGTAAAGGACCTGAAGCAATTCACTTGGTACCCTGGGCAAAACAAAGATCTTTGTGGATGGTTTTTTTGATCGGTTCAAGATTCTCTTAGGCAAGGCCAAAACTACATGTCACTCCTGGAGTTGAGTCCTAAACCAACTGGAAGAATCTAAAGCTAAGAAATCCCTCACATGGGCATCTTGTAGCAGGAGGTTAACACTCCGTGAAGACTGAGCTAAGAAACACCCTCGCATGGACAACCTGAAGCAGGGGATTAACATTCCGTGAAGGATCAGATCATCTGAAGGATTTCGGAAGACTTTACGTTGACTCTGCGCAAGTAACCATACGTAAAGGTATGTAGCTACAAGAACTATAAAGGAACGAAGCCGCAGATCACGAAGCACCAATGAGTAATATCACGAAGTCATGGATCAATAAAAAGGATAGGCGTAGTTTCCGTGCAAAAAACCATACGTGAGTGAGAGCAAACAACGTGAATTACGAAAGACCAATTGCAGCGGACCCCACACATAGTCAAAGGTCCAATTATAATTGCACAAATGACAAAAGTTCACTAGCAAATTCGATCCTGTAAAGCCCGAAACCTTCAATAGAACCGGGATCGGTGCAGGGGTCCGATCAGGTCATGTGGAAGCAGTAATTACGTGTGAAATTCTGAGGTGTTTGTTCATACAAGCTCGCATTGTGGACTGATCAATTATCTGGAAGTTCAACTGAATTTTGTTTTCTCTTTACTGTACGTGGACTATATAATATACATATATGTGAACTATTTCAACGAGGGTTTGCTGAACAGTTATATTGCACTGTGATTTTTTGCTTGTTTAATGAAGAATAGGATCTATTGTATGACAGAACTGCAATTTTATTGAGCATTGGTGTTGCTTATTTATTGTTTGAACCTAATTGATTAATTGTTTAATTAAGAAGTTGTGCTGTCAAATGAAGAATGCTTTATTGGTGTTGAATCAAACTGAAGAAAAATTACCTGGAGCCCTAATGACCTAACAAACCCTAGGCTAAAATTACCCTCGCCCACTACAATGGTATCACAGAAAATCCTGCCAGCCTGGATGGTATTTAAAAAATGGAACCACCAAAGAAAAAAATTTGGCAAAGGCAAGCAGAGTGTTGGAGCAGGCTGTAAGAGCAGAAAGCAGAAACTATCAACAGTCTGCAAGAATGGGATAGGCGATTAGAAGAATTTAACAAAAATGCCACAGTTGAAACAAAGGCAAGGGCATGGTCATGGCTATACAAGAAGCAGACAAGTGGCCGCGAGGATCTAATAAAAGAAAAAAGGAAGCATGATGATGATTTGCAAAAAAATGCTTCAAGCACTGAATATGGAGAAGGTAAAGGACATGATCAACAACGCTCTAGTCTACATGCTGGAGTTGGTGGACAGCTCCCATCTACACCATATATGCATCCAGGGAATAAATTTGTGCCTGGTGTTCATCTACCAGAACCAACTAGTAGTGTTGGACCTATATCACAAGCAACAAGATCGCTGATTCAAGGAACTGCACCCAATCAAATTTACATGGCCTCCCTGTTCAGCCTGCCACACCTTTAGGTACTCCTGCAGGATTTCCAGGACAAGCTCAATTGCCAGTTCTACCGTACTCTTCTGCTACATATCTCTCGGGTCCTACTCCCATCGAAAATCCAAGACATCACACAAACCCTATGAGTTCAAGTATGCCACCACTAATTAGTCGAAGTCCACATGGTGGCACAGTTTTTTCAGTGCCTACAGACAGACATCAGCAAAGCACTTGCAGGATCTCATCCCGCAGGCTTGAGAACACTGGAAACTTTATGGAATTAAAGGAAGAAAAATTAGAGATAGAGGAGGAAGAATGGCCTGTGTCTACCTTCACTGGCTATGAAGGACAGGTTTGTGAACTGATAAATGAGGATAGAAATAGAGAAATAGATAACAGTGTATCAGGAAATAAAGAATCTCTTCATGAGGTTGCTGTTAATGAACCGCAGTCCCAAAAGGATGACACTTTGAAGGCCATGGACCATGAGGAAACTCTTGAACAAAAGGAGGAATCTTTAGGGGATAGTCAAGTTGTTTCTCTACAAGGTGATGAAATCAAGAGAGGACCAATCATAGCTGAACATATGCATGCTCAAGGTAGAGATTATAAAGGCAGTGAAAAGCAGGAATGTCAGCCCCATATAGAGCGGAAGTTAAGTGGTCTGTCATCCTTTAACAAGATTAGTATAACTCTGTCTACTAATGGCATTCATATGCAATTAAATTTAGCAGGCTTAGCTTGGAATCTCTTTAATGGCCCAAACGACAGGAAGATCATCATGCTGACATGCTATAATAGACAAGAGTAGTGAAGCAAAAAAGTTGCAATATCTTCACCATATTTTGTAGGAAGAGCATGTTTTTGATAACATTGTCATCTCGCCAGGTCCAGGATCACCATGTGCTGCAGACAGGAATTTGTATGAGGATGTTGTATAAATGCAAGGACATTCCCATCTTGGGGATTTGCCTGTGTCATCAGGCCCCGGCACATGTAAATGGTGCTCAAGTTATACATGCTCTTTAGCCTGTTCATGGTTGCCTTAGTAAGATTGAGCATACAGGATGCCAACCTTTCATTGACATCCCTTCTGGAGCAGGTTCTAGATTCAAGGTTATACGATACTACTCATTGGTGCTTGATGCAAAGACTCTTCCAAGTGATCTTATTCCAATTGCCCAGACGTCATATTCAGATGCATTAAATGCAAAGCCTGTTGTGCATAACAGTCGGTCAAAAAACGAAAAATCAAACTCTCTAAACAGGGAGTATCCAAAATTTACTGATGAGATGGGGATGCAGCAATTAACAATGCAATTTTGATGAGTCAAAATGTATTGAATCCATGAGATACACAAAAGTGCTTATGGGTCTAATGCACAAGAGCAGGCCCCATTATGGGGTACAGTTCCATCCAGAACGCATTGACACTAGTCATGGGAAGAAGATATTTAAAAGCTTCTGAAATATAACAACACATCATTGGCTCAATTTGTCAACAACACTAGAAAAGAGGGTATCAGTTCAATTTCCTTCGCAAAGACAATTTAAAGGGCTTGAATCCAAACTTTTGATGGACTCGAAATGTGGGTCCGGGAAAGGATTGGATGCATCCAACAAGCCAGACCACACTCTGGATTATAGTGATGGAAATAAAGAGAGAATATCAACGACTTTGAGGTTGTTGTGGAAGAATTTGGAAGGCATTGCTACAAAGTTCGGAGGATTAGCAAACATTTTTTGTGTTTTAATTGGCAATGGCTTGGCAGAAGATACAGTTTGGTTAGACAACTCTAACGAAGACCATGGCAGGGCATGATTTTCTTTCATGGGTGGAAGAAAGGGATTGTCATGGCAGTGTATCACATTCTACCTACCTAACGAAAGTAAATAAGTTGGGCAGGCTGGTGAATTTCTATCAGTTGAAGATTAAACAAAAATTTATTAAACAAAAATTTCTGAAAAGTGGCACTTTCGTTTTTTTTTAATAAGGAACTTCAATCTTTTACTTGTCAAAAGGAAGCTTATGAAGGGCCACCTTTCTATTTTCGTGGAGGATGTGTTGAATATATTGAGTATGAACTAAAGATTGAGTGTGGCGCAAAGTACAACCGCCATAAGTCACAAGATCTTGATGCATGTTTCTTCCTTGCAAACCGTCTCATTGTAATTGATCACTACACTGATGATGTGTACATGTTGTCATTGTTCCCAATGTTATGAACAAAATATATGTAAATAATATAAATATAAATAATAATGATAATTGTAATAATGATTAATTAATTAGTAATTCGTATTGAAGAGGCATATCTAAATGGGACATGACCTTCCATGAAGAGGCACTTGCCTAGGGTATATAAGCAGGCCCTCATTCTAATTGTAATATCATTCTCATTCATACATTTTTAATATATATTCTTATATCCTAAATGGAGATCTACATATTCCAAGTCTTCTAGAATATTTAACTTGAAGTACGAACTTTGTTCGTTCCATTTGGTATCAAAGCACTTTATATATATATATAGAGAGAGAGAGAGAGAGAGCCAACAAAGTTTAGAAAAAAAATAAAATGAAAAGGGAAATATATATCATAAAATACAAAGTTAAACAAGTGGATGTAGGAGAAATAAAAGAAAAGGAAATTACTAAATAAAATAAGATTATTTCATAGAAGGTTTAGGAAGTTATATAAATAGTATAAAAAAGCACTCAAAAAAATACTTTAATAAAGTATTAAATATTTTTCATCAAGTATTATAAAAAAAAAGACGATATAAAGTAAAGAGAATTATTGAACAAAAGATTGGAAAGAAAATTTTGAAAGTTATTTAAAAAAAAGTATAAAAGTGTTACTCTAAAGATTAAAAAGGGGTATCTTTAAAACCCTAAGGTCGAGAAAATGGAGCCTAGATCGGAAATGAAGGTCGGAAGGTTCCCATGAACTAAATATAACTATGCCTCGATGCTATTTACAAGTAAAGGGCCTTGTTGATGGTCGAAAATGTATCGCCAACAGTAACGAGATCTCCCGGGTGCAGAATCCCAATTAGACTCTACACTGTTTGGTTTAGGGATCCCATCCGATATGTAGGCTCGATTGCCTTTAAGTTGGTGAAGATGGTTTTCGGACAGGGAGGGGAAGCAATGGAAGGGAGAATGCACGGATGTTGAACGAACACAAGTCAGTGACAGACAAGCGCCCTGTGAAACACAATACCATGAATAGCAAAGCGGAATTTAAAACATGAAACTTACGAAAAGCATTGTTAGAAAAACTTTACCAAGATCATACTTATAACAATATTCACTTAACAAACGAGAAACAATTCGCGATTGGCAAAGCATTTCATTTATAACTTATGCACATTCTAATAAAGATTTAAAGCAAATATCGACAAAGAAATTCATCAACATATCTTTAAAGCTAGAGCATCATATACCATCCA
Organism: Pinus albicaulis; assembly: GCA_034641835.2. Taxonomy (NCBI): domain Eukaryota; kingdom Viridiplantae; phylum Streptophyta; class Pinopsida; order Pinales; family Pinaceae; genus Pinus; species Pinus albicaulis. The sequence continues at coordinate 709,133,056 of CM076581.1, forward strand.
TGTGTTGTAAGGAAGCTCATAACACAAAAAAATACATGAGTAGAAAGGTGCACCAATACTTGAAGAAACATTCATTCATTTGAAGAGACCATATTCATAGCACAGCCACATGGGAGACTTCCGTCGGATTCATTAGTGAGATCCAATAACACTTCTTTGTATTCATTAAAAGCATACACTCAATAAGCAACAATGTGTCACTCTCAAAAGTCCTTAACAAAATCCACGGAAGATGTACATATAGGCCGAGATGACTCTTGGGTTACCCGTGACCTTTGGTCTTCCCTGACTCCTGGGCTTTCTTGCGACTGAGGGGAAGTTGCGACTTGGGGCAGTTGCAACCAACTTCATATATATCCTGACCGGCCTTAACACATACTGCATGATGCTTTCGTTGGTCACCTGCAGGTCATCCAAGCAAGAGGCTTTCCTGATCAAGTCGAGAAACGTTTGGATTTCCCGCAATACTTCTTCCCAACTCTTTGGTCTGTCAATTTTTTCCAAGTCCTTAGCTAGCTTATCACGAGATTGGCTCTTCATGCGCAACTGCACCTTGTCGTTTTCTGTGGTGATCTAATCTCTCTTAGGTAAGGTGTCCGAAGCTCTGAGATATTTTTCACACCACTCTGGGATGTTATCTGATGTATCATGTCATGGAGGCTTCTTTCAATTGGGCGGACTTCTTCCTCGTATCTGCTTGTATTTCGGCTATAGGGGCAACTACTTTACGCCTTCATTATCTCCTCATAAACCAGCATCATGGTTCCCCCCAAAGTGTCCACCTCGTTTTTTATGGCGACCTGTAGCTCGCTTGCATTAGCAGGCGCTAGTCGTAGTGCCTTTTTCTCTGCCTCTAGAGCCTTCATCTCTTCTTTCGCTTTGGCAGCTTTCTATTCAATAACGTGGAGTCTGTTCTACAATTCTACTATTCATCTGCCCATCCTTCCTACAATCACCTCAGTTGCAGGCTGCAGCTATGAAAGCAGTTTCGGCCGAAGCTATCATTTCAAGGTTTGTTCTAGTGTCTAGAACTATGTCCTCTTCGGTCGTTATTGCAGAGATTCGTCTAGATTCCTGGCAAGGTATTTTCTTCTTTCCTGTCTGATCTTGTGGTTGAAGTGGTCATAAAATAGTTGTGTTAAGTCCAGTATCTCATCTTTCCGTTCCTCTGAGATGCCTAGCTCTGAGATGGGCAGATGACCACCTGTGATAGGAGTAGCTTGGGGAACTTCAAGCGGGGGCAAGTCTGCGCACTCACCCAGGTGTAGCTGTTGTGTCCTGGTCCCTTCAGCGCCTCTGTTGGCTCCCTCTTGCTGCCTTCATGCTACTTCTTCTTTCACCTTCTTTTCCATCTCTTCCCTCTGCTTCTCCTGTTCCTCATGTATCCTTCGCTCTTCTTTTGTAGCATGTTCCTGCCTCTTCTTCTCTTCTTCCTCTTTCCTTCTTTGTTCTTCAGCCTTCTTCTGTTCTTCTTCCTTTTGCCTTGCCTGTTTCTTCAGTTGTTCTTCCTGCCGTTGTTTCTTGCATCGCTCTTCTTCTTGTTGCCTCTGGCTCTCCTCCTCTTGTTGTTGTCTTCATGTGTCTCGAGTAATTTTAAGTTCTTCTTCCCTTTTTTTCTTAAGTTCTTGCTTCTGCCTTGCCAGGGAAGTATTTCGTTGTTCCAAGGATTCATTATTCCCTTCCTCCCAACATTGCCTGGGGAATTAGTGATCATGGTGTTCCTGGGTTTCTTCGACTCGGAAGAGGCTCCCCCTGTGTGCATCCTTTTATTCATAGCCGCGGACCTTTCCTGCAAACTTATGTTTTCTTGGGAATGCTCTTTCGGTTCTTCTTGTCCTTCAGGTTCTTCGCCTGGACCTAACTGCATGTTTGCGTTGTACCAGTTCCTCACTTCGTCTTCTTGAGCTGTCTTCGTGTGTCGATAAGACCAATTGAAATTGGCCTTCATGCGATGAGCTGGTATAATTCTTTCAGGGTCATAGGATCGATAGCTCAAGGGTACGAACCGGAATCCTTTCATATGTTCGACTTCAGCGTCTACCTCTTTGAAGTCTTTCACCATGTAGGCTCTAATGGTCAGTGGGAGGGTCGACCATGGTTTCTTCTTCCCTTTGCTCAACGTCTTAGAGAATCCGCTAGTCATTTGGCAACAGACTTCCTGCAATAGCAGCTTGTCGATCACAAACCTTGGCAATGTGTGGGGTGCCTTGAATGACCCAAACACCCTGATGTAAGTGCCTTCCAGTATGGGAAACCAGTGTACTACCTCAATCAATGTCTCCATCACTCTCTTCGACATGCAAGGCGGGTCTTCTCCGTACAACAACAGGTAGAGTAAGGTGATAAAGGACTCTGATATTATGTCGAGGTCCTGCTTGTATTGAGAATCCCAGAATATCTTCAGATCCTTGTGGACAAGGCCCTCGATTAATGGGTCCCGACTCCCAGTTGTGGGGCCACCGGTCAAAACGACATCTAGCACAAACAACATCTAATAGATATGAAGTCGTGTAAAACTTCAATGCTAGCCCTTCTTCTGGAGCTTTGCTGATATTTTTGCCCCCAATGCCAATATTAGCAAGTGGGCCCAATTGAAGACAGTCCCACGAGTGGCGACCTCGTGCATTATGGGGACCCATGTTCCATTGAAGGTGCTGGCGTCTGCTCTCCCATACATCCGACACATCATGGCTGCAATGAGTCAATATACTTTCTTAAGGCCCTTCATTTTGTATTCTTGGTCCTTCTTTCCCTTGAACTTAGAGGGGTCTTGCCACCAGCTCCTCACTGTATCTGAACAGGGACATCATGCGTTGCCAACCACCGAGTATTGAAAGACTCTTCCTTTTCTGGCAGCTCATAATACACTTCTGCGTCTGCAGCGAAGATGTTGGTGAATGGTTTCCCAGCGTGATCTCTTATAACCCAACACATGGAATCCTTCTTTTGCAAGATCCAGTCAATGGCTTCCACGCACGGGAAGATCGGGGGGTGTGTTGCGACATGGTGTAGTTACGATCTTTTGACATTTATGTATACTAAGAAATCTGCTTGTTCTTCTGAAATGTCCTGCCTCACGAACTCGTTGTAGATATCATACCATGTCATCTTGGTATTCTTGTTGAAAACACAATTTGTGTCCTTGTAGATGGGTGTTGATACCAGGGGTGGAACATTTTCAAGTATACTGATTTCCGGGCTCTTGTGCTGTCTTCGAACTGTCGGAGGTGCCATATCGCATGAAGCAGAAGAGATTGAAACGCAATCGAGCTCATCTTCTACTGTCACCTGGCCTGTTCAAGAAACAATCCCACGATAAGACAGACAGCATGGACGCAACAATATGATAGTGAAAGTAACCAATCCAAGCCGCCTAGTGTCGGGGTAAGTCTAGGTCGGTAAGTTACCAACAAGAAAGGTCGCACAGAGCAGTTTTTAGGCAGTTGCAACCCGCGCGACCTACGTGGTTGGTCACAGTGGTCGACAAATGGACATTTTGTGACTTTGCAACCAGGTCACGGGGTCGTAGGGTCGCACAAGTCGCAGAGATAGACAAATGGAAAGTCTGTGACTTGGCGACTAGGTCGCAGGGTCGCATCGGTCGCGAAGTCGCGAGCTCGTGCTAGGGCACCTGTCGCAAAATTTTCCAGGGCGACCTGCACGCGAAGGCCAAAATGGTGAAGGGAAATGCACAAAAAAAGGAAGGTTGGGTGTGGTCCTAAGCTCTGGGAAGAGTGGCAAAACAGGGGCCATGGCTGGACCAGAGGGTTTTGGGCCAAATTGGGCAGAAGAAAGAGGCCTGGAGAAAGAACATGGCCAAAGGGGAAATGGGATAGCTCAAGGTAATAATAAAAGAAGTTAAAGGGGTAAATAAGTGGCCTCCTAGCTAAGGTGAGGGAGAATCAAGGGCAAGTTGGCACATATATAGTAAAAGAAAATTATTGGAGGTTACGGCGACTTACCCGGATGAAAATGCTCTCCAATTGGGCAGTCAAACCACTTTGTAGCGTGTAAAGTTGAATGAATGAGACCATTATATATATATATATATATATATATATATATATATATATATATATATATATATATATATATATATATAGGTCGCACGTGTGAGCAATAAATGCGATCGCAGGGTCACTAGGTTGCAAGGTCGCAACTCTCGGTGAATTCTCCTGGTGCGACTTGTGCGACTGTTGTGACACAGCGACCAGGGGTCGCTAGGTCTCATGGGTCATGTGGTTGGTTTTTGAAAGGGTGTTGCAACCTTGTGACCTTGCGACTTTATGTAGGTTGCAAGGTCGCCAAGTCGTAATAGTCGCAAAGTGCTTGTTTAGAGGGGAAGAGCGACCTGGCGACCTGAGGAGGTCACTGGGTCGCAAAGTCACGAATGGTCGAGTTTCACGAGGGTTGCAACTCTATGAATATACTTAGGTAAAAAGGAGGGAAAGACCAAATCAGACCATTAATGATGTTATTAACCGCTTTTGACTAAAAAGTGACCAGGCGAGGGGAATGCCCCTGGCTCGAGAAGGTTATCTAAGGGGTGCTCCCACTATTATGTATCTCGTCAAAAGCGCAAGGGTTATGAAATTTCGCACTGGTTCCAAATTTCGGAAGGTAGTTGTAGCGACTACAAAAGGTCTATTGCAGGAAAAGATGTTACTATCGCTATCTCATCGGTTGAAGATAAAAATTATATAAAACCTAAAATCGCTAACCAATTAGTGATTCCTGAGTCAAATATAATCGAAAAATTACACTATTATGACAACAAAAAATATGGCATAACCAATTTACAATTAAACATTGGAGATTATATATTCATATCACAATTCTCAATTCAAACCCTATGGAGCGATCAAAGTGACATTATTTTAGGCTCACCCTAGATGGAAACCCTTGGTTCCTTCATCCTAAATACGAAAAAGAAGTTTTTGACATTTTCTTACAAAAAGAAAAAAATAACACTACAAGTTGTTATAGTGAAGCCAAATTCAGTAACACCAAAAGATATACAAGATATTTCAAAAATAATTTTTCAAGAAGGAAAGAGAAAATATGCAAAGAGAAATTGACAAAATCACCGCTGACAAAAATGAATAAGTTACTCACCTCAAGGACCACAATGAGAAATTATTGACGCAAATTATGAAACTTAAAAAAGACAAGAAATCTGTGAAAAACAAACTAGAAGAAAGACATATCTAAGTCTTCAAAGTTCAAACATAATCGTCCAAGTTGAAGAAAAAAAGAACAAATACTGATCCAGTTAATATCACAACTCAAGAAGAGGACAAACTAGTTGAAGTAAAGATGTCCTCGAAAGTTGCAATTCAAGCAACAAAAGATTCGAGTGAAGATCCAGAAATTAACCATGCAACTTCCATAGCTAAAGGAAATCAGGTACTCCAAATAAATCAAGAAAACAACACAAACAAGATAAGGGAAAATCAAATCACTAGAATTCCTTATCGACATCTGAATCATGAGAATAGACAACTCAATCAAGCTACGTATTTAGAACAGAAACAACAAACTGATGTTCCAAAGAATAATGAAGTTTGTACAATTCAGTCTAACAATTCATTACAAATTTTCCCGTAATCAAAAGATTCCACAGAAAATTAATCTGTCGGAAATACTGAGAGTGGGTTGAATCAATATTTATTTTCAATTGTTAATTATTTCCAGTTAGATTCTTCACAATTAAAGACAGAGAGATAATGATAATATTAAGGATTAAATAGAATTTCAATTCCCTTACTAATAATAGTATACAATATATGAGTGAGGGCACCAACCCTTTTAATGAAACAAGCACCAACTTGTTGCCAAGCACCAACTTGGACTTTGATGAGGCTCCAACCTCTAGGGCTTCGACCCTATCTTCTCAAGGCACCAACCTTGTGTTTAGGAGCTCCTACTTCAAGGACACCAGTCCCTTAGTCACTTTTAATAGAAGATGTGTGATATACTTACTTGACTGTCAACTACAAAATATTCTTCACTCTTCAATACTTTGATTTTGACTTCACTATATCTTCACCGTACTTGTCCACCATTTGACTCCGCTACTAATGCTACACTGCTCACTGATTTTCATTCACTGTTCTCAAATCTTCATGCTCAGGATGTTTGTCTGAGTTCCTTTAGTATACGAGCTTCATAAAACTGTTATATGTCCTAGCTCCATAATCAAATGTTTACTTTACGAGTGATTGTCACTACAAGACTGTCCTCAAGTTAACACAAGGGTCCTTCTATTATACTCCAACACTGCTTTTATCCAACATTGTTCAAGAAATTTTACTGCTTCTTTACCAATCACCTTTAATGTTCTTGTTTATCAACGTTCACCATTCACCATAGGGCTGTGAAAATATGAGATTACTATTCCGAGTCCCTCACAAGTCCGAGTTGTAGTAATTCTGTCCAACACCCTTACCTCTTATCACTAGTCAAGGCAATAGATCTCAGAACCGAGAGTTATAACCTTCAGTTACAGATCTTAAGCAAAAGATCATAGGTCTGAAACAGTAGATGACTGGTCCGAAGCAATAGATCGCAGGTCCGAAACAATAGATGACTAGTCTGAAGCAATAGATCACAGGTCCGAGTCTCCTTTATATATTGAGTTCACGAGATGTGAATTGCATTTCTTGATGACCGAAATTCTGTATGTGCTTGATGACCGAAATTCTGTGCTTGATGACCGAAAATCTAAGCTGAAGAAATGAGTTATGGATTGTATATATATACAGCCTTCTTTGCAACAACAAACGAAAAGACACGTCCCTGTTTGGAGGCCAACTAGTGTCCCTGAGCATAGGTCGACTCAATATTAGAAATATAATTTTTTAACTTGAAAATTCGATATCTCAAAAACTACTAGGAGTTTTGGGACAAATAAGAGCTCATTGGAAAGGCAGAATTATGCTCTAAAAGATGGTATAGGAGTCAATTTGGAAGGATGCCTCCAAGGAGGTAAAAACAATTTTTCTTTGTGACTGTCCTTAATTTTTTTTGTGCAAAGAATGCATAGGACACCATTCTCCATTGCTTGGCTTCTCCTTTATTTGTCTTCTCCATTGTTTGGCTTATCAATCATGGGGTCATAGCGTCATTATATAGGATGTCTATGTCATCATGATAGTACCCAGCAAGTGCAGTAATATGTCACAGTGCAACATCATTAGGAGAACTTCAAATGATATCTGCCATGTTATCTTTAAGTCTTTCAACCTTCATCAACCTGTTGCCATCAATGACAACTTGGATTAACAATCTCCCCCTTTGTCATTGTATGGCAATATTTTTCTTCTCTCCCCCTTTGACATCAATGGAAATGGGGTGCCAAAGTGCTCCCCCTGTCATGCTGCTCCCCCTAACATACTGTACCCCTGACATGTTGCTTGATTTAATGTGATGCAAGAGCAATGACACCCATCTTTTGGCAAAGATACTCAAATGCTTCTCGTGGAAAGGGTTTTGTAAAGATATCAACAATTTTCTCTTTTGTATTGACGTATTCCAACCTGATATTGTATTCAGCAACTTGTTCACGAAGAAAGTGGTATTTGATTGGAATATGTTTGGTCCTTGAGTGCATCACCGGATTCTTTGAAACACTGATGGCGCTAGTATTGTCACAAAAAATAGTAACTGGTTGCTTGGTTTCTATGTTGACATCCTTCAAGGCTTCCTTCATCCATAGAATTTGTGTACAACAATCAGCAGCAGCTATATATTCGGCTTCAGCTGTAGAAAGGGATATAGATGATTGTTTTTTGCTGAGCCAAGATACAAGACAATCTCCCACAGAGAATGCATTTCCACTAGTACTTTTTCGATCATCCACGCTTCCGGCCCAATCAGCATCAGAGTAAGCTGTCACAATAAGAGTTGAACTCTTAGGATACCAAAGACCGAAATCAATCGTTCCTTTCAAATATCTAAGAATTCTCTTCACAGCTGCTAGATGGGATTGTTTAGGACTTGACTGAAATCTTGCTACCATTCCTACTGCTTGCATAATCTCTGGTCTTGTAGCAGTTACGCATAGGAGAGCTCCAATTATTGATCTGTAAAGAGTTGCATCTATGAGAGGGGTATCATCATCTTTTCTTAATTTACAATCTGTGGTCATTGGTGTGCTCATAGGTGCACAATCTTCCATCCCATATCTTTTGAGCATGTCTTTAAGATATTTTGCTTGAGATATAAACATGCCTGCAGAGGTTTGAGATATTTGTAGCCCAAGAAAGTAAGACAACTCACCAATCATTGACATCTCAAATTTTTTGGACATATTTAGAGAAAATTCATGGCTCATTTCTTCATTATTGCTAGCAAAGATTAGATCATCAACGTAAACAAGAGTGATCAGAAGTTTTTCCTTGTCCATCTTCATGTAGAGATTGCTACCTGCCACTCCCTTTTTGAAACCCTCTTATTGCAAATAGTGATCCAACTTTGCACACCATGCTCTAGGGGCTTGTTTTAATCCATACAAGGCCTTTTTTAGTTTGCATACAAAGTCTTTTGCTTCAGCAAGATCAAATCCTTCTGGTTGCTCCATGTAAACTTCTTCCTTGAGATCTCCATTCAAGAATGTTGATTTTACATCCATTTGATAAATCTTGAATCCTTTTGAGCAAGTAAATGCTTAAAACATTCTTATGGCTTCGATTTGAGCTACTGGTGCAAAGGTTTCTTCGAAGTCAATTCCTTCGATTTGTGAGTATCCTTTGCAAACAAGTCTGCCTTTATTTCTGATGATTTGTCCATCTTCATTCATCTTGTTTTTGAATACCCATTTTGTTCCAATTATATTTTTATCTTTTGGGCGAGGTACCAGTTCCAAAGTCTCATTTTTTTCGATTTGAGACATTTCTTCTTCCATGGCCTTTATCCAATAAGGATCTTTGCTTGCTTGAGAAAAAATTTCAGGTTCTATTAAAGATAATAGAGCCACATCATCTTTTCTTGGGGTGCTTATCATCCTTTTTCAAGTTTGGATTCCTTCATCTATATTTCCGATGACCTGTTCTTCCGGATGATATCTTTGAACAAACTTGATCTTGGAGGGAGTTTGTGAAGATTCACTTTGAGGTTCACTTTGAGGTTCTTCATTCTCCTCTTCTTTTTCAGGTTCTTTTTCTTCACTTTGTTCAAAGAAAGGCTCAACGTCATGATCTTCAATTCTTTTTTCTGGAAGGCCTTCATCAATCTTCACACCAATGCTTTCCACTATTCTTCGTAGACGATTGTTGTAACAATTGTAAGCTTTGCCCCTAGTGGAGTATCCAAGAAATATTCCTTCGTCAACTCTAGAATCAAATTTACCTGGTGAGTCATCATTTATTTTTATGAAACATTTGCTTCCAAAAACCCTGAAATATTTTACTGAAGCAGGAGTCTTTTCATTATTTGGTCTTAGTTGAGTTCGATTTAAGGTATAAACTGCGGTGCCAACTGCTTCTCTCCAAAATTTTGGTTGCAAATCAGCTGCTAGTAGCATTGTCCTTGCCATTTCTTGAATGGTTTGGTTCCTTCTTTCAACTACTCCATTTCGCTGGGGTGTCCTAGCAATAGAGAGTTCTCTTTCGATTCCATGCTCTTTACAGAATTCATCAAATTCTTTTGAGGTGAATTCTCCTCCTCTATCCATTCTAAGACATTTAATCTTAGAATCTTTCTCATTCTCAATGAGAGCCTTAAGATTCTTAAAACATTCAAATGCTTCGAATTTATATTTTATAAAATATATCCACATCATTCTAGTATAGTCATCAACAAATAGAGCAAAGTACCTTTCACCTTGAAGAGCTAGAGTTCTAGTTGGCCCACACAAATCTGCATGAATGATTTCCAAAGGTTTTGTTGTGGAGAACTCCTTAGTTTTGTGGCTAGTTCTGGTTTGCTTTCCATGTTGGCATGGGCCACATACAACTTGATTTGGTTTGCACATGGTTAATTTTACTGATGTTGACTAGGTTATCAAAACTTGTATGCCCCAATCACTTGTGCCATAACCAACTTACATCTGTTTGACTTAAGAAACATTTATCTTCTTGGATTCTACTAAGAATATAAACATTATCTGGTGTTCTTACTCCTTTCACCACAAGTTCTCCCGAGGATAAGTCTCTTATTTCACAATTTTTTGTACTAAAGACAACATTATGTCCTTGGTCACAAATCTGGCTAACACTTAAGAGATTGTGTTTGAGCCCTTCTGCCAGCAAGGTATTTTAAGCCTTTCCTAGTCCATTGACAAGGGTAGCAGTTCCTTTTCCAGTGATTTTAGCGGATCCACTTCCAAAGGATACATTTCCATTTTTCTTGTTCAATGAGATAAACTTATTTTGGTCACCTGTCATATGTCTTGAGCATCCACTGTCCACGAACCAATGATTTTCTTCACTACGAGCACAAAGAGCTAGGCCACATTTATCAGTTTTGAGATTTACGTTTTTAGCTTTCTCCCTTTTGAGAGGGAAATTTTGTTCATTATGATCATAATTATCACATAATGAGCACGACAGATCAAACTTAGCCAAAGGATCAAAGGAGTTGTAAGTTTTGATTTGTCTTTGCTCTTTAGGACCACGTAGTTCGTTTGTTTGATCATTCAATCTTGGTGCTTCATTCTTATGAGCCTTGCAATGCTCAGCTTAATGCCCAAAGTTTTTACAATTGTAACAATGCCCAAGAAAAATAGTTTGATACCCATTGTAGTATCCATAGCTTGAACCAACATTCTTCCTTGGAGTTGCTCTTTCTTCAATTCTTGGTTTTGAAATGGGACTTTGTTCCTGACGAGATGACTTTTCTTCTTTTGGATGGCAAGAGAGTACATCAACATAACTTCTGGCATTATTCTTTCTACTTGATGATTCTCCTTTGAAACCAATTCCAGACTTGTCATGTTGAGGTTTTTGAGTATTAAGAATGTTGTCAAGAGCTAGAGAGCTTTGCCAACTCTTTTTAACTTGCTCTAATTCCTTTCTTAGAGATATTATTTCAGCTTCACGTTTTTCACAGATATCATCATTCTCTTTTAGCTTAATGTTCAAGAAGTCTTCCCTTCTTTTTGCTTCCTCTCTTTCTATTTTGAGAGAAATTATCTTATTTTGTAGATTCTCATTTTCTTCAATGGCACTCATTCGCAAACTATCCATGTTTCTTTGATCTTCTAATTCTGAGTCATTATCATTTGTAAATGCCATGAATAACGTTTCTTTGCTTCCAACATAATTACTTTCCTCCTCTGATTCATCATCACTTTCTTTGTAATGACACACATTTCTCGTTGATTTCTTTTTTATGACTACAAATTCATCTTCATCAGACTCGTCTGGTTTGGAGAAGAAGCTCTTCTTATTAAACCCTTTCTTTTTGTAAATCATTCTTTTAGAGTCCTTTTCATCATCACTATCATGTTTATGAGGGCATTTTGCAGCATAATGACCTATTCTTCCACAATTGAAACAAATAAGAGGGTACTTACCTTTTAGCTTAGATCCCCTTTTTAGTCTTCGTACAAATTGAGCTAACTCGTTTTCAGTATCAGATTCATCGTTGTTGCAATTCCATCCTTTTCCTTCTTTTGTAGATCTTAAGGCTTTGAAAGTTGCTTCTTTGAAATTTGGGCTCCCTTTCCTCATCTCATAGGCAATAAGAATTCCATGAAGTTCATCCATCTTGAGAGTATCTAGGTCCTTCATTTCTTCTATGGCACTTACTTTGGAGTCAAATCTGTCAAGAAGCGATGTCAGGATTTTTTGAACAATGGTGCTTTCTTCAATATTTTCTCCTGGTCCTTTAAGAGAGTTAACCACTTCAGCTACTCGGAGGAAGTATGATGCAATATCTTCTTCATCATCCATTTTCAGACTCTCAAATTGTCTTCTATAGGTTTGAAGTTTTGCCTTCTTAACTTTGGAGTCCCCATCATATAGAGAAACCAACTTATCCCATACTTCTTTGGCTAAGTCACAATCCATGACTTTCGTTAATTTGGAATTGGTAATTCCACTAGTGATGGAATTTAAAGCTTTGGCATTAGCAATGTAGGCTCTTCTTTCATCTTGATCAGTTGGAAGATTGGCAGGAGCTTTGTACCCATCCAAAACAGAGTGCCATACTTCAGGACCAAGAGACATTAGAAAGTAGGACATCCTCTTTTTCCAAAAACCAAAATTTGTTCCATCAAAGATAGGCAGTTTCCCTGTTGCTTCCATGTTCTTCATTGTGCCTAAGAATCCTTCTTCCAGCTGTTAGGCTGATGATGAAGAAGCTGGCTCTGAAACCAATTGTTGGAAATACTGAGAGGGGGGTGAATCAATATTTCTTTTCAATTGTTAATTATTGCCAGTTAGATTCTTCACAATTAAAGACAGAGAAATGTATAATGATAATATTAAGGATTAATAAGAATTTCAATTCCCTTTCTAATAATAGTATACAATAGATGAGTGAGGGCAACGACCCTTTTAATGAAACAGGCACCGACCTGTTGCCAAGCACCAACTTGGACTTTGATGAGGCTCTGACCTCTAGGGCTTCGACCCTATCTTCTCAAGGCACCAACCTTGTGTTTAGGAGCTCCTACTCCAAGGACACCAATCCCTTAGTCACTTTTAATAGAAGATGTGTGATATACTTACTTGACTGTCATCTACAAAATATTCTTCATTGTTCAGTACTTCTTGATTTTGACTTCACTATATCTTCACTATACTTGTCCACCATTTGACTCCGCTACTAATGCTACACTGCTCACTGTTTTTCATTCACCGTTCTCGAATCTTCATGCTCAGGATGTTTGTCTGAGTTCCTTTAGAATCCGAGCTTCATGAAACTGTTATATGTCCTAGCTCCATAATCAAATGTTTACTTTACGAGTGATTGTCACTACAAGACTGTCCTCAAGTTAACACAAGGGTCCTTCTATTATACTCCAACACTGCTTTTATCCAACACTGTTCAAGAAATTTTACTGCTTCTTTACCAATCACCTTTAATGTTCTTGTTTATCAACATTCACCATTTATCATAGGACTGTGAAAATATGAGATTACTATTCTGAATCCCTCACAAGTCCGAGTTGTAGTAATTCTGTCCAACACCCTTACCTCTTATCACGAGTCAAGGCAATAGATCTCAGAACCGAGAGTTATAACCTTCAGTTACAGATCTTAAGCAAAAGATCATAGGTCCGAAACAGTGGATGACTGGTCCGAAGCAATAGATCACAGGTCCGAGTCTCCTTTATATATTGAGTTCACAAGATGTGAACTGCATTTCTTGATGACCGAAATTCTGTGTGCTTGATGACCGAAATTTTGTGCTTGATACCGAAAATCTGAGCTGAAGAAATGAGTTACGAATTGTATATATATACAGCCTTCTTTGCAACAACAAACGAAAAGACACGTCCCTGTTTGGAGGCCGACTAGAGTCCCTGAGCATAGGTCGGCTCAATATCAGAAATATAATTTTTTAAATTGAAAATTCGATATCTCGAAAACTACTAAGAGTTTTGGGACAAATAAGGGCTCATTGGAAAGGCAAAATTATGCTCTAAAAGATGGTATAGGAGTCAATTTGGAAGGATGCCTCTAAGGAGGTAAAAACAATTTTTCTTTGTGACTGTCCTTAATTTTATTTGTGTGCAGAAAATAAATAGGACACAATGCCTTCTCCATTGCTTGGCTTCACCTTTATTTGTCTTTTCCATTGTTTGGCTTATCAATCATGGGGTCATAGCGTCATTATGTAGGACGTCTATGTCATCATGATAGTACCCAGCAAGTGCAGTAATATGTCACAGTGCAGCATCATTAGGAGAACTTCAACTGATATCTTCCATGTTATCATTAAGTCTTTCAACCTTCATCAACCTGTTGCCATCAATGACTACTTGCATTAACATAATCTAGGATGGTCAGATCCATTCTCAATTCGACAATTTTGTTTATCACTTAGAAGATCATATCATCTTGTATCAATGAAGATGACAGTTCTGAAACAAGAAAACATTCGAAACAGAAAAATAGATCAAGCCTTTCATCAGTAAGCTTTGAGAACAAAGCTTTTTGAAGAGGAAGGAAATGTTATGAATAAAATATATATAAATAATGATGATAATTGTAATAATGATTAGTTAATTAGTAATTAGTATTGAAGAGGCATGTCTAAATGGGACATGACCTTCCATGAAGTGGCACTTGCCTAATGTATATAAGCAAGCCCGTAATATCGTTCTCATTCATACATTTTTAATATATATTCTTGTATCCTAAATCGAGATCTACATATTCCAAGTCTTCTGGAGCATTTAACTTGAAGTACGCACTTTGTTCGTTCCACCCAAGCATTGAACCGCAAACTCAAATAGATATGCAAAATATCCAAAGAAAGAGAGCCTCTACGAAAATTAACTTAAATGGATCCCCAGAGAATCATCAATGCTTTTCTAAGCATGGTGCAAATGAGTCTTCTTATCATCACGAGGATATTTCTTCTAGTTCTTCAGAGCACAATTACGTCAAGTCTAATAGAGCATGGATGGAAGTTGTAGAGTTGAAGCTTTTACGGTCAATTGAAATAGTTGGTAAGGCAGCAGAGGTAAGAAGAAAATATCCTTTATCCATTAGAGAAGGAATTAATAATCAATAGGAAGTCTTCAAATCGCAAAGGTCAAAATACCAATATATGAGAGATGTCAGAAAATGTCTCCAACACATCAAAGAAGAGGAACAAAGTGGACAGCAGCAGAACTTGTCATTGCTTGAGGATAAGCAATGTCGAGAAGGGGGTATTGTAATGTTCCCGGTAAATTAATTTCTTAAGAGACGAATTAGCCTATCAATCCCCATAGGCTATAGTCCTCGATAAAGGGGAAACCCCCAAAATATCCTATGTTGGGCAAGTTTTGGGGTAGCTGGGCAAAGATACCCAAAGTTGGGGTTTGGAGTGAATTTTACTCAATTAATTAAGAGAATATACCCTCAAGGAAATCTATAAATACAAGAGGGTTGAATTCATTTGATTATCATTGATTGGATCATTTTATCTTTGTTTGTTTTTGAGCTTCAGGCTCTGAGGGTTTTAAAACCCCTGCTAATCTGTCAATTTCGGTGGTGAAAGATTCCACCCTAGTTGACTCAACTCCATCTTTCCCTTCTCCTTTTGTTCCGGCACAAGAAATGCCATCTGGAGGCAGTGAAGTCTTTTATGTTTGTTCTTGTTTTACTTATTCTGGCCACAGGAAACTCTTCAATTAAGAGCACCAGAGGCTGTAAAGGATCTGAAGCAGTTCACTTCATACCTTGGGCAGAACAAAGATCTTTGTGGATGGTTTCCTGATCAATTCGAGATTCTCTGAGGCAATGCCAAAACTGGACATCACTCCTGGGGCTGAGTCCCAAATCAACTGGAAGAATCTGAAGCTAAGAAATCCCTCACATGAGCATCCTGTAGCAGGAGGTTAACACTCTGTGAAGACTAAGCTAAGAAACAGCCTCGCATGAACATCCTGAATCAGCAGATTAACATTCCGTGAAGGATCGGATCATCCGAAGGATTTCAAAAGACTTTAGGTTGACTCTGCGCAAATAACCATACGTAAAGTAAGATATATTGCTACAGGAACTACAAAGGAATGAAGCCGCAGATCACGAAGCCACCAACAAATAATATCACAAGTAATATCATGAAGTCACAGATGAATAAAAAGGATAGGCGCAGTTTATGTGCAAATAACCATATGTGAGTGAGAGTGGACAATGTGAATTACGAAAGACCAATTGCAGCAGACCACACACATAGTTAAAGGTCAAATTAGAATTGCATGAATGACAAGGGTTCATTAGCAAACTCGATCTTGTAGAGTCGAAAACCTCCAGCAAAACCAGGATTGGTGCAGGGCTCTGATCAGGTCATGTGGAAGTAGTAATTACGTGTGAAAGTCTGAGGTGTTTGTTCATACAAGCTCGCATCGTGGACTGGCCAATTATCTGGATGTTCAACTGAATTTTGTTTTCTCATTACTGTAGCTGGACTATATTATATATGTATTTGTGAACTATTTCAACAAGGGTTTGTTGAATAGTTATATTGCATTGTGATATGTTGCATGTTTAATGAAGAATAGGTTCTATCGTATGACATAACTGTGATTTTATTGAGCAATAGTGTTGCTTATTTATTGTTTGAACCTAACAGATTAATTACTTCATTAAGAAGTTGCGCTGTCAAGTGAAGAATGCTTTAATAGTGTTGAAATAAACTGAAGAAAAATTACATTGAGCCCTAATGCCCTAACAAACCCTAGGGAAAAATTACTCTATCCCACTAAAATATATATATATATAAAGAGAGAGAGATTTATCCATACTTGCTCTCCCTGAAAGGGGATTTTTGCGCAATGCAAAAACACATATGTGAAATGTAATTTTGTTGTTAATAAAATTATGAATTTTTTCAAGGAATAAAAAAGATGCATGATTTTCCACACACACACACATATTCCAGGAAATCTTGTGGGATCCTCACCCTCTTCCCCAAAATATCTAGATGGAGGGTGGCTCAATTGCCAGTGACAATAGTCTATGCCAACAAGACTAAACCAAACTAAAAACAGATACCTCATGGAAAACTCTACGATGAAACAAAATATTTGAACCAAGTTAACCCATTGGGCTACATATAGATAGATAGATAGGAAATCAACCCAGTGGACTGGCTTAAGTGGTTGAGTGCTTTGAGCTTCATGCAAGAGGTTACCGGGTTGATTCCCCCAGCTAGCTACATACCTTTCTCACATGCCGCACTCAATGTCCGTACTAGGTCAAGTGACGTAATCAACACAAGTGGGTTTACACTAGATAACGTCTGTGAAATGCAAGTAAGAGCCCAATGGTATCCCCGTAAGGTTTTCTTTGGGATATACAATATATATAGCAAGATTAGCAATGTAGATAAATACTGAAATCAAAGGACTTTTGGATGACAAAGCGATCTTGTTCATGCTATGCATGGGGCAAAAGAGGCATATGTTTCACACAAGTACATCCGCAACAGTATAACAGTACACTAAGATATGAAGCAAAATATTTAGGAGAAGTTGTCACCTTGTATAAATAATTTTGTGAGATCCCTTCTCCTTTCATCTTGTAAACCAGTATGTGACAAGGTGTACTGTTAAGGCATTCCGTGTGTAAAGGTCACTGATTCAAACCCCGACTTACACATGTTTGTGGAAGGGGCATATGTAGGGACCTAGAGGTCATAGTGCAGTGGTTGGAATTGACCCCACATCATGCAAGTACAAGACTGACCGAGTCATCAATTCCTCCAGTCATTGTATGTATGGAAATTTACTGATGAGGATCAAGAAAGAGGTTTTCTATGGACAAGGGAAATAAATCCAAACTGAAGTACATCACATTAGAGTGTATCCAGACTCAACATAGTTTCCAAAGAAATTGGTAATCCTTCCCTCTTCATAATGAGACTACGTTAATGCCATGAGTGTCAGAAAATGACGACTAAAATACTGTAATCCAATCTTATTGTACGTAAAAATTTGGTGTGGGAAATTCAATGAGCCATTTAATTTAAATGTGAAGGACACCAGAAGAAGTATATTATACAGGCAACAGCGCTAGACAAATTATGTAAATTATGAATGTTTTGATGTGTTTTCCCGAGGAAAAGGGTATATCTAATCACATCTAATGATTAATATTTACTACCTAGTGTGCAAGTCAAAAACTTCGAGAGAAAGCAAATATAGAAATAAGATAGTATCGATAATGGCATTAGCAGAATCCATTCTAATGTGTGTGTTGTGTTAGGCATACATACCATATAAGATATACCATCATACATGGCATACATGCCATATAAGATATGGTACCATAATTCATTATATCTCTCACTCTATTTAAATGAAGTCCAGAAGATATAATTATTTATCTCTTATATGAATACAACCAGATAAGTTCATAAATGTAAAATTGCACATGAAGAGATTAAAAGCACCTAATGAGCATAATTGCAGATCCTTCCCATTGCAAACATTCCTAGGGTCCACTGCACAAAAAGAAAGACTAAAGGATCAGGAATAGACCATAATAGTCCCACATACCCCAATATTGATAAACAATTTTCAATCTAGAATATACGCACCATTGGACAGGAAAAAATTGAACAAACCCAATACAACAAAAGATAAAGAATAGAAAAAGTATAAAAGGGAGTTGAAAATACCACAACAAACAAATAAAATTGTAAGATTGTCAGTAACTACATCCTCTGAAAGCTTCGCAATCTCAGGTAAAATAAAACTAACTGAAGATTGCTCATTACACCCTGGTTGAGTTGCTGCTTTGAGTAAGCCTGTGCGACTTAAGCGGAAGATGGCAGAATCCTGTTCACAAAACCACTACCTCTGAACAAATTGCATACAAAAAAACGCATAAGCAATAACACGCGCATTTTCTCAAGGAAATGAGAAGCAAAAAAATTGAAGGAGCCTGAAGAAGGAATTTCCTCCTTTATCAGTAAAAGATTGATTTTATTTCACCAACTGTTAAGCTACCAATTATTGAGTATACCTCTGAAGAACAAATATGACTTGACACCAATACATACAACGGCCAGATGTTTTGCCTCTGCCCTTCAATATTGAAAAAGTCTGAGAAAGTGATCGTCATTTTGATCCTGAGGAAGGAGAATACAAACTGCATTATCATAAATCAGCATTTATTACTTAAAAGCAACTATATAATGACTGCCTAAGATAAATACTTTATTCTTAAAGCAAAATTATTTGCTATTGCCACAATTCTGTTTTACCTATCTGTCAGAATTATCATAGAATGGAGATTTGCCTGAACCTTAGTTGCATAGCATTTTATGTAATAGAGACAAATAATGTGAATCACTGATAATTAGATTTATTCAAAATGGTGTAATCTTCTTTTCTCTAGTGATTTAGTAGTGAACTAGATGCAATCCAGGTTTCAGTAAAGTTTAGGGTTAGCTAAGTTTGCTACAAATCCACGCTGGTCTGATATTTTTTTTCTTTGAAAATTAATATGCCTCTGAATAAAGCAAAGGACCTGCAAGAGAGATAGTCCCTGACATCTGGAAAGTACATCCAAAGAAAATTCCCAGGTATTTCTCAATAAAGTTCCCAAATTTAAGTGAAGATGGTAATCCAATATGCATTCATCATTGACAACGTTTATTCCCAAAAATTTTATTTATTTTATAGTGGATAGTTATATAATAGCATTTATCAAGTTTTTTTATAGTTTTAATGTTAGAAGAGTCCTAAATTTAGTGTAAAAAGTTTATTAGTTATTCAATGGGATATCTAGAATAACGTTTAACCAAGTACAGTGTTTCCTGTTTGAATTAGACATCAATTGTGGTATGGAACATTGTAGAATGTTTAAATCTGTTTGTATATCAGATTTGTATTAATACGACACTATAATTGTGCAGGCCAGGTTTGGCACCCAGGTGATATGCCTTCAGAGCATTCCAGTTGGTTTTCACTTTACAGGGTTTGCACCATAACAGATTCAACAATGGGATGTGAGAGATATTGCTACTCGGCGCTTTGCTTTTTGATGGAGATCATCTCTACTCCATCAGGATGGAGACAACTTTGGTTCTTTGAAGCCTCCTCACTGCTTTAGTTCAATGGCCTCTCTATCAAATGCTCCCCTAATCAGCAATTCCTTGGATAAAACTGTGAGTCAGACTCAAAAAAAATCAGCAATCTTGGCTCAAGACTCTACAAACTCTACAAATAGAAAAAATTTTGAACTACAAGAATTTTTGTGCAATAAAAATAACACTGATGTTTGCAATCCATAAAATTTGTAAAACAACACTGTGAGGCAAGTTTGGCCAAATCTTGTGCAACTTTGACGGGGAGCTTGGTGAGCCTTGGGCATGTATGATGACTTTTGACCAAGTGACAAGTTTGCAGGCGAGTCTTGGGCAAGTACTTGTCTGAGGAAAGACTCAACAAAACTTGTGCAGTCACACAAGTCTTCTACAAGTCTCACAACATTGTTGTGAATGCTCTCAGGTCACCTTCTCCTTAAACAGGAGATCAACAAGGCTTTCAAGGACGAAATTTAACAACAGTGCATACATGCTCTTGGATTTCCCCTTCCTGAGCTCTTAGTGCTCATAGTATCTTTTTGGATGAAGAATTCACATAATCTCAAATCACGAAGCTTAAGCAATATATGGAGAAGGGAAAAAATAGCATAAGCAGCAGGGAAGTGAACAGTCAATGAGATATCAGGCCATTTATCAATGACTCCCCTCCGAGATGGACTAGCATTGGGTTCCCAAAATGACAAGTCTTCGGAGTGAAACGAAGGGTTTTGCAAATTACAGCAAGATGTTGGCGTTAGACCCGGATATTTTAATCTTCCCCTGGGTAGTTTATGATGCACTTAGACTTGCGGACATATTCTTCATGATAGAGACCCATGCAAGCTCACCTTTAGACCTATCTCTGAATACCCATGGCACCTTTAATTATAACCCCATAAACAAAAGACGAAGAGCTTAGTAAGGATCCAAAGATTGGGAGGCATAGCTTCTCTTTGATGAGATTTCCTTCAAAGCAAAGTTCGATGCTCGGCTCAGATGAGTTCACCAAATTCATGTGAGTCCAAGTTAGCGGCATATCCCCATCCCCCAATACACTTATATGCAAATTATTATTTCACACCTACTACTTCAAAAAAATCCTCATTAAAGACTCTAATGGGATCCTTACCACAACCTATATGCTAACAATATCCAATACTCGTCCCTTCGGAGATCTTTTTTTGGGAGATTTGAATCCCCGTATCACAACTAGTTAGATTCCCCTACAGGATAAATCAATGATGCTCTTTGCCTCTAGAAGATTGAGCCAGCTTCAGCCATTTTGCACAAGAGTGCAAAATTTCAAATGATGCCATGGTATCCCTCTCAACATCTGTCAAATACCTCTTGCATCTCAAAGAACCACATGAATGATTTATCCTAAATGGTATTCCCTACTTCCCTAACCACTATAGTTTCAAATGTTTCCCTCACGCTATAGGAGCAAGTGTTGTAGACTAAGTCTTGGCCAAGTAGGATATGCTTCACTATATCAATCAATGTTTGCTACTCTAATACCTATACCCAACCATGCCCTTCTTTCCTTTTCACATTAACCCCCCCAACTTAGTCAAACCACCATACTCTTCAAGAATGAGTAACAAGAGAACTACACAATCCATGTTAATGAGTTATTCCCCCCTACGAACTTCTCATCCTTGGAGTCAAATTCATGCAAATACAATTGACTCTCCTCAACAACTCAAGAGGTGGCCCTTAACCCATACCCTCACACCTCTAGTCTTTCATCCCACTCCTTGGAAACCAAATCCAAGAACATGCACAAGTTGTATAATGATGAGCACAAAGCCTATCACACTATAATGACCCATTTTGATTTACAAGCAAAAGCGTATTAGCATACATCGCATGCTTTGCAATAGTATACTTATTAAATAACTATGAAAGATGAAAGATATATTTCATAAAATTCGACATTCTCATAATATACATATTAAATATTTCGTATATATATATATATATATATATATATATATATATATATATATATATATATATATATATATATATATAAGTTAAAAGTTAAACTTATTAATTTAAGATAACAATCAACCACTAATATATTAACATATACGGACCCTCTCCCCGATGGGGATGAGGAACAGTGAAGATGGCGTTCTCGAGGAAACACGTGGGCGCCCATGGAAGCACGTGGCCATAGGTGGCTGGGTCAGCCTTCCCGCCATTCCATTACACCTTGAGTACGGGAGGAAGTTATTTGCGGCATGTGATTTTTCATGTTGCCTTGTGTCTCGAGGATGGTGGCGATCGATTACATGTTATGGAGAGTGGCAGAGGTGTTAGTTGGTCATTTTGCGTGTGCAGGAGCTATGTCGTCTGTGGTGTGGGCTTTGTGAGGAGAGGTGGTCATTTCAGAGGTTTCCCTGTCTGGCAGAGGGGGCAACCAAGCTACTGGCGTTCCCTCCCCTCCTTTCCGGTGAGCTTATTTGTCTATTGCCGAATTGGGCTTCGTCTTAGTGCGATTGCAAGGAAAACTGGTTCTGGTTGCCTGGCTTGGGTGGTGTGTTGTTGTTTCTGCATAATTCTGCGTGGTTTCCATCCAGGACGGGTGATCACTTGTCTTTTATGGAGCGGGTGAGTAATTGTGGACCTCTTCGGCCCTTTCCCGAGCTTCTATGAAGTTGGGTGGAGTCAATGGAGTGAATGCCTTGGGCTCTGGCTAGTGGGGCTCGCGAGAAGCCATCTCAGGGGATGGGAAAGTGTTTGGCTCGTTGTGGGTGTTAGTTTTGTGTATAGCGTGCTCTCTGCGTGTTGGTGGCTAGTGGTTAAGCCGGTGTGGGTGGATTTTTTTCTCCGTGTGGGTAGCTTGGGAGGTTTCGAGCGGGTGGTCCTATGTTCGTTCCAGTAGTGTCGAAGAGCTAACCATGCATCTTGTTCCTCCCTCAAGACGCTCCTCCATGCAGGCGAAGCCCAATTCGGGCAACTCTAGGGTGGCGCGTCCTTCTCTCGGCTAGAGATGGCAAGTGGCAGTGTCGGCTCGGAACAAGGTGGTCGAAGTGGTGGTGGTTCGAGTCACACAACATCGGGTGGCAGATGTGGGGAACGCTCGGGGCGGTCGGCGAAGGGTTGTGGAAGCCACACCCCTCCAGCTCAACAGCAGGGGGGTTTGGCTCGTTGTGGCGTTTCAAGGCATCGAGGGTCGACACGTCATGGTGGTCGTGGACACCAGCAAGGATGTTGTGTTGAGAGATGTCGAGATTTGATCCAGTCAGTCCTCAAGCGCCCGGAAACCTCGAAGCAGGTAAGGCAAGAGGAGCATGCTGAATTGATCGCCACTTTGAACAAAATGCATTACTTCCAGTGCCATGTCCGGGAACGTGTAGTGGTTTGGCAAGGTCAGAATTTGTTATCTGATAAAGTTGAGAAACTGGAGGCCTGGATGGCCCATTTCGAGGAGCATGTCTAGCGCTCCTTCCGCTCTTCACTGCCTCCTGAACAACTCCGAACAACCCATCCTCCATCACTTCTGACGACTAGCATGGATACAGGTGTTTTATATGTTTTGTTTGTTTACTGGTGCCTATGGCCTCTTAAGTTGTGCATTGTGTCTCTTTCTGTTTTTTGTTTCACTGTCATATACTAATAGCAGTAGTCAACAAACCTAGTTGGGGTGAGACTACCTACATTTTTCTATTGATGTACCTCTTTTTGGAAGCATGAATAAAATTTTGACTTACAAAAAAAAAACATATACGTACCCTCACCTTGAGGCTACACATAAATCATATGACTAGTACATAAAAACAGATGAGGGCGGTGGAAGAGGGCGACGACCGCCTAAGAAGAGGTATTTATCCAAGTACAAAGAGACACTAAGTGGGAGAAGAACTAGAAAATGGAATTAGAACTAGAGAATGGAATCAGAACTGGAGAATGAGATCAGAATTGGAGATTTGAGTAATTGTTCTTGCAACTTTTGGGCACAAGGTCCAGAGTGCTTCAATTGTGAAGTATTTTGGGGCTGAGTACCAAGGATTGTGCCCAGTTTGGTAGGGAGGATTTGGTCATTTGGTAACAAGAGCAAATTTGGAGTGACGACAACTCGAGATCGACTTCAAAAGTGAGAGGCAGGTATGTACTGAGTATTTAAATGGGTAAATTGTGTTTTCATAATATCACTATATGAATAATTAACAACGATTTGTAAAAATTAATAATTTTTTTGAAAACCACCGTCTCACACACAACTAGCACCATTATGTATTCTGCACAAAATTATCTCCCTTCCACCAATACAAAAAACTTATCACTGTATCAATATTTACCTCCATCGTAAAAGTACCTCTTCATTTCACAAAGGAGACGTGATTTGTGTGCCTCACTCCGGCACTTCCTTGAAATCATGATTCAGTAAAGCTATTTTGTTTTCAATTTTCTTAACAATTCCCATTTTGGGGGTCAAACAGTGCAACCATTTGTCTGATCTTAGTGATAATGGGTGGAATCTAAAAGCTCTATTCCATTGCCCTGCGTTTGCAATTATCCAATGAACTTGAAAGGTAAGATTTTCGAGGTAAAGGACACATAAGCTTAATACCAAGACATCAATGTATGGACCATAACTTCTCCCCTCATTCCATTGTTGAGGAAGCATGACACCACTCTTGGAAAATCTTATGATGCTTTCTAGACTTTCGAAAAGCTTTTAACTCAAGCAAGAGCGCATCGAGAGCGACCCTGGGAGCACGCTCCCTAAAAACATTTGCACTCCCTACTAATTTGGGAGTGATAGAGAGAGCTATTAAAGATTGGAAACAATAATGTTTTAGTGGGGAACCTAATATTCAAACCTATGGCCCTAGTATTGATATGAAATTCATGGTAATGTTAAATTCTTGAAGTAAAAGTGACATTCTCCTTTATCTTTCATTTTCATCCTTTTACTTAAATTTTTAACATTACCGTGAAACGACTCACAATGTTTGAGAGTGGTTCAGACCTCATTGGATTTCATATGGAGAAAGTAGAATTTTAGACCCCACTCAAAATCCGACAGACTTATTACTTTTTCAGGATTTCAAGATTAGCGGGATTGCAATGTTTCCATTGGATTTTGTCATGTACTAGCGTATGGAACTCATATTTAATCAAGAGCATCAAGCCCTCTATGTACCTTGATGTTAGTAACATTGGTTTTCGTACTCCTCTATCATGACCCAACTAAAAATGTACACATCACTAAAACAAAATCTTGACTTGACATGCTACGTTTTTTTTATCTTATGTTAATGCTTAGAGGGTGATATTAATGACGGTGATCCCAAGATAGGCAACGATTTTAATGATATGTAGGTATTTTTTGTAGCCAGTGTTTGAAAACTCCGACTCGGGTTCAGAACCGACCAAGGGTCGACTCCAACTCCGACTTGGTATCGACTCGGCCGGTTCGGTTTCAATGACTCAGTCTTTGTAAAAAATACATTAAATATTAATTTTTTTATAAGAAAACATTATTTTAAAGATTTTCATTCATGTTTCCAAACACAAAGTTTTACAATATAGACAAAAGAGAACATATGATCAAAGTAGGCTCATGAATATATCCATTATATCAAAATTGCACCCAGTGCATTGTCCAATACATAGTACATACATGATGATGATATAGAGATCAGAACAAAAAACATAACCAAGGAGGCTCTAAATGGCCTCTACAACAAAACATGACTAGTCACTACTGCTAGACATCTGACAAGGCAATACCCTTTGGCTCAAACTCTAAATCAGAGGGGGAAACCCCTCGCTCCTCCTCCTCATCAACATCCTCAACTGGAACTGTAGCACGTTGAGCCTAAGATAGACGAGCTATGCGCTTTCGTCGTGGCTGACTAGAGGAAGTGCCTGCGGCTGCAACTGGAGGACTTGGGCCTAGGCCTGAGTGGATCTGCATTTAGCTGAGCCTCTACTTGTGAATCGAAGTCCATCCCCACACCAATATCCTCATCAGAGTCAAACTCTCGTGGACAAGTCTCCACTACCCAATTTGATGTTGGATCAATATCTTCCAACACAATGGGATTTGAATCAGGTCTTTTGTTCAACAATTGGTTGCATTTTAGTCGGAGGTTGTACTAGACATAGAGATCATTTAACTATTTTTGCTCCAAATGGTTTCTCTTCTTTGTGTGAATCCTCTCAAAGACAGACCAATTGCGTTCACACCCAAAAACACTGCAAGTTTGACTCAAAATGTGGATTGCAAACCTCTGCAATTGAGGACAATGGCTGCCAAATGCCTCCCACCATTGTGCTGCAAAAAACATAGTTGTGTAATGAGTTTCAATTAACTCAACAATTATATCCAACTTTGAAATTATAAACAATTATACAAAATAATAAAATATGAATTTGAAAATTGAAATTCTTTGTTTACCTGGCTCATCTGATTCCCTTGCAATCCTTGCAAGGTTCTTGCTAAAGGTACTTGTGGCTTTGTTGAACATGGTGATCTGATTGTGTATCAGCAACTAGTCACTCTCCTTGGGGATCATGTGATCAATGTAGTCAATCAATCCATCTCTAACCGTCCCAATCAAAGCTCTTGCTTCCTGAGCTTTATAATGATACCTTGGGTTCAGAAAATACCCAGCTGCATGTATAAGGCGATGGGAGTTGATTGTTCCATCTTTGATCAATGATATCACAAATGGGCCCATACTTACCCACTTTGTCCTTGCTTGTTGCCTTTATTTGCTCCTTTGCTTGATCCATAGCTTCATAAATGAATCCCATAGTCAATATCTCCGCATCCACCAACCACAACACCTTAACCAGTGGCTCAGCAACCTTCACAGTCTCTGCTGCCTTTTTCCAAAATATTTATTCATCAACTTTCTTTTTCACATCTTTGTCATCTTGTTTGCGAGCCCACTGACATTCATTCCATTTGTCACTGGAAAACAACTTTTGCAAGTTTCTATGTTGGGAAGCATAGATTACAATGTCAAAAAATGTGTTGCAAATCTAGTGATGGCAGGCCTATTAATATCCTTGGCCCCTGTGTGTTTCCTCGTCAGATTCAAAATCCATGAGTGATTGTAAATATATTTTGTGATACTTTTTCCATGCTCTACAGTGTTCTTGATCAAATCTATTTTACCAATATCCTCAAGCATGAGGTCTATGCAATGTGCAGCACATGGGGTCCAAAAGATGGTTGTGTTTTTCCTCTAACAACTTACCAGCAAAAACATAGTTAGAGGCATTATCTGTGATAATTTGAACAACATTTTGCACCCCCACCTCTTCAACAACCTCATCCAAAAGCTGAAACAACAAGTGTGCATCTTTCACCCTATCAGATGCATCAACTGATCTTAGAAACATGGTTCCCTGTGGGAAAAAGACAAGAAAGTTTATGATGGTACGGTTCCTCTGATCAGTGCATCCATCTGACATGATGGTACATCTTATTTGTGCCCATGATTTTTTGAATTCTTTCAAATGTTCATCAATGGCACAATCTCTTTTTGCAGAAGAGATCCTCTTAACTCATGCATAGTAGGGCCTTTGAAGCCCTTTCAAGCAGCGTATATGGCATCAAACATAGGTTCATAATATGGTGAACGAGAAGCATTGAAGGGAATATCAGCATCACACCACCATCTAGCAATGTAATCACAAGCAATTTCTCTCAATTCTTTCTTCCAGTGTTGATCTAAAGTGGGCTACACTTGACCTCTACTAGCTATAGGACCATGTGAACTATTAGAGGGAGAAGAAGGTGTGAAAAAACTTTTGATAGTACCCTTATTCTTCATTGCACTTGTTGTGGATCATTTGCAATATCCTTTTATTTTCAATCTTGAAAATACAAAAAAAATATATATATATATATATATGTATAGAAAATTGGTAAAGCATGTTGAAGTATTAAGGACTTATACTTTAGCATAAAAATATTTCGGTTCACCGCATTAGAATTGAAAGCTTAAATACTTTAGACTTTATGCAAGCGGGTTTTGTCTTGAAGATTAAAACTCGTTTATTTTCTTGAGCGGGATGCGATGATTTCTTCAACCCTGATCGAAAGATTCAACCCGCGGGCACAACAAGCGCGAGAGTTAAATTGAAGGGTGCCACCGCAGTTGACCGGGTTGACTGCGCCACCTATTTAAACAAAATTTACATTTTCTCGAAGACATTTCGGATTAAGTTGATATTTGTGATTGATTTGTGCTGTGTCCTGTTCAGTTTTCCGTCACCCTGTTAAAATTTAGCCACCTTGTAAGTCGTTGGTTGTCGTAGTTCCAAATTATGGTCAAGCGTTCGTCTCTGTCTGGTTCTGCTAGTCATATCCCTCTCATGGATACCAAGAGGGATATCCAAGACATGAATTGTTCCCTAGTTCATCTTCCATTTTACCAACAAGTCCTCTTGAACGACAAAGCTTCTCCAGTGTATGCCGCCATGGCCAAGTCTAGTTTGTTGTCTACATGTATCCCTAGAACCCATCTTTTTCCTGAATTGATATCCTGGGTGGTTTTCGTTATGTATCCTGGCAAATGTTTTGTGATGAATTGTCAGGGAGAGAATATTCTACAAGTGTCCGCCCAGTTAATCCGCCAAGCCCTTTGTTACCCTGAGTCAGAGTCATGTGTTCAATTCTCCAATGCATCTTTGGTAGCATGTTATGATAATCTTGCAAGTCAAGACTTCAATTAGCTTGTTCATTTTCTAAATCCCAACACACAACAATTTCAGCCTGACAGCAAGGATTTTCCTATGGAGGTTTTTGATACTGAGATTCAGCCAGTACTAAGCAGCATTGCTAAAATTCTGGGCAAAGATGATGACAGTATGGTGGATAAATCAATGTTAGGGATGTTTGCCATGATGATGAAGCCAGGAATGGTGCTGGATATTCCATCCTATTGGCAGGAAGTAGTAAATTCACAGCTGATGAGTCTATCATTAACATGTTCTTTCAGATTTCCTTCATTAATCATTTACTTGTTCTTATATCAAAATGTGGAGGAATTTATGCATCTAGGTCTGAATATCATGGACATGAATAATAAGAGGCAATTTGTAGTTTTCTGGACAGATATAGTAAGGAGGGAACAAAATGAAAATGGACTATTTGATTTTGCCAGTTATTTCATGTCAAGTGCATATAAAGTTTTGAATGGAGTTTCTCCCCCTTGGTTTTTAACCAAAGCTCAAGAATTCTTGCATTTAGGAGCAAACTGTAAGTTTGGAGATTGGTTTGTGTTTGAGGATTATTCAGAAATTAGGTTATATGGAGCAGGTGTTGAGCCTTATAGACTTCAAGTATTTGTTACCATGAGGCTATTGGCCTTGGAGTTTATTCGACAAAGTCTGAATGTTGATCGAGTTCACTTTGTGACCATGAAAAAGGGACATATGTTCAAAGTTCAAACTACCCATGACTGTAGGTCCTTTCATTATTAATATGAGACAGGCATTTGAAGAGGTTACTAAAATGCTAGATGAGATGCATTTGCTGCTAGGGGAAAGCTGGGCTTATGACCCACATAGTGTAATTTCCAATAGAAGAATTGAGAATGGGCATTCAGCTTTCATTCATGAAAGCAGGCCATATTTAGAAAAGATAGCAAGCAAAGGTGTAGTGAGTTCAACAGGTTCAAATATTCAGACTCCTATCATTTCAAAAAAGTCTAATAAAAGAAGTAAAGAAACAGTAGTTGACTTAGAAGATGAGGAGCAAGGAGCTGAGAAAAGGACAAAGTTTAATGAAGAACATGCATATAATCAACCTGGTTTCTCTTTACAACTGGGAGAGAAATAAAATGTTCCTGCCTCACCCAGAAGACATGAGACTTCTCGTGAACAAGTGCCTTTGATCAAACAGATGTTTGCCCAAATTGCAGAGAAGAACCAGAAAATGAAAGTCAGCATGGAAGCCCAAGCTGAATATCAGATTGCTCCAGATCAAACAAGGCTTTTGACTGCCATGGATCTTGAGAAAGATCAATTCAGAATTGCCCTGTCACATCCTACTAACATGTCAATTGGTTCCTCTAGTAATTTCAATACTGTAAATGTAACTGTAGATGTGAAGAAAATCCCATTGTTGGATAAGGTGAACCTACATATGCAAACAGGTCAGTTGATTGTAAATGACCTGATAAAGACTAGTGCAATGGCAATGAGAGCAGAGAATATGCTCGGAAAAGTCATTAAACAGTTAAAGTTAGAAAAAGCCAACTCTAGGGCTTTAACCATTCAGAATGAGGAACTGAAGAAAATCATAGTAAAGATTGGGGTGGACCCTGATGATAGGACTGTTGTGCAGAAACTTCTACAGAGTGCTGAAGCAGAGATATCTACATTGAAGAAAAAGCTAAAATTACCTACAGGAGAACATTCAATGGTTGCAGAGGTTGCAGAGGTGGAGAACGAGAAAGAAAAGCTACTACAGCAGCTTGTGCAAAAGGAGGAGGAAATTTGCAAAATAAAACAAACTGCAATATCACTGCAAAACCATATTGATAGTCATACTTGTACTTTTGTTTTTCCTTCAGGTAACGAAGATCCACAAGCAAAGATTGCTCAGTTGAATATTGAATTGCAGATGGCGGAAAGAGACCGGAAAAAGGCTCAAGCAGATCTAGAGACTGCATCGAAGATTATTCAAGCTGTAGAAAATGAAGCCAGTCAATACAAAATGGACAGTCAGAATGCTAATGCTGAGATCAAAAGCCTTAAAGAAAAATTGAAAAGGAACATATCTTTAATACAGGCAAAAGATATCATTTGGAATGATATGATTTCTGAAATGAAATCAATTTGGGACTTTTTGATGGTGGTTGCAGAAGAGAGAAGTCTTATCAGAGAATTTGAAGAACAAGTAATGGTAGATAGACAGAAGACAATCAATAGGGCTATTTGGGCAAAAAGATTCATCGACTTTATTAATTCCAAAACAGATCAAGAATTAGAGGAAAATGAGATTAAAGATAGAATCTTATATGCAATAGAGATTAATAAGATGATTGTCAAGAATGATTACATGAAAGCCACAGAAAAGAAGTTGACAGAAATCAAAGAAGCAATAAGTCAGTTTGATAAATCATTGGACAAATTAACAAGAGCAGGTTTACCTTCATGCTGGGCACTAGGAGGAGGTTTGTTGTCATGGGATTCTTATGAGAACTTACTGGTATTAACAAAAAGTAAAGTTGATAATACACATGAAAAGACTCAGGTACTCAAGGGGGCAACGATGATCAACTTTCTTCAGAGACATTTTCAGATGTTGTGGCTGGTAAAAACTCTATTTACAGAAAGACCATCGTACAACCAAATTACTACTTTCATGTTAGAGTATCACAATCTGATACATTCACCCAGGACAAGAGTAGAGATATGGAAGAAGTGCAGAGCCTGGATGATAGACTTGCCAAAAGATCCTTCAACTTCGAAGAAAGGCAAATCAGAAGTTGATCTAGGAAATGTAGCAGCATCGTCAACTATTCACATTCGGCATATAGATTAGGTTGTCAATTTTTATGTTATTATAATCTTTCAAAGATGATGTAAATGCTATGTTGCCAGGAAACGTGGGTGTGGGTGCGGGGACCGGGACGGGGACGTCACTTTTTGAAACAGGGTGCGTGGGTTCGTCGGGGGTATATATATCTATGTGTGTGTGTGTGTGTGTGTGTGTGTGCGTGTGAATTTGTACAAAACAAGAAAAATAAAATATTTTTTATTTAAAAATTAAAGTTTAAACTTCAAAGATTTAAACATGCACATCATTGAACAATCAACATTCACATAATGATATATCATATCAGTCTTGACTCTTCAGATAAATTAAAATTGATAATACATTGAAATTTCAAAATTTCAAAATTTCTTAATAGATTAAGATAGATTGAAGAGTGCAATGATTATATGAGTTCCCACTATCACTACTAACAAAAATGTATGCCCTAATGATAT
Source organism: Pinus albicaulis (assembly GCA_034641835.2). Lineage (NCBI taxonomy): Eukaryota > Viridiplantae > Streptophyta > Pinopsida > Pinales > Pinaceae > Pinus > Pinus albicaulis. The sequence continues at coordinate 709,164,727 of CM076581.1, forward strand.
AGAAAATTACTGCTGAAAACACTACAATCATAGTAAGAATGTCTTTGTCACAACATACCCATCAGAAGATGATACTTGCATCATGGTAATGCCATCCAGGTGAAGCTACTATACAAGTAACAAATGACAACATTCTGAAAACTTCCTTTGCGAGACTTCCCCATGCAGTTAGAATCAACTGAACATGAGCATCTACAATTTCATCAATTTTAAAGACTACAGTGTCAGCAATTATTTTCACTTATAACACTTTAGATATGGAAGGAAGATGAATTAAACACAACCCTTTTGCCTTGATCCCTGTGCATGTATCCAATAGTCTAATCTCGAATCAACAGCCTTGGTATTTGGGTGCATTAATATTGTACAGACAGTGTTTACTAACAACCATGTTGAACCATGTTGCATTAATACCATGTCTGTTCTTGGTATTAGTAAATTTTCCATGCTGAACCCACTTTTAGTTGCACCTATAACTTTGCAACTACACTTACTAGAAATGTGTGCAGTCTTCCAGTTTCCTCGAGATTTTGTATTCTTTCATTCCCTTCTCTGATTTCATGAATTTGTCAAGTTCCTCCTTCATCTCTATTAATGAATTCAAGTTGCCCACTTAATAAGTGAGTGAGATTGTTGCTTGTTGTGCCGAGGGTGAGTTGTGCAGACGTTGTTGTGCGGTGAGGTGAGGTAACGAATGTTGTGGGTTGCGGAGTCCGATTGGGTAAGTTTTAACCTTTTAAGTTTTAACACAAAAAAAAAAAATCGCAATAAGAATAGTCAAGTCATATTTAATTTTAATTTTAATAAAAAAATCTTAAATTTAAATTTTAATAGCGATTAGTAATAGTCGAATTTAATAAAATAAAATAAAAATTTAACCAAACTTGCCGCTGAAGAACCCGAAAAGAACCTGTTTTTGGGGTTCTTCGTCCCCAAATCAGCAAAAGAACCCTGAGTTTGTGTGGGAAGTCTCGAGTTCTTCCATGAAGAACCGGGTTCTTTAGGGTGCTTCTGAGAAGAACCCATCAAGCACTCGGTACTTGGGGACGGGAACCCGGTACGGGTTCGAGAACCCTACCCCTGGGTGCGGGAACCCGTGCAACGTAGTGTAAATGTAATAAGACATTTTGAGAGTATGTAATAGATAGTTTTCAAAGTCCTCAGGAGTTGACGTAGTTAGGATCAGTTATAGCAGTTTCGAACTGCTTTTTATTGTATTTAATGTAATAATTCAGAGGAAGGAAGCTTCTGGTTTTTGGACCTTCAAACTGTATTTTGTACTCAAAGTTTTCAAAGATTAATGAATGAGAAACAGGTTTCTGGAATGTGTTTATGTTGATATGTGCTTCAAGTTTACGTTCTGTGTTTTCTATCTTTGAATAAAATGAAGTAATGAGAAGCAGGTCCATTTTTACTTATGTAAGCAAGAGTTAAAAACCTTAATTGGCGCTCCTTCGTTTTCACTGTTTTCTTCATATAATTCTTCTGGAGTTTGAGATGATATATTGTGTAACGGCGTATCAGTTTGGGCTTCTTTCTTTCATTTTCTTCTGGTCATTTCATTCAACATCAGCAAATGATAGCATTGTAAGACATTCATTATATTTGATATTTGAGGGTTTTAATGATCGATACTTGAGGGTGATTAAACAGGGACAAATAGTTCTGTGACATAATCATATAAATGTCTTAAGCATTGATTCCTTATCACAGCTAAGGGATTGTCTCTTAAGGTACAACAGCACCCTTAGCCTTTTCGTGAATAGACTCCAAAGAGGGAGGAACATAGCAAAAGGGGTTTGATGCATCAGTGCAACGGATAGATGAAGAACCCTCATAATCAATATTTAAGTTGGCAGCCATCATGTGTTTTATATTCCTCTTCCTCCCAATTTCAGCCTCTATTTCTTTTTTCCTTCCTCAAACTTTTGAAATTGATCTCTCAACTCCTTCCTAATTTCCCCAATTTCTTCTATTAGTGCTTCACATGGAGTAATTTGGCCTCTAAGACCAGCCAAGTGTAGTTTCAGCCTATGAATGCCCCCTCCACCCCCTTTAATTTTTCTCTTACAAAATTTTCAATACATTTGATCATCAACCATTTCAGGATATGCCCAAGCAACGTCTTTCATTCTAAGGGCCATTTTGGACTGAATTTTTGACTTGAAAATGAAAGGTTTAAATCTGAATTAAATAAAAATAAAAAATAAAAAATTAAATTAAATTAAAAAAACCTACTCATTCTATGTTCATTTCTTTCACAAAAATCTACATTTTCCATTTTCAGATATGCAACAACAAAAAATGGAACAGCAAGTACAAAAATTAGTAGCAACCCCCAATAGAGACTGGTACAATTCAATTCAACATTTTGGTCGTTCATGTTCGTCGGGTTCGGTGGTTTCATATCTACATACTTCCTCTCAAAGATAAGGAGGGAAATGAGCTTTTTGTACGTCATATGCCTACCTTTTTCGAAACATACAATTGGCTTACGCACTAACGAAGATCTTTATGCTGGAGCTCTTTTCTTGCTATTTCTTTCTGTCATCATACCACCAAGCCATTTTCTATTTACATAATGACATGGAGCTTCTGTAGCAGCCGATGCTACTAAATCCGTGATTGACATACCGATCGTGGGATCCCGTCACCGTAATAAGGCAAATTTGAGAAGGGAAAAAAATACCTCTAAGCTCTAGCCTCCTCAATGCTGCTCCAACAAACCAACTCCTCAATGTTGCTCCAAAGCTTTCCAAGAAGCTCCTCATTGCTGCTCCAAAGCTTGCCCAAGAGACTCCTCAAAGCTGCTACAAAAACCAACTCCGCAACTCTTCACAAATTCTACACAAATGCTCAATCAAATGCAATGACATAGCTGTGAGGAAATGAGACGGCTTGGGTAGCTTTAATAGGATAGGGAGGGGTTAGAGACCTTGCCAAAACCCTAACAGCAAACAAAAATCGGTTTTGGAGTCTGTTTTTTGGTAAAATTGGGGTCCGCGGCTGGCTGGGACTGGCTTGGACGGTCTAACTCGAGCTCGGCAGAGTCAGTGGCTGGCTTGGTCGGTTTGGTCACAAACCAACCCCTGGGCTGATTTCTCTACCGAGTCGGGTAACCTCAATTAGCTCGATCCATTCCGAGCCAAACTGGCCGATTTTTAAAACACTAGTTGTAGCATGATTTTTTTGGATGCTAGAGGCCATCTAGAGCCTATTTATCGATGTCGTTTCGGTTCAGAGATGGATTGCACTCAATGTTATTTTGGTTATGTACACCTTTACATGCTATATAAATGAGAACTTGTAATTTGTGGACTTGTGGTTGATGAAGATTATAACTACTAGATGAATGATGTTATATGGTTTAATCCATGTTTTTAAGTTTTTATCACTAATTCATCATTCTACATGCTTTTGTTGACATTTATGCATCAAAATATATAAAATATATATTAAGTAAAATTCGCTCCTAAAATCGCTCCAGACTCTGGAGCTTTTGAAAATGTCACTCCCCACTCTCTCTTCCTGCTTCTGCTCCCGCTCCCAAGCAGCCTTGGCCTTGCATTTGCAACTATCCAATGAACTTCAAAGGTAAGATTTCCATGGTAGAGAACACATAAGCTTAATACCAAGACATCAAAGTATGGACCATATCTTCTCCCCACATGCCATTGTTGAGGAGGCAAGACACCACTCTTGGAAAGTCTTTTGTTGCTTTCTAGACTTTCGAAAAGCATTTGACTCAATCTAGTGGGAGGCCCTATTCTAGAGGCTCAAAGACATTAGTATCTCAAAATTCTCATCGTTGTTATCAAGAATCCCTATGAGGTCATCCTTAGTCACCTATACACATTACATGAAATCAACTTCATCAAGAAAACTATTGAAATGAAGCAAAGATGCCCCCTCTCACCCAGCTTATTTGGGATATACACTTTAATGATCTGGAGTCACTCTTCCATGAGCACATCAAATAGGCCACAAATGTCTACTTCACTATATCTTGATGAAGCAGATGATGTGGCTCTATTAGCTAGACTGATCAAACAAGAATTGCCAACTATGTCATCTTCAAAAGGTTGAGACTGAGGAGCAATTCCTTTTTCAAAATCCCCTTTATTATGATATCCAAGGGTGGTTCCACTATTTGCTTAGGCAGTGATGGACCTTTTCCAGTCTCTTTCAATGTTTCAACTTATGTTGCTAAGCTCTATACATGCAAGAGGTCCTTAGACTCCAATCCACCCAAGTGATCACTTCCCTTCTCTTTAGTGTTCCCTTCTGCTAACAATGCTAAGCGACAAATCGTTAGCAATGTGGCTACATATTTTGTATTAGTGCAGGCTCGAGGGGCTATTCCTACTTCCTGGAGACCCCAATGTCATTGTTATTACAAATCCCTTGCTAGTAATGACATGAGGCCAACCAAGACTCAACAATGGGCGACCTCATCCAAACAACAACAAACTGCATAGCCCAAATTGTCTTTTAGCTCCTCCAAACAACGCCCTATCTAGAGTTCCCTCCCTTCAACCTCAAATGTTAAGTGAGTCAATGCTCGTACTAATATGTTTGCATTATTTGCATTCTAGATTTTTGGTCCATTTATCCCAAATCTATTTTCCATTATCAATGCTTGGTTTGTCTAAGCTTAAAGTTTGTACTGCACTTGTCTCCGCTTAGAGCAATACTTTAATTTACTTCGTACATATTTCTTTATTTAGGAGCCATTTTTCACACTCCCTATTACTTGACACTATTGTACTAAAAAATCCCATTTACCTACTTTTGCGGTGAATGTTGGACATTAATAAAATTATCTTGTCTTGTATCATCTTATTAGCCTCCACCCTTGCAATTTTACATAGACAAGTAGACGTTTTTCAAATTTTATCATCTTTAGCAAATGAAAATCGATCATGGAAAAACCAAGGTTATGATCTTCAATTGCTTGAGGAAAGATCTATCATATTTTTTATTTCTTCTTCGAGAGGATGGAAGTTAACATTACCACAACATACACATATTCGAGGGTTCAATTTTTGGACCCAAGCTCGAGCTTAAGTAGGCTCTCCAAACCCCAACTAATAATAAGTATAGATCCTTCACCCTTTTGGAGAGGCATTGCTTCAAATATCATTTCCAAAACATATCATCTAAGTTGGACCTGATGCACTCCATCATTAGACGCATAGTTTGGTATGGCTCAAATATGTGGGATCCTAGCCTAGTTGAGTTGCATCGGCCCAGACAGAGAGAGCCCAAATCTTCTTTTTCATCTCAATATCAAATGCAAGGGGATGATTCCCTATCACATCAACCAAGCAAATTTTGCAACACATTCCTTCCAAATAGAGATCATCTTCAAACTAGTAGTGTGGTTGCATCACCTCCATTGTTTTGTTAAGTCAATTGACTAAAAGAACCAATAACCATACTTTTCCTTCTACTCCTTTGAGGCCTTTTCCTAATCACTCCCCTAGGAAGAGTGCACTACAAGTTCTCCAAGGCTCCATGTTTCCTTCAATCAAATGTCATATCAACTAATTTTCCCAGTTTCAATACTTTGTAAAATCCCCTAGCTACCTCCTACCTAACAAGCATAAGATGAACCAGATTATCAAGGATGACATTCATGTGCAATATATTTAGATTACTTGGATCATCCTTCCAGAGTATTGAAACCCAAGACAACCTCTTACATAAAGCACTTCATGAAGCTAAGAGACGACCTCATTATTAGGCCCCCTTTACACATTCCAGCATTAGATTTGTTGAGAAATCTAGGGCATCCATTTGGGTTAGTTTATCACATGGTTTCTCTTTAACATTGACATTTACTTGAGGTATATTATCACTTCATCATCGTCATTATTATTTCTTTTCATCATCAAAATAAAGGCAAACAAGAAGATAACAATGCAAACAAAGAGACATAGGAAATAGGCTCTAAGGCGTGGCAAAGCCCTCCAAAAGGGGAAACCCAGAGAACTCCTTATAGAATTTTCAATGAAGACTTCCGAGACCAAGAGACTAGATCATCCACCAAGTGAACAGGTCAGCCACCCAAACAAAATTTGTTCTTTACTTCACAATTTCAGATCTGAGGCAATCTGACCTATCACAGAGTATTCGATTGCCAAAGAGAGAGATAAACCAAAATCCAAGACCAAAACAATCTTTCAAATTTGTTGTCCTTCTTCCTCCTTTTCGCACTTTTGTTCTGCCTCAAATCTCCTTGAGATAGTTGAATGCACAAGTACATTTTTGGAGGACGAATTCCCCTCCAATCTATAGCCATTTGAGTGGGTCATCAAGCCTCTTCTAGGTTGACCCTTAGGGCTAGCCAACCTGTTCTCTTGGTAAATCTCTAGACATTTCCATGACAAAATATTTTTTCTTTACATTGATAGAAGAACCCTTCTAGAGCACTCAATGGGTGCACAACTGAGGATCAAAACCATGGGCAAGAAACCCATAAATAAATAATTTTCTTTTTAAAAATAAATATTTTTCTTTTCCTTTTTTTGACAAGTACAATGATTACATCAATTCATGACATCAAAATTATGAAGATTGACACTAGTTACATTTCAACACTCCCTCTTAACTAGGGAGGTATTCATAATTGCCAACAAGTACAAGGACAATACTTCCATTGAAAAGTTCTCATAAAAAGAGTCGGATTGGTAAGCCATCTCATAAGCTATTTCATCAGCTTACATCAGTGCATCTCAACATATCAACTAGCATCGCATTTGTCACATAGCAAGGCCTTGACTAACAGCTCTATCTCTCCACAAAATTAGAGCACAATGCTGGCGAGACCAATAATTTATAGACACCTAAATCATTGTCTCTGAAGGCACATACCCCATCCAAATGTTCACAAGGTATGTCCTTTTAGTACTTTTCTTGTCTTGGAATAACACATCCTGAAGGAATTTCCTCTTCGATTACTCTTGCCTATTGGATGCCCTACCACATCCTCAAAGTATCGGAAACCAAATGCTTACCCAATCCTCCATTCTTTCTTCATAAAATGAAGACAAGAATGATGTGTCTATCTCTCTCTCATGACCTTCACTAAGACTTACAGTTCTTAGTCCTAGTCTAGTGCATGACACATGACACACGAGCATATCATGTCTTCATCAATTTCATGGTCTTCAATATTTCATCAGAGCCTTTCGCGGAACATATCTCAGCTAGTCATCTAGCCATGTTTCTCATTTCCAGGATGAGGTCCATCGTGTTGTAACTTGAACCAGCAAGCTTCTTATGAGGCCTACTCAAAACAGTGATATCATCATAGTTATTCTTCCCAAGATGAGGAACTCATTTTATGTCATAATAAAGGAGGATCCATAAATGATCCTTGCTTGCAACAAAATTTTCATATCGGCTAGATGATTGTTACATCAAGTTTATAAATTGTTTCGTGCATTGTCTTTAACTTACAAGTCATCCACAGTTGCACAATTATATCATTGATCTATCATAGTTCCCAAGGATCCATCATGCTTCCCAAAACATAGGATCAACCCATCCTCCTTCCTTTACTTCCTGTACCTACAGCATTCATTGACAAGTACCCCCAAGCAAAGTTTACAATAACAATAGCATGATATTTATCTAACAATCTAAGGTTACCATGAGAATTAAAGGTTATACTTCTAGGGTTTTCGAGTGCCAACCCTAGTCCAAAGGTTCCAACATTATTAATGCCTATAAGCCCTAGATTGCATACAAACCCTAAAGACCAAGGGTTTGGGTTTTTGTGAGGGAACAAGAATAGGATTTCTATATGACTAAGGTTTTAATAGTGTCAACAATATTAACAAACCCTATACAATCAATCAACCCTATTATAATACATGTTGGTCCTGTTACCCACCACTTGTGGGTAGTGTATATAGGAGAAATTTTTTCTCCTAGATGGTCCTCAACCGACAGCCAATAGCCCCTTGCAGTCACCAGATAGCTCAATGTGCCATTATCTCTGCCACCTGAGCCATCCAGGTAGTCCCTCGCCCATATGTTATGATCGTATGTTTGAAGGTGGGCCTCCCAACCCCAAAGGTATGGCTTCTATTGGTATAGTTGAGTAATTTTCCTGACTTGTAATGGGCACTTTTGGGCATGGATTGGTGAGGGGATTTGGCGGAAAGAGCGAGCTAGGTTTGTAGTCTTGTCTCCACTGACCAATTTTGTGGTTAACCTTGTGCTCTAGTTCCATGGCATCTCCTTTACTAGCCATTAGCTTTAGGGTTGGCACTACATGGGAAATCTCGATTTTAGTTGTGTGATCACACTTCCCGACACCATATACATCGCCCCCTTCCACTCATTGTAGCCACATTCATCTCTTTTCCTATCTGGGCCCACATATGTTTGTTGGGTCCACATAGGGTTAGCCTCCCCCTACCCTTGCCCACAACTTAGGTCGGGCCTAGAACGATGCCCCAAAGGTTGATGCAGCTAAAAAGAAAAGAAAAAGCATAATTTGGCCACTCTCAATAGGAAGTGTACCACAAAATGCAAAAGATGGTCGAGACATACAAATTTAGCATGTGGGCAATAGCCAAACATGAGTGTTACCCCTTATTCATGGCCATCACTCTAGTTCCTATCGGCCCTAGATGAGCCCCCTCCATCATTAAGGAACCCATGATTGTCCCAACCCTTGGTGGGCGATGAGTTGCCCCACTTTAAGGGGGTATCCACTGCTTTATATTACACAACATGCTCTCATCCCCCGGAGCCTCGAGCAATTATGAAGAAAAATCAATCAAAAGCAAAAGGCATATGAAGAAGGCTGGAAAAAACAAAGGTTTCAATAACTCATGTACCACAATTGGCTCCCTCCTACACTCATAAACCCAAGTGTGGGCTCCCCTTATTACAGCTACCCATATACCATGACATGTGGTATGGATGATTCCCCTGATCCCCACTCTATCCCATTACTTTATTATGTGCTACCTACCACTTGAGGGATGTACCATGGACATGTCACCCCCTTTAGAGGTTGAAACCACCTAATAGAGTCCTTGATTAACACCATATTGAGCTTGGAGACACTTGTACATGCCAAAGCGTACTACGGAAGGGCATACCACCATGAAATGCCCCATTGATTCCATGACTTGTAAGCTCTTTTACTTGATTATTCTAATGATTTGTTGTATTGGAGGGCAAGGGGACGCATTGGATCTTATGCAAGATTGCATGTGGGTCTACATTTGGGGCTTGGTCTCCCTATACAGAGTCCTAAGGCCACATTGGCACTTGTACGGTGAGCGTTGAGAGCCATGGGCCTCCACCATAGTAGAGAGTACTTCATGGATCCCCACCACCACTCGTTGGTTGCTTGTGTTCCACCTTTTGGATGAGGATGATGCATCTGGTTCACCATGCCCAGTCGGCTCCACACTTGCACCATACACTTGGCAAATGATCTGGGGTCCAGATGAGGGCTTATGACATCATCCTAGCCCTTACAGATGGTTTATAGACATTTTCGATTCACTTGGAGATCCGTGAGGATGTCCTTGTACCCCTCGCACCCAATGGGGGCACCACAAGGATTTGCTTGGAAAACAAGGGGCCAACCCCTTGTCCACTATGTTTGAGGCCCATTCTCACATCATAACACTCTAGGCTTCATTAGGCCTACTCAAAGGCCCGACGACTCACTTTATTGATCATTCTACCCTCTTGAGAGGCTTATTATTATGTTATTCAGTTATCTTGGGGGGCTTGTCACCAAGGGATGTTATTATTGCACATTATTATATTATTTGGGGCTCAATTAAGCCAAATTAGAACTCATTAGTGATTGTATAAATAGAAGTGAGGTGATTCATTTTCATCATCATCACTTGGATTGGATTAGTATCTCCTGAGAGACTTTCGTACTTTTTGTTGGGTAAACTTTTTGGAGCTTTCTTGATGCACTATGATGTTTGGGTTTTTGCTATTGTTTTCGGAGCTTCTTTCTAATGCAAAGTTGATGAATGGATATAGTCTCTCTCTCATGTAAGTTGAATTTTGATGCTATTCTTGTTATTTTATTGGTTTAATGCATGTTATGGTTATCATATTTCTTGTATGGGTTAAAGTAAATGCAAAATTCTTCGGGGAACCTTGAATAAGTAATTTAATGCATGCATTGTACTTGAAGAGAGTGGGTAAATGTTCCTAGAGGCACCTAATAGGTTTTAAGCCTTAAAACTTCATCTCTTTGGCAAATTTGAATTGTAAATCTCTAATTACCTAGTTGTTGCGCTTAAATAGGCTAATGATGGTTAATTAGGGCACCTTAGCTCTCAAAATTTCTCACTCTAGGTGTATCTTGACTCCATTAAGCCCCCTAAGCAAGGCATTGATCCTCGCATCCTCTTGGTGGTCAAATTCATCTTTATTTTCTTCACCTGTCCCAATTCTAGGCCTAACCTTGGAAGGTCACCTAGGGCACCAACTAAAATATTTTGTAGCCATCCAAACACCTTGAAAATTGGCCCACTTTTGCGTTGGAGTTTGCTCAAGAGGTCCTCCAAATTTGAAGCAAATTCAACAGTGGAATCCAGAGATATCGCAAGCCCTAGTTCAAGGACCATTTCTCTACCTAGGCTAATTTAAGTTAGTGTCCTCATTTGGCTCATTACATTCAAATTTCAAAAGAAAATTATTCCTTTGATCCTCTCCTCTTCCCTAATTAGGTCAAGCCCCTCCATGATTGATCAACTCCATACCCTTGGCCTAATTTGGGTCCACTTGGGTTCTTTTTGGTCCCTCAACTCTACAACTCAAATTCCAAAGGATTACATAGAATCCTTTTCTCCATAAGGATCCTTATGTCTAGGAAGCCCCTTGTCAAGGTGTATCATCTAAAACCTATGCTCAAGTATCCTCTAAACCTATGCTCAAGTATCCTCTTAGCCCTTCCTAAACTGCCTATCACCTTGCCTCTCAAGCAAGTAAGCTATTCAATTGAGTCTCTCTTGTGAATAGGCTTTTGAAATCACCCCATGTCTTATCATTGATCCATCTATTCTTGTGATTCCTCTCATACCGAGACTCTTCCCATCGGTGAAAGTCCTCTCATATCGGGACTCCTCCTATCGGTGAAAGAGCACAGAGCTTTAGTTGAGGTGACAGTGGACTATCGCTCCATTGTTGCCCCTTGACCTAGTAGTTGCTTTATAGAATCCCCTCATAGGACCTCTTCTAGTTTGAGCAGTAACAAGTCTCTAAACAAAAATATTCCATACATACCTCATGGTTATATACCTATAGTGGCTTGCACTTTCGAATGCCATGGTTTCTTCACAAATGTACTACAATCTTTATTGATCCTCTACCATCTTCAAGACTTCCTTTCAAAGAGTCTTCAAACAGGGATAACACTGCTCTTCTGATAGAACCTGCTTCTCCAAGTGTTCCTTTAAGATATAGTATGATTGTTGCTCTTCTTGCTTCATAATTTTAGGACAGAGAAAATATGCTACTTTTATTACTGACAGCTACAGGACTTCATAATAGATCTTTAGACAGAGATTTATCCTTGTTGTATTCACTTACTGCCTGTAGCTCCTAGGTCTCACTGCTTACTAGAATGTATAAAAGAGAAATGATTATTGAATATTGTTTTGAGTACTAGAAATGACCCTCTGGTTAGGGCTTCCAAAACCACTAACAAATGGATTTGTCCTTCACACGAATACCCTGGACAGCCACAAATATGGCTCCAAAGGTCGTCTTATTACTTCACTATCCAAGTCAGCTTCTCAAGTGATTGTGTAGGCTACTTCAATATATACATATATATGCCTAGAATTGCTTTCCTTTAAAGCCTCGGCTTTGTTACCTCTGCAAGATGAATATGTAGGACGACATAAAGTGTTCTTTTGTCCACCATCAAAAATTCAAGGATGGCAATTCTATTCACACTGTCTAGAATTCGAATGCTCATAACTAGTGTCACATGGTCAAATTTCCTTGTGATTGTTCAACCTTTAAATCGAGTATATATGCTATATGGTATTTGTTTCTTTGTCACAAATTTTCGTCTTCTATAACACTGCAAGAAGGATGAACATCCTTGGAGAAAGAAGATTGCAACAATATAGATTTTTTCCTTCTTGAATATGACTGTGATTATGACTGACGCCTTTCACACTTGATCCTATGCTCAGAATTTGAATCTTCCTCTAGATCTTCCAAGCACTTGGATTATCAATGCATAAAACAAGATGACTGAGATTATACTTTTATGCTTGGGTAGGAGACTCTGTTCTTACTTCAATCAGTTCGGATCAACACCATCCAAAAATGATTGATATAACCTTTCACATCAGGAGTCTCGACTCCTCTTTCTCAAGGAATAGAAGTTCTAAAATAGGCGCTCCAAAATTTCTTTATGCAGAGAACCTCTGAGCTCCTTTTAGGTCTTATGCCCAGAACTTAAGGAGGCTCGGCTCCTTCAACTAAATATTTATGCTCAGAACTCTTCAAAAGCAATCTCAATTCCTTCTTGGTGGTTACAATAACTTATAAGCAATTGATGCTCAGAAATTCGAATCTTTGTGGTAGCACAGAGATCTCAGACTTCTTTAATAAAGATTTCTTACCTAATGTGCCCAGAGGTTCGATCTCTACATCAATGGACTCAGCCTCTTGTAGGCTATCAAACTAGCCTTTAGGTGCTTCAGAACAGAGATTTAACACTCTCCAAGACCCTTGCTCTTTCCTCCTCTGACCTATGGCATTTACTCATAGACTAGGGCTTTTATATGTGCCCAAAAGTTGAGTTACTGCCTTCTAGGAGCTCGATCCTAAAGATCAAAGTTCTCCTTGACGTTTTGAAGCCCTTTATGATCTTCTTCTTGCCCTTACATAGACGAACCAAGCTCTGATACCATGTTGAGAAATCTAGGGCATCCATTAGGGTTAGTTTATCACATAATTTCTCTTTAACATTGACATTTGCTTGAGATATATTTTCACTTCATCATCATAATTATTATTTCTTTTCATCATCAAAATAAATGCCAACAAGAAGATCACAATGCAAACAAAGGGAGACACAAGAAATAGGCTCCAAGTTGTTGAAATTTGTAACTAGGTTCGGTCTTCATAATGGCATGTATTTAATGTAAAGAGAAAAATAAATTTATTATTGTTGTTATTGAGGCATGGGTTTCATGCTCAAGGGAAATTTATTTTTAGGTCAAGCACTTACTGAGTGCTTCTAGGTTTGTCATAAAGTCAATTGAGCCATTGTCATGTACTAAAGCCTCATTTGAGCATGTTACACATTGTAAAGAAAAATTTATTTGAGTCAAAAGTGTTGATTTTTGTAGCATCGGATGTGCTCTAAGCCTCGAGATTTTGCAGAGAGGCTAGGACACATGCATTCTCCAAAACCCAGAAATCATTTTTATATTCCTAATTCTAAACTTAGGAAATGTGATTAATTAAAGTGTATTAATTAAGTCGGATGTGAATCTTCTAGATAAAGACGAGGATCGACTCCCAGTTAATCTTAGCCTTTGATTATGTTTTAATCTTGGTCGTTGATATGTCAACGAGAGATTATAAGAAGGAGCTAGATGGGCATTTGGAGAACACACCAAGTGAGAGAGATCTAGAGATCGATTTCTAAAGAGAGCAGCGAAACAGTTGTCGGAGAGAGATCAAGAGATTTCTTGCAATGAGGGGCAGAGATAGTTGGTCGGTGGAAGATTTTCCTGATCCAGTGAGTGCATTGCAAAGAAGGCATGGAGAGGTTCAGAGAGGCAGCACAGTGCCACGCAGAGGCAGCGCAGTGCTTTAGAGGGAATCTGTAGTTTTGTTGGGGAGCAATCAAGATCTAGTGCCAGAAGTCGAGGTGTGAGATCGGAGGGCTAGAGAACCGAGTTTCCAGTCAGCAAACAATCAGCTAGAGGGGTGACGCAATGACAGTTGGGGCACGCCATCCAGAGCTCAGATCAGCGTCGGATCGCTAGTGACAGTGCAAGATAATTTCTCACTACCTCTTTGCCAATTTATTCTTTGTATCAGATTGCTAGTTTGGGCACCCAAAGGTTTGTATTCAAAAAACTATTGCATAATAATAAAACCCTCAATTGTTGCACCAGTTTTCCCACATTGAGTTTTTCCGGGGACGTTTGTCCAAAAATAACAGTGTACATGTGTGTGTGTTCATTTCTTTCCTGCGCAACATTTTGTTTCTGCAGTGTTTTATATATGTGAAGGTTGCAGTATGTTAGTTTCGTTATTTACCATAGCAAACAGTAAATAATATTGTTCAATAATTTAACAAAATAGAAGAAACTTAACCAGTTGCTGCAATAAGAATTCCATTTCAGGAATTTCCACAAAAAGACCCTCCAAGACCTCGTCATGATGCAAAGATCAAGTTGGCCTAAAAGGTGCAATTGGACCTAGTGGAAGACCTATATAAAGGAGACTTCGACTTCACTTGGAGGACACACTTCACTCACACAAGTTTGATCACAAGAAAGAGAAAGGTGCAAAGAAGAGAAAGACAAGGAGGAAAAAAAGTCAAGTTTTTGGGACTGGTTCTGGGCTATATTTCTCACATGTGCGAAGTGGATTAGGGCATCTTGCAAGTACCAAATTGCAATCATCATCAAGGGTCGAGTTTTGGGTTAAGAAAGGTCTCCTTTGCAAGCCAAAGTATCAAGGAAGAAAAATCAAGTCAAGCAAAGGAGAAAAGGAAACAAATACTAGCCACAAGTGTGAACTAGGGTTTCTACAAAGGAATCTGCTGGAAGGACAAAGTAACAAAAGAATGAGCTGGAGGAGTCGATCTTGTAGAAGAATTTTCTGGAGGGGTCGAAGTTGCAAAAGAATATATTAGAGAGATCAAAGTTGCAAGAACAATCTGTTGGGCAAAAGAACTTGCTGGAGGTCGAAATTGACTTGGTCCTGGAGGGTCTTGGTCAAGGGTGATAGGTCTTGGAATTCGTCAATTGAAGTTCTATAAGAAGAGAAGAATTATTATGGGTTTTCCTCTCAACAAAAGAGATTTTGGCCCTGGCTGATAGCCTACATCTTGTGTCCTATTGTCTCATTGATTTTATTGTTTGGTAGTTGTTTGATGATAGAGAACACTAACAATAATCAAGCAAAAGAAGAAGATGATCAAGTGAAGTAAAAATTCATCACAAGCAGTTATCAAAGTAAGAGAAATCACTTAATAGAGTTGCCCTAGATTTCTCAACACAAGTCGGGGCATAACCCCTCCAAAAGGGGAAAACCCAGAGAACTTAGAGAATTTTCAATGAAGACTTCCAAGACCAAGACACTAGACCATCCACCAAGAGTCCAGGTCAACCACCCAACCAAAATTTGTTCTTTACTTTGCAATTTCGAATATGAGGCAATATGACCTTCCACAAAGAATTTGGTTGCCAAAGAGAGAGATAAACCAAAATCCAAGACCAAAACAATCTTCCAAATTCGTTGTCCTTCTTCCTCCTTTTCGCACTTTTGTTTTTCCTCAGATCTCGTTAAGAAAGTTGAATGGACAAGTACATTTTTGGAGGACGAATTCCTCTTCAATATATAGCCATTTGAGTGGGTCCTCGAGCCTCTTCTAGGCCGACCCTTAGGGCTAGCCGACCTAATCTCTTGGGCAGTCTCTGGACATTTCCATGACATAAAATATTTTCATTTACATTGATACAAGAACCCTTCTAGGGGTTTTATATTATAACTTTGACTTTGACTCCCTAAAGCATTCAATGGGTGCACAACCTAGGATCAAAACGATGGGCAAGAAACCCATGTATAAATAATTTTTTTTTTTTAAATATTCTTTTCTTTTTTTGACAAGTACAATGATTACATCAAGTCATGACATCATAATTATGAAGACTGACATTGCTTACATTTCAACAAGATGCATAGGTTCAAGATTCCCCTAGACCCATTCCAGTTGGGCTCTCATCACCTTCAAGTGGATTTTAAGCACCAAATTCCACAAAGAGGACACTTATTATCAAACAAGGGAAGGATTCACCTTCCAATAGAACCTTTAATGGCCTTACAATATTCACCCCAAACCTGACTTCCAACACCTTGTTTGAAAGGCCATATGTAAGTTTTCATTGCCTCCTTTTCTTGATGGACTAAAGTATATAATATAAAGATATGGTTGTCCTAACAGTAAGCTAGGCTAACTCACCCTCACCTTGCCAAGCTAAGCCTTAGTGTAACAAAAGCATACTTGCTTATTTCCTTGACCAAACCAACTAGTAGAGATTTTATCATATCAAATTTGAGGGAAAATGGGTAGCATAGGGATTATGCCTGCTTTTCCATAAACAAGAACTCGAGACAAAGAAATTTGTATCCAATTGCCACTAATAATGTGAGATACACAAGTGATTCTACTACTTATTCAAAGAATCATGTAACTCCCTCTCCACATTCTTCAATATCTAGACGAGCAATGTCTGGCTTTATATATAGGAGAGGCGTTCAAACTTAGATCTCTCATCCTTTAGCGATCTCCCCCAATCATACACTACCCAAAGCATCACATCTTTCTTTCTAGTGTTCATATGGGTAGGGGCACCAAGAGGCAATCTGATAGCAATACTATTCCAACTTCCACATTTGTTAGACCTCGAGGAGAAATTTGACCCCAACAACAAGTGCTTGGCACAGTTCTCAACCTAGATTCAAATACAAATTACGCCAGACCAATAAAAAAAGCACTTACTTTGGATCCCAACAACAAGCCACCTCTTCTACATATAGAGAATGTCTAATAATTTCATCTCCTCTAACGAGTACTCTTTCCAAAGTTTATTTTCTTTGTTCTCTGATGGTAAGAGAGTTACACATTTGGCAGTGGATACTTCAAAGTATGATGACCTCGCCTCTCAATTTTCAAGCAATAGACAATTGGATCCTTAAGGCTATTTTATTTGTACCCTTTCCCAAGGCATTGTATTCCACTTTGGTTGTCATTAGTGTTTAGACCTTATATATTAGCTTTGCTTTTGTTTCCAAAGGAGTGGCCTAAGCACTCCCAATTTCTATTGGCCCTATTGTACTAACTAGTCAATTGACCTAGTCTTATCTACCTAGAGCATTTTCTACAATTAATGAGTGATCTTATTGTCAACCCCAAGAATACTTAACATCGTTGGTATTATGGCCTCAAGCTCCCACTCAAACATTCAACAATATGTTTGAATCAACTTTAGGTAAAGTCAAATCAATGTATCCCACTAAAGCAAAGGTGGCAAAGATAAGACAAAATATTGAACCAACAAGGGCTCAAGGATGATATAAGGTCTAATGACTAAAGAAAAGAGTTACTAAAGTTAAGATAAGAGCTACTAAAGTTCAAGTACACTTTTCTAAGACCTTTATAATTTAGAAGAATGTTGCTATCAGTTAGGGTTTGTATGATATCAAGATTTAGGGCACATAATGTCATATAGCAACTCTATAAAATAGCCTATAAGTGATAGGAACAAAAAAGGATCAAAGGCTATGGAGGAGGCAAGCTAGGGTTAAGTAAAAAATGGTTTTAAATGACTGAAAATGCATATGGCGACAATTAAAATCAAGATATCAGCATGAATTTTGGGCTGAAAAGGATACAATTAACACTAGAATTTAACTTTTATGTTTATTAAAAGCAATCCCTTTCAATAGGGCAGTAACAAATAGGCAATAAATTGTTATTAAATGCATATTTAAGCTAACCCTAACCCTAGTTACCATAAATTTAAGATAAAAAGAAGGAATTTAAATGACCACCATAAGTTAATTTGATGCCTTCTCTCAATTGGGCAATGGAGTCAACGATGGTGAGGTCAATGATAAAGGAACCTGAATGAGGTGGGTGGAGGACAAAAATGCCTCTCTTAGAAACCCTGGCAACTTTCTTTAAGTGGAAATTTAAGGTCAACGAATGCATGAAACAAGTTCCCTTGATGGATTCTTGAAAGACTAATTTTGCAAAGCATAAAGAAACAAGATTTCATGAAAGATATTACACTTTTTAATATGGCACAAAAAAACCCTAATTTCAGAAAATTGCATGCAAAATTGAAAAAAATCAACAATAAAATTACACCATTCAATCAAGAATCACTTCATAAATCCAAGACAAGTCTCTAATGCAAAAATGTCCCTCCCAAGACAATTCACTCCACTAAGATCACATTGCAATCAAGAGAAAAAAAAAACAAGAGAGCTAAGTGTTGTGTTGTGTGATGATTCAAAATGAAAGTGACTCGCCTCTATTTATATGAGGGTAGCCAAGTCAATTTTCATTAATTTACAAGTAAAATCCCTAAAAGTTTACTTGAGCATCCAATTAGTCCTAAAGGCCACAAGTTAGCCTTAAGATAGCTTCAAAACATAATAAACACATTGAAAATCCCACAGGTGTACGAATAAAAGCTCTCCATGATGACATCATCCTCCCAAAATGGTCAATCTTTATCAAGCAAGTGACAAAGAGGCTCATGAGGGCTCCTCACTCCAAGAACTCATCAAAGTGCACAGGTATATCTCCAAATAACTCATCTTCCACCATGATGTCATCTCCAAGAAGGCTTGTATCACCCTTCTAGGGCACATGGAAGTGACATGGCATGCTCTAAGGCTAGCATTGGCATAGGGGCATGATGTATTAACCATCCCAAGTCATCTCAATGATAACCATCCTCATCTGGGCTCTGGAACAAGGCAACATCCATCAAACAGGGTCAAGGCTAGTGTGAGGGCATCCTGGGTCCATCTGGGCACATCATCACACAAGCCAACGCCTTGGATTCCTAGTACAACATTTCAGCATCTAGAGGTGTAGCAAGGGGCATAAAACCATGTGGAATCTCATCAAAGCAAAACCTAAGGACAACGTTAGGGATACAAGATCATGTCTGCTCTCAACAATGGGAAAAATGTCCTCTGAAAGGTGTTGGTTATGTGTCGAGTCTCCCTTCAAAGGATATCTACTACAAGTGATGAACCACCCAAATCATACCCTCAAGATCAAGTGAGATCAAAATCATCAAGGACAAAACCCTTAAAATATCTTTGATCCAAACTCAATGTTAAAGGCACAAAATAGTTCACACAAACATTCCCATGTCTTTCTAGCTCAAGATTTATAGGCAAGTTACAACACTTGTGTTAGGGATAGTTAAACCTTTGTAACTATTAGGTGCTTCCATCCCTAAAGCGAAAGGAGGTGTCACAAGTAGACTTAAAAATACATATGTTCATGTGATAATGATTGTCATGGAGTGGGCTAGACTTCCAGGAACATGGCCATAGCCATGGTACCAGCTAGAGGGGGTCCAACATCTTCAAGTACTACAATAAGTAGAGGGAGAAATTGTGGAGGCTTGACCCTTTCATTAGCCTGCTTTTCCACCTCTCTGGTGTGCCTTTTACTATAATGATTTAGCTTTCTTTCTCGCATAGCTCAAAGGACCAAGCTTGCTTTACTTTTTTTGAATGCCCTTTAAAGATGTAGTAGTTTCTCATTCATAGAGGTTAAGACATTCAAGATTTCCTTTTATATGGTGCATGAAATGCTAAGGAATAGGGTGATGGCCAATGAGGGGGGTAGAGCTCATGCTAAGATTTTGCCCATTCGCTAACTAAGTCTTGGCCATCTTTGCATTTTCCTTTTCTTTAATTGTGGGCAAATTTTGGGGTTTCGACTCGAAGATGAGGTTAAAGGGTGCCATTCCAAATGACAAATGACAAGCAACCCAACAAATGGATGTTGATAGTAAGGAAAACATGGAGTGTGGTAAGTATGGTTTTCCTTAGGCACACTACTTCAATTAGTACCTACTGTTAGAGCCCCTCCTAAATGAAATACCTCATGGGAGGTCACACTAGACTAGGGGTGAAGGATAACCTCCCAAGTGGAACATGGGAACAAGGGTACAATCAAGAGCAGTCAATCTTCTAGCTTGACCTGTGATCCAAATTAGCATGCCCTACATTAACTGAAAGTGCATGATTACAAGAATGGTTATTGTACCTTCTGACAGATGGCCCACCTTCCTTCAAGAAGCATGTCAAATGGGAGAGAGCATTGATTGAGGCATAAGTAGAGAGCTCTGATGTAAGGTTATCTATGGGCCATCATAGGGTTTTTTGGTTGGCTAGCTGCCAAATGAGGAGAAAAAAATTCTCCTGTGTGTTACCCACTTTTGGTGGGTAACGAGACTCGACAAAAAGTCATTAACAATAACATGATGATCCCCTACAAAAAAGCATTTACACCCCCTTTAACATGAACCTCAACAATTAAAGCTTTATGTTATATAGTCATAACATCTTCCAACTTTAAAACTTTGGCAACCATCTTTGTGTACAATGTCTTTATGGTCGATAACCTACCTATTTCCATGTGACCCATAGCAAAAGCAAACAAGGTGACAAAGCACCCACCACACTCAAAACCAAGTGCACTACATTGAAGACAACCCATTTAGTATCCACCCACAAGAAGCACACAAAAAGAAGGCTATTACTCTTGTTCTTCTCATTTTTAGGAACTCGAGAAGGGAACTATAAGCAAAACTCATGCAAATAAAAGTATACCGCAAAAAACAAAAGTCAAAGTAGACACCCATGAATAAAATAAACAACGCAAGGGATAAGGCATGCAAGGGACTCTAAACAAAAACTGGAGCAAACACCCAATCAAGAATGGTTGGCCATGAATATAGAGCAAACAGCCACGCAAAGAACCCTTGCCATAGGTGTTAGGGAAAGTAGACAACACAATCAATACACTAAACAACATTAACTTGTCTAAGAACTCAATATGAAAGCAAGCACATACAACATAGACAAAGACCCATGTTATAACTCAAGGCCATGGAGATCAACTATCCTCATCCATCTACCAATTGGATCTTCATTAACATTGATTTCAAAAAACACATGATCAAATGGACTAGCCCTTCACCTTACCCTTGTCACAAGCACTCTACCTCGCCCTCTTTCGTTTTGGTATTTAACAAAAAGTTGTTTGTAGTAAATTTAATATGCCTACCTATCACTTGGATGAAATTAGAAGAGATAGGGCTCTATCACCTAATCTAACGAGGTGACCCATTGACCCCAACATTGTATGTCATGGCAGTTGAAGTCTAAGGTACTTTGAATGCTAACAATGGGGAAAATTGGGAATTAAACACTACAAGCCAAACAAAAGGAATTAAATAATGGCCACTTTGTTAACAATGTTACTTAGCATCAGAGAGGAATGTGAAACAAATAATATTTTGTACTACTTGGACACTATACAATGTCAAAGTCCAATATTCAATGGACCAAGATTATGTGCTACAAACAAAGCCCAGAGGGCACCAAAATAGATAGAAAAATTATGTTTAACAATTCAACTAAACCAACTCTTTATATTTATGGGTATTCCTTTCACTTTCTAGGCCTCCCTAAAATAGCTTTCTCAAATAGTAATTCAACAACTTGATTCAATGGAAAGAGTCGAAGTCAGACACTCAATTGATGTCTCCAATCATGCATGTATTACACGTTATATTGGCTTTCATTTAGTAATTGGTGTTGAAATATGTAACTAGGTTTGGTCTTCATAATGTCTGATGTAATCATGATTTTATGTATTTGATGTAAAGAAAAAAAATATTATTATTGTTATTTTGTAGCATGGGTTTCATGCTCAAGGTCATTTTATTTATAGGTCAAGCACCCATTGTGTGCTTCTAGGCTATGTCATAGAGTCAAAGAAGTCAATGAGTCATTTTAATATGTAAAAGACCCTATTGGGCATCATGTATCAAGTCAAAGGATTGTTAAGTCAATTTGAGTCATAAAGACCCTCCAAGATCAAGTCGGCCTAACAGTCAACAAGACGGTTGTCCTATTAAGGGCTTCCTAGAAGCCTATATATAAGAGGTATTTGATCTCATTTGTGAAGGATCCAAGAAGCTCATTGAAGAACAAGAGACCAAAAAGAAGAGCAAAGAAGAGGAGAAAGAAGAGAAGAAAGATCAAAGTTTTAGAAGATTCTTTTGGGGTACTCTTCCCACATGTGCGAAGATAATTAAGGCATATGTACGCTGCAGCAAGGATGAAAGTACAGTCATCATAAAAGGTCAAATTTTGGGTTTAAGAAGTCAAGGTTGGAAGTCGAGTTACCAAAGAAGAAGAGGCAATTCAAGCAAAGGCGAAAGGTCATATTCTGCCCTAAAATCAGTCACATGCGAAATTATAGGGATTGCAGGAGGGTCGAAAAGAGCAAACCTAGAGCAGAAGCCAAAAATTTGAAGTGAGGCCTAAATCTGAAGAATTGAAGCTAGTTTGACATGGGCTGACTTTATGAAGGACAAGTTGATCAAAGGAGAGGTTGACTTAGTCTTGGAAGGGTATCTGTTAAGGGTCTTAGGTCTTGGAATTCATCATTTGAAGATTATATAAGAAGAGAAGAATTCTTGTGGGTTTTCCTCTCAAGAGGAGAGGTTTTGGCCCTGGCTAACAGCCTATATTTTGTGTCCTCTTGTTCTTTTGATCTTCATATTTTGGTAGTTGTTTGATGATACACTATAATAATCAAGTAAAAAAGAAGCTAACTACAAAGTACACCAAGTTAAGTAAACGAACATCACAAGCAGTTTTCAAAGTAAGAGAAATCACCCTAACCTAGCTACCCTTGATTTCTCAACATGGTTTCAGAGCTAAGGTGACAAGAAGAAGAGGTAGCTTCAAGATCATACAATTGAAGAAGGATACATAAGGGCGAAGCATAAGAGAAGCATCAAGTCAAATCATCACGAAGAGCTAAGTGCATCAAGAAGGATTAGTCTACACATCATCTTGAAGGAAAGAACTCTTGGAAGAAGAAGAAGACCTCAAAGACCCTATTTCTCAAGGAAAGAAGGAATTAACACATTTGAACTTGAAGCATCTTGAGAAGTCTCCACATTCTACATTCTACATTCAAGGAAAGCAAGAAGAGCTTTTTATCATCAAAGGAGTCAAAGTGATCTCCATCAAATTGAAGAAAGATCACATCTCAAACATCCTTGAAGAAGATCATCTCTCGCCATCTTGAAGAAGACGCATTGTCTTTTGAAGAAAGAAGATCATCAAGGAAGCATCTTAAATTATCAACAATAAATTAGTGGAAGCCAACATCATCAAGAAGGCATCTAGTTGAAGATATCATCATCAAAGGAGCATCTTCACTTGACAAGTAAGTATTCTATATTTTATGTCTCATCCTACAATGACTTCTTTCTGCAAGGAGATCAAAAAACTTGTTGGGTCATTGAATTACCTTGCATGGAAGAAGAGAATAGATTTGATCCTCATAGAAAATGAAGTTAGTAAATATGTCACAGGCTCAATCTCCAAATCTTCTCAAGCCCTATCAAAATATATGAAAGGTGAAGTAAGAGCTCAAATAATCTATGTTGAATCAATCAAGGATTCTCTCATTTCTTATGTAGCAAAGTTGAAGACATCGAAAGAGATCTATGATAAGCTAGTAGAATTGTTCTTTATAAGTATTGCAAGAGAAATTATATTGTTAAGAACCAAACCATACAAGATGAAGGTATCAAAGGAAGAAGGGGTAGCCTCATACCTTATGAGGGTATCTCAAATAAGAGATCAACTACAAGAGCTAGGAGAAGTAATGTCTAATTAAAGAGATGTCCACCATTGCCCTCAATGCACTACCTGATGAATGGGGCAACTTTGTATCAAGTATCTATGGAAAGAAAGAAACTACCCCATTCAATGATCTATGGTCATTATGCAAAATTGAAGAAACCATATTGAAGGCAAAGAGTGATATTGGATCAAGTGAACAAATTCAAGCATATGCAGCTATGGCAAGGAAGAAAGGAAAGTCTCGAAAAATATTTTAAAAGAAAATTGACATGTTTAAGATTCAATGTTATAAATGTGCAGATTTCCTGAAGTATAAAGTGTGAATTTTAGAGGACGTGATCAAGATTTCAAATACGGATATAAGGACAGAAGTTTGCGGACTTGACAGCACAGATCAACAAGTAAAAATTCAGATCAATTCAAAGTCAAAGTCAAAGGTAAATTTGGCATTCAGATCAGGGTTAAAGAAGCGCTAATATTCTACAGCAGTTTGATGTATATATAGTGAGGTGCGAATCTGTTTTGGGGTGTTGTACAGTGACATTATAGTGAAAGGATGTTAAGGAAGATAAATCTATGATTTACCTTCCTAATGTACAAAATAAAAGGGAAAGACAGCATATCCCAAAGTGAAGTAACCTCAAGGTAATAAGAAGTAAAAGGTCCCGAGTGACCCTAGCCTAATATCTGAAGAAGTTTGTGAAAAGACACTAATATAGAGCAATAAGAAAGATACTAGAAGATCAAGCAAGGAAGGAGGGCTTGAGCAATCGAGTCAACGAAGATAGTCTTAGAGATCAAGTTCTCTAGCATTGGTGCAGGGCAGTGTAGTCATGGTCTTGTCATTTGAAGATCTATAAGAAGAATTCCTTACGAGTTTTCCTCTCCAAGAGGGAGAGGTTTTGCTCTGGCTCTAGGAGCCTAATTTTTGTGTCTCGTGTATTTTGATAATTGACTTGATGAAAGACTAAATAAGCTAAAGAAGGGAAGACATAAGTAACTCAAGTAACCTCACAAGTAATTATCAAGAACAGAATTTGAATTAAACACCAACCCTCTAAATTCTCAACAGAGGATCGAGAGCGAGAGGCTCCTAAGGCTGAGTGGGGACCAACAACACCAGCAACAAGGACATAGCCTGTAGATCTGGAGGAGGAGCAAGATGTTCCTTGGAGCTCTACCAGGAGGAGATCGAGATGGACCGAACAGACCTTGAGGGGTGATGATGAGGATGTGGAGGCTCCTAGCAACACTTTTAAGCAAAGCAAATCACCAGCGAGATTTTTTGGTTATTTGGCATTCACTGAGTCTGAGCCTTCCACATTTGAGGAGGTTGCAGATGATCAAGTCTTGAGAGATGCCATGGTGGACTAGAGATCCATCATGAGGAATGATGTATGGAACATAGTGTCGAGAGTGGAGGGAAAGTCAGTGGTCACTTCTCGATGGATCTACAAAATCAAGCAGGTAGTTGATGGTAGTGTTGAGAAGTATAAAGCGAGGTCGTGGAAAGAGGGTTCTCCCAGCAAGAGGGAGTGGATTACGAGGACACATTCGCACCTGTCACCAAATATGCATCCATTAGAGCAGTCATGTCCATTGCTTCAAAAATGGGGTGGAGGATACATTAGATGGATGTGAAAAATACCTTCCTCAATGGGGTGATTGAGGAGGAGGTATATATTAACCAACTTTAGGGCTTTGAAGTGCATGGGAGAGAGTCTCATGTATGTAGGTTGAAGAAGGCTCTTTATCAGCTGAAGCAAGCTCCACACATCTAGTAAGTCGAGATCGATGCATATATTCTTGGTTTGGGCTTCATCAAGAGTGAGGCAAACTCTAACTTGTAATATGTACTTGTAGAGCGTGAGTCGCTCATCTTGGTACTTTATGTGGACGATCTCTTCTTGACAGGATCAGAGAATCTCATAGGGATGTGCAAGTAGGATCTTGCTTCAGAAGTTTGAGATGAAGGACATCGGCTTGATGCACGACTTTTTGGGATTGGAGATGTGGCAGTAGCCAAGAGAGATTTTCCTTGGGCAAGGCAAATATGCAGTTGAGATCTTGAGCAAGATCAAGATGGAGGGTTGTAGGCCTATTTCTACATCGATGATTGCTAACTTGAAGAAGTTGAGTGCTTTTGAGGCGAGTTGGTGGATCCCACACTTTATAGGCAGTTGATAAGTTCCTTGATGTAATTGGTCAACACCAAGCCAGATATTTGTTTTCTTATAAACACACTCACCCAGTTCATGCCATGGTGGAGTCGAGACAGGTTCATTGGGTGGTGGTGAAGCATACGCTGAGGCACCTGCGAGGTATGATGGACTTGGGACTAAGATATGTCCAAGTTGGTGGAGAGGAGCTACAAGGGTACATTGATTATGATTGGGTCGGGAGTGTTGTGGACAAAAATTCCACATCTAGATGTTGTTTTAGATTGGGATTAGCCATGATCTCGTGGTACAGCAAGAAGCAACAGTCAGTGGCACTTAGTTCAGTTTAGGCAGAGTACATGGCAGCGAGTATGGTGAGTTGTGAAGCAGTGTGGCTTTGCAAGTTGCTTGCAAGATTATTTAGTCTAGAGAAGGGGCCATCAGATATTCATTGTGAAAATCAGAGCTGCATCAAGCTCTTTGAGAATCCTGTGTTTCATGATTGGTTCAAGCACATCGAGATCAAATATCACTTCATCAGAGACAGAATACAAAGAGGTGCGGCGATATTGCAATACATTTCCACAGAGGAGTAGGTGGCAAATATTCTCACAAAGCCTCTAGTGAAAGAGAAGTTTGTGAAGTACCAAGATAAACTGAGGGTAGTGGAGAATCCCTTCCCTACTAGGAGGGAGTGTTGCAGCTTATGATAGCTTTGAAAGGTCTTCTACATAGGCTTGGTGTCTTAGCATGTGGAAGATGATTTATTGCCTCTTTAAGTGCTTGCTTGGTGGAGTAAGTGACTTATGTCTTCTTTACTAAGTCTAACTTAGGAAAAGTACAATAATTAAAGTTAATCAATTATTGTGGATTATTAAGTCATTTTCTAAGGATAAATAATTTAATTATTTAAGTGACTTAGAAATGATCTCAAGTTGAACCAGTGTTGCGAACATCTCGATAACATCCCAATTTTATCTCAAAATCGCGATTTTTTGGCCTAGCCGATGTTTGCCGATTTTTAAAAATATTTTTATGGTATCTTAATTTTGCCGATGTTTGCCGATTTTTACCGATATTTTCCCGATTTTTTGGTTTTCTAGACCCTTGCCGATTTAATCCCAATGCTAATGTTTGCAACATTGATCTCAACCATTGATCTCCAACATCTTCTAGAACAGAGATTAGGGTTAGGGATCTGGGCTTAATGAAGATTATAAAAATAAGCCTAAGAAAAAGGTGAAGACACAAGAGAGGAAACACAACAAGAGAAAGCGTTTTTTTCTCTAGTGTGAGTGGCTCAGTGGATTGAAGCACAGAGGATGAAGACTATCAGAGGATTCGAGGGTGTATCCAGCAAGCTAAATTGTTGGAGATTGTAGGGTCAAGTTGTTGAAGAGAGAGTGAGTGGAGCACAGTGCGACCAATATCTCGAGAGCATTGCTAGTGTGAGGTGTTGTGAGCCAGAACTCTAAAGGCCTCATGCAAAAGGTAAGAGGTAGAGAGATTCCTAGCAGAGATGAATCATGAGATCAATAATTGATTTTGTGGGTCGCGAGTTGAATTTGCAGAGCGTGGAAGGAAGTGTTGAATTAGCGAGTTATGTTTGCAAAGCATGAAGGGGGTATGATCTGTTGCACTAATGCAAATATGGATCTGGAACCTAATGGTTAGAGGAGTCAGCAATGGATCCTTGTGGCTGAGAAAGGGCGGTGTGAAGGCACAATCGTGGGACAGACTACTAAAGGCCGAAAGACATATTGATGCTAAAGGCAGCTTGAGGTGGAAGTGGAATGACATGGAGAAAATCTTGGGCCTGTGACCAAAAGAAGCGACACAATCCTTGAGTGCAATCAATGTAATAAGTTGCCCAAGTGTGGATCTAAGTGCAAAAGTTGTGGAAATTTTGTCAAGGTAAAGCGTGCATACATTGCAAACAAGTAACGTCCTTAACTTTCTGCAAATGAGAGAATTTTAACAGCAAATACATCAAACAGTACCAATAAGAGGGTGGGTCGTATAACCACCACTACAAATCGAGGGATCCATCACATAGCTTGAATTGTTGCTAAAGATGTCAAAATTCACACAGTTCCTAGAGTCAATGGCATAGCAACACAGTTCTGGTTTAGTTAGCATACATCCATCACTACAAATTTAAAATATAGATCGGGATCATAGAACAACAACGAACGTCAATAGTGCAAAGCTAAATTCTGCCAATTTTGTCCCAAAGAGAGTAATGGGTACTGGCAACGATGGTCTGCAACTTCGTATCCTTATGGCGATGGGGGGTTACAATTATTGTGCCCTTGGTGGATTCGGTACAAGTTATGGTGAGATGGTCGCGGTGAAACTTATGGAGTGAAGCATATGACCAGGAAATGTATGTCACCGATGCTTGCAAAGTGGTTGATGAAATGATTAAATGAAATGATGGTTTCATTGGTCAAATGCAGTCATGGAAGCCAGATTCAGAGAGGAGAGCATGAAGCTAGGAGTGTGTCAAGGCAAGAGGATGGCAACAAAGTTATTACAATGGAGTTGAAATTTTATTGCATGTAAATGGACATACTATTGTAAGACCCGGTAAGGCATGCATACCCCTAGGAAATTTTTGATAAAGTCTAGTGATTGACCTAGGTGATGAGGGAAGGAGGGGCATGAGGATACCCAAGTATAAACTTTGATGGGGGTAAGAGCTAGAGTGAGGAACGCTAACTCACTTGGCTAGTTTGGCTAGATTTGGTCAAGGGAAACCCCAAGTCAAGGTTTAAGGGTGGGTTGTTAAGTAATCTTGACTCGAGGAAAGAGTCAAAGTTGCTTGGATCAACAGTAGTGGTTTTGGTTTCCCATGGTTTTGTTCCTGTGGATTACATGTAATGGAGACTTTAAAAGGTTGGAGGAACTCTATTGCAATGGGCAAGGGGATGTGAGCAGTAAAGGCTCACTTGGCCAACTTGGCCGAGATTTGGCCAAGGATCTAATGGAAATGTGTTAGCTAGGTTTTCCCCTAGAGTTGGGAGTTTACCCAGGGTAAACATGGTGTTAATGTTTATGGCTTGTGTTTGTTGTTAGTAAATTTGAATTTTCTTCTCAATTAATTTGTTCCTCTCTGGTAAAATCTCCACATTCATTGGGCTCAATTCATCCAATGGGGGCCAAGTTACAAGTTCTGGTAAATGAATTTTTCCTTGTAATTCTTTGTGGGTCGAAAACCCTGATTTTCGAAATCAATGAATGATGGAGAATTGTTGTGGGTATTTATCTGTTGCAATGTGTGATTGATCTCTCCTAAGTTTTAGTTTCCGCTACATATATTTCTAGAGGTTAAAATACTAGTGATTTTATTTTTCAGTAATTTAGAATTTATTTGGTTGATTAATTAAATTGTTGGGAATAAATATTTGTCCTGAGAAAATAAATTTAGGTTGGTATTAAGAGATTTCACAAATTTGTTATACAAGTTGCAACTCAAAACATCAATTTTGTATGATGGGTCTCATGTTGGGCTTCTAGAGATTTAAATATTGTATTTTCAGCAACAAAATTACAACAAGCAAAGCCTCCATTTCAAGGAAAAAAGAATAGAACATTCCAAAGAGTCGATCATTATGGTTATTTCTCTTGTCCTTCTAATTTTTAGGGTCATCTCAACTTTTATATATTGTACATGGGTTTCCAAGAAGCATTCAACTCTAGTGCTTCCACCATCCCAACCTTAACAATGTGAAAACAATCAGATATTAGTTGTTCAAATCGAGTAATAAATGTTTCAATAAATTCCTATTCAATCACTTTCTTAATCTAACAGATGAATTCAATCTCTTTAAAAAACCAAAGTGTTTTATAGTGGTTTTCAACACCGTTGTTAAAATATGCAAAACCTATTGCAAATTGCCAATAGTTACACTCAAGTTTCCCAAAGCTAAATTGAATTCTAGTCATGTCTAGCAACAAATAATGGAAAGTCACACAAACCTTTTTTAAATTGCTCAAACTTTCTTAAAATTGGCAACTGTAAGGGATGTCCATAATACTATATAGTACAACTTGTTATGCTTAGAATTTTGAAGCAACTACAAATGTTTCCAGTGAGTTCTAAAATATTATTATTATTATTATTATTATTATTATTATTATTATCGTCCCCAACCTACCATCACCTGAAAATATTGAGGGTGTGCTCTAATTGTCGCGTGGATGCGTCCCATCATCTTTGTCGTTCCCCCATCCTGAAAACCAATGCAACATAGTCTAAAACTCTAGAAAGAACCTAACTAGCTTTTAAATACATACATACATAGTCTAAAACTCTAAAAAGAACCTAATTAGTTATCATATACATACATACATACATAGATCAATTGGGTCCAGCTCTAGTGGTTGGGAGAAATGTTATCCTCCCCACCCAAGTTCAATTCCCGCATGTAACATGTTCAGCTCAAAATGAGTATTTCTTGTAATAGTTTCAAGCCTTATTATCGAAGCAATCCTTCAAGGACCAAAACATGTATAATCCTCGTATGGAATATAAAGATATTTCTTAAAAAGGGATATATATATATATATATCATAAATAATATATGAAGTCTTTTACAGTTTTGAATTTTTCTTATTTTAATTATTTCTTCTTTAGTTGAAATTATCGCCTTTGCAAATAAATTTTTCATGTTCAATTGCTTGAGAATGATTACAAAATAACAATATAATAATTATAGGTTTTCACAGTTGCCTATGGGTAACCCTCCACTAGACTTTAAAGGTTGATGTTTCACTCAAAATATTGAGCTTTAAAGTCTCCAACATAGGGGATACACATAAATAATCATGACAATTGATACTATGGAAATCTTTACAATTCTAATGATAAATATTCAAAGTGAAATTAAAAATAAACAATAATCCAAAATAATACAATAAGAGGTAAGGGGGAGGAGGAAAATAATTGAAAATATGTATGGAGTTAATTTGTTGGCAGGTTAGCTATCTCTATATTGTAATAGGTCATAGTTGCATAATTGGATTTTTTTTAGAAGCAAGATGTTAGTTTTCTCCAATTTTGGCAAAATGATTAATGTGTCGCTATTTTTTTATACCCAAAATTTTACTTTTACTGAAAACCAAGAAAACTCTTTACGCAACTTTTACCCTGGAAAACCCAAGTGTGGGGAAAAATCAGCAAAGAGGGATTTTATTAGGCTTCAAAACAAATACTCAAGAGATAATTACAGCAGCAGTTCTAGAGAATTTATAGGCAAGAACAACCACAAAAATCGGCCTTCTCTCCTCTCCAATGGTACAGCCTGAAGTACAGACTCTCTCCAACAGAGTACGGGCCCTTTTATTCAGTAAATCTCGTCTCAAGGTTCAGCCTCTCCTCCAGCAAGAAACTTGTCCCCAATACTTAGCCTCTATCTCCTACCAACACATATTAGGGTTCGGCCCCTCTCATTGCTCAATACGACCAAGCTACAGCCCCTCTTTCTCTGAACAAGACAACCCCTTCTCTCAGTTGTTCGACCTTCCTTCTTCTCATCCAAATCAAGCCTCTTCTCTCTTACTCGATGTGACCTCTAACGTGTCCTTCACCCACTCATCCAAGAAGTTATAATTTCTCTCATAACCTTATTTCCTTCTCGAGATCTTCAAAGAAAATATCAAAGGCCAAAATTTGATCTTATCACTTTCTTTGATTTTGTCAAATATAAATATTAATCTCCAAAGTTATAAACTTTAGAAATCTGAGTTACAAACCCAATAATAACCAATTAAATTAATTAACATGCTCTTCCTAAGTTTGGACAAGAAAATAAAATAAAAAATGCGGAAATAAGTAAATTTTCAAGATATCTTCTCCATGCTTTGGACACAAGGCCTGTGCAGAGACACTTATCCGAGCTACAATTTTAACATTCCATCTTAATGAGGAAGGTGTTTTTCATCATCCCCAACTTGTCCCTAAAGAACACAAACTTACCTTTCATCAAGGCCTTCATGAAGATGTCTACAACTTGCTAATCTATAGGTACATATTGTAGCTTCACTGTGCCTTTCTACACACAAGCCTAGATGAAGTGGTACTTGATCTCTATGTGTTTTCGACCTGTCATGAAACACTGGATTTTTCAAGAGCTTGATGCAGCTCTAATTAAAATGTATCACAGTCAGCTCCAACTCCTAATCAAATAGACCCATGAGTAACTTTCGAAAAATAATGGCCTCATATGATGCCAAACTAGTTGCCATGTACTCAGCCTCATCCAACTCAATGCAACTAACTTCAGTGTCTTGTTGACCCAAGAAATAGCTCCAAACTCCAAGTTAAAACAGCAACCTGAATTACTTTTCTAGTCAACTGCGTCGCCTCCCCAATCAACATCTAAATAACCAACTAGATGCACTCCATCTCCCCTCAACCCATACTCCATTGTATCACGCACATACTTGAGTATGTGTTTCGCTGCCACCCAGTACACTTGCTTTAGCTCTACCATAAATTGACTAAGTGTATTGACGGAAAAATATATATTTGGTCTAGTGTAGACCAAATACATAAGAGAGTGAATCAGTTGCCTGTATAAAGTAGGGTCCACTGCCTCTAACTTGGAAGCATCAATTTTCTTCCAATTGATCACCATTGGTGTAGCCATAGGCCTAGAGTCTTGCATCCCGAATTATTTCAGGATCTCCACAGCATGCTTACCGTATCCAAGGAATATTAACCCATCTCTTTGCCACACCTCTAGCCCCAAAAAGTAGTGCATCAACCCCATATCCTTCATCTCAAACTCTGAAGCAAGATCTCTCTTGCAATTCGCAATGAGCTTCTCTGAACCTGTAAGAAACAAGTTATCTACATATAACATAAGAATGAGTGGCTCTCCCTTGACCAATATGTAGTACAAGTTTGGGACAACATCACTCTTGGTGAATCCCATCCCCAACAGATAGTTGTCTATCTGGATTACCATGCATGTGGTACTTGCTTGAGTATGTACAACACTCTCTTAAAACATGCAAAACATGGGAACCCCTCACATGCACCTCAAAGCCCTCTAGTTGCTCTATATAGACCTCCTCCTCAATCACTGCATTAAAAAATGTTGTCTTAACGTTCATCTGATGGATCTTCATCTTCCAACCCATCTCTACAGCAATGGATATCACGACCCTAATGGAGGAGTACCTGGCTACAAGGGTGAATGTAATCAACTCCCTCTCTTACCCCTTAACCACGAACCGAGCATTGAACTTCTCAACGCTGCCATCAGAAACGTGTTTGATCTTATAGATCTACCTAGATCCCACCACTAATTTCCATTCAGATCGTGGCACAACCTCCAATACATCATTCTTCATGATGGAAGAGTACTCTTCCACCATGGCATCCCTCCACACTTATTGCTCAAATGCCTCCTGAAAAATGGAAGGCTTAGCCTCAATTAACTTCCTCATAAGAGCCATGTAATTGGAAAATATTTGTGGTGGTCTACACTCCCTAACTGTAATCTTAGGGGCATCCACTTGTTCTTGAGCTTCCAATAAGGTACGCTCTACCCATTTTGACCTCTTCATCTTGAAAGTCTCAGCCTAGGTAAATGGAGCATCTTGCTCCTCCCCATCCTTATGTTACTCATCATGCACACAAGTCTAGGATCTTGCAATCTGTAATGGTTGTCTCCCTTCTTCCTTTGGTGTTTCCTACTCCTTAATCTCTATTGTGGCTAGCACTAAGCCACAAGACTTTTTGAAAGCTCTGTCCTCCTCAAATTCCACATCCCTCTACACCATTGTCTTCATAAGTGCATGAATGTAGAATTTGTAAGCCTTTTGAGGTCTCGTTGTATCCAACGAAGATACCCTTCCCTGCATTAGGCTTGAGCTCTGTCCTCTTCTTTGATGGAACATGGCAATAAACCAAGCACCCAAAATGTGAAGATGCCCAACCTTTGGTTTCTTCCCTGTGAATGCCTCTTCAAGGGTCATCCTCCCCAACACCTTGTGTGGACTCCTATTTTGTAAATAAATTCGTTGTGTTGCACGATTTTTCCCATAAGAACATAAGCAAATCCTAATCATGCGACATTGCTTTTGCTACCCCAACAATGGCTTTGTTCTTCCTCTCCAATACTACATTTTGTTGTGGGTTATATGGAACTATCAACTCCCTCTTAATTTTGGAGTCTGCACAAAACTCCTTGAAGGCATTCGAGTTGTACTCGCCTCCATTGTCAAATCTAAGCACCTTGATCTTTCTCCCTGTTTGATTCTCCACAAGAGCTTTAAACTCTTGGAACTGACTGAAGACCTCATCCTTGGTCTTCATAAAATAGATCTAGGTTTTCCTGGAATGGTCATCTATGAAGGTCACATAGTAGTTGAACCCTCCAATAGACAAGACTGGCATAGGCCCACATACATCTGAATGGATCAAGTCCAAGATCCCCGTGGACCTACTATAATTGTTGGAAAACACGGTCTTGGTGTACTTGCCCATGGCACACCCCTTGCACACGTCACGATGATCTGAAATGAAATTAGGGACCTCTATCACAGCCATAATATTAAAAACCGAAACTGGTGACCGGACCGGTGGACCTAATGAACCGGTAATCAGATCGAAACCGGTCTAACTGGTACTGGTCAGGTCTAAACGAACCGGTTTTTTAAAAAAATACATTAAATAATTATTTTTTAATTTAAAAAAAAAAAAACTATTTTTAAGATTTGCAACCATGATTCCAAGCCAACAGAGACAAAATATGCAAAGTTTGCTCATTTATATACCATGTAAAGGTGAATATATCAAAATGGCATTATGGCACCGAGTGCAATACATATCATCGAAAAAATACATAAGCAATGAGGCTCCAAATGACCCATAAAGTCCAAAAACAATGGTACAAGCTATGAGCATTGAGGCCATTGGCCTACATAGTACAGTGACAGTCTACTACAAATCTACATATATTATATTACTAAATTCTAATTAACGATCAACATTATCACTTGAAATTTGAAACTTCTAATCATGATCAAAGTTCAAACTCAGTTGGTTGAACTTGAGTCTCCCGACTCTCGACTGCCAAACTTTGCAACTACTCCAGTCACAAACTT
The DNA here is from genome assembly GCA_034641835.2 of Pinus albicaulis. Taxonomy (NCBI): domain Eukaryota; kingdom Viridiplantae; phylum Streptophyta; class Pinopsida; order Pinales; family Pinaceae; genus Pinus; species Pinus albicaulis. The sequence goes on from CM076581.1 coordinate 709,199,694, forward strand.
CTCTATTGGTTCAGTGACTTGAGTTTCAAACTTCTGAAGGTATTCTGCCCTAATATACCTATTACTTCATTTGGTGCTCCACTGGCTTTACATGGCCTCCTATCCCAGCCAAGTGTTGTTGGAACCTGTAAATACCCCCTCCTGCAATAGATTTTTGGCAATATTTGCAAATAATTTTGCCATCAATCATATCACAATGAGCCCATGCAGTATCCTTGCCTTTTGGAGGCATGATGGCTACTACTTAGCTCAAACTCTATGTTGTTCCACTACTCCAGCAAAAACTCAACTCTCCAAGCTCTCAATCAAACTCACAAAAGCTCCAAATGAGATGTGTGAGACAAATGAGAGGGTACCCCTACCTTTAAAGGATTGGGGAGGGTGTTTTTGGAGGGCAAAAACCCCACTTTTCCCTCCAAAACCACCCATTATTGGCCAAATCAACTTCTGTGGATCTTTTTTGTGGCCGTGGCAAATAAACCGGCCAGTTAGACTAGTTTGACCAGAGAAAAAACAAAAAAAAGAATAAATGGGGTCCCTGACTGGGTTTTTTGACCGATTTGGACTAGCTAGGCTCCTGACCGACCGGTTTGACCGATTAACGGTTCAAACCGGTCGGTTTTTAATACTATGATCACAACCCCCCTGAGCACTTTGAGTGCTCAATTGTGCAAGTGTGCCATTCTCCTATGCCACGACTCCCCCAAGTCACACCTTATTGTTGCTGCTACTCACCAACGCCTTGGCTAGCTTGAATTGAAGTTTGTCCAACTTGTTCCTTCTCACTCCAAGGACCTTTGTTGTGTTGAAGTTGGAACCCTTAGGACAAATATACACCTTTCCATCTCGGAAAATCACCACAAATCCCCTGTCGTCCAAGGTTGAAACAAAAATCAAATTCTTCAAACCTGGAACGTATAGCACATCCTTCACCCACAAAGGCTTCTTGGAATCCCTCTAAAACTTAACAATTTCACCGCCTGTTGGCCTATACTTGGCATTGTCACCAAGCTCAATATGGAAGTCCAAAATGTGCTCCTTCATACTAGTAAAGTAGTCACGCACTCCAGTCATGTAACATGAAGCCCCATTGTTAACATACCACACGCTAGTGGCCATTGAACTAGAGAGTCACGCAATGAGTGAGAAACTCATCCTCAAATTCAGCTGCAAACTCGTCCATATCAATTGTAGTTGCAACCTACTTTTTTTGTTTGCCCCTTGTTAGGGCATCGATTGGTAAAATGCCCTAGCTAGTGGCAAGCAAATCATTTCACTTTGCTAGCATCAAACTTATTTTTATTTCCCTTCGAGGTAGCTCCTCCAATGGAGCCTTTCATGGTCTTTCCCTTACCCTTAGAGGTTAGGGCCAAGTTCTATTCCTCCTCACCCTTCTTCTTTTGGTCTCCACATTGAGACCCTTCTCGAATATCCTGTGTGAAATAATCCCACAGCCTTTCCCAAATGGGAAGATGCTATTGTCCCACAATGTATTTTACAAATACATCCCACTGCTTTGTAAATCCATTCAAGGCTATACACACCAGTTCAAATTCAGGGACTGTCTCCCCTAAAGTTACCATCTCATGTCACACCTAGGTGAGCCTAGTAAGGTAGGAAGCCACGTTCTCTCCCTTGAACACGCTAGTGTCGTAGAGCTTATCCTTTAGCACCATCTTCTAGTTCTAGTTGCCACTCTAGTATAGTTTGGTGAGTGCATACCACATCTCTTTAGCAGAGTTTTTCTTAGACAGACGAGAAAACAATTGATATTTCACCTTGTCCAAGATGATTCCTCTATGCCCTTGCTTCATTCACCTCATTAAGATCTAGGGCAATAGGATCAGACATCGACACAACCACAGTGTAGTTAGCAAAGCTCTACAACTTGTTCTCCTTGAGAACAGTTGTGATCCAAACTTTCCATTGAAAACAGTTTAAGCCTCCTTCTAACTTGTCTTCATAACTAACACTTGTTTCCATGGTAAATCAAACCCTTAAATAATTGTTTGTTGAAAACCCTAGAAATACCACAAACCCCTTTTAGCTTGAACCTATGCAATGCTTCAATTTCTGAGGCTTTTCTCTAATACCATGTTATTTTTATCTAAAACCAACGAAATGATTAACATGCTAGTAGGTTTTTTATACATAAAATTTTATTTTTACTGAAAACCCATAAAACTCAAATCTGAAATCTATGCACAATTAACATTGTTGAGCTTCTAACAAATTATGCACAATAGAAACAAGAAATCCAAGCACATAAACTTTTTACACAACTTTTAGCTCAGTAAACACCCGTATGGGGAAAAACCAGCAAAGAGGAATTTTATTATGCTTCTAGAGAAAATACTCTAAGAAATAATTACAGCAGCAGTTCTGGAGAATTTACAGCCAAGAACAACCACAAAATTGGCCCTCTCTTTTGCAATGGTACGACCTGAAGTAAAACCTCTCTCTAGTAGAGTACGACCCCTTTTCTTCATAATATCTCAGCTCAGGGTTCGGCCTTTTGTCCAGCGAGAAACCTAGCCCCAATACTCAATCTCTCTCTCTTGCAAACACAGCCTAGGGTTCAGCCCCTCTCTGGTTGCTCAGTACGGACAAGCTATGGCCCCTCTTTCTCTAAACAAGACGGCCCCTTCTCTCAGCTACTCGACCTTCCTGTTGATTTTTCAAAATTCCTCTAAACTGATAATTGTTTCTTATGATTTCCCATATATTGATCTTTTCTTACATTTATTACTCATCATAAAACAATTACATAGAGAACTTCAACAATAGAATAAAATGCTAGAGGGTCATAAAGAGACAAACACACAAGAATAAAAGAGTTTATCCTGAGAAAACCCACATGGGAGAAAAACCCAACAACCCTTTCCATAGGAAGATCATCAAGCTCAACAAAAATACATCAATCAAATACAAGCTCAAACAGACCAACAACATAGCTAGGTCAAACATGGTCCATCTCCTTCCGAGGAAAGTCATCTTCCCACAGATTTTGGCCTAATTAGATCTGCTTAGAATTAGGCCTTTTGCCTTCCTCTGAATTCAGTCCTCCCACAAAAGAATTTTGGTCCCTTCACAAAGATTGGTCCATCACAGAGGTTAAGCCTTTAACACAAAAAAGATTCGTCCTTCCACATAGATTCGTCCTTCTATAGAGATTCGGTCCTGCACTTGAGAAAGACATTCACTCTTCACCAAGCCTTGAATTCGTCCTTCCTTCTTGATCTCATAAATATTTTTTCGCTGCCTCAAATATGTGTCTTTGCTTGCCTCAAATTTATCTTAGACAGGAGATCTGAATTGCTCTTGGAGGGAGAAAAAATGATGTCTATATATATAGTGATCCAATAGACCAAATGGGTGTCTTTCTTGACACTTGAACACTTAAGGGGGCCAACTTGACTAGGAGTTGGCCGACTTGACTTTTTAGGAGCCAAAACATTCAAATTATTTTCTTTAAAAACCAACATGAAGAACATGTCTTTTAATATTTTTCTTTTTGACCCAAGCATGAAGAACATGCTTTACAATAGCTATTATAAATACATCAAAAATATAAATTATGAAGACTGGCCATAGCTACAAAATTCAACACTTCCTTCTTCTCACCCAAATCGACCCTCTTTCTCTCACTCAATGTGATCTCTAATGTGTCCTTGTTAATTTTGGACAACTAGGTCCAAACTCCATGTTGTGATGCTCACATGAAGATGCCAATATTTTTATTGGATTCCTCTTTCGAAGAGGTGCAAGATCAATCTAAAGATCATCTTGATCCGATGTGCAAAACATTTATTTTGAATTTATTCAAAATATGTGCAGGTTGGCCTGAAATGAAATGTAGGCTTGAAGCCCCAGCAGTTGTGTCACACACCCTCACTGATGGATATAAATAAGTCAACGTTGGAGGTCATTTTCAATCATCCATCCTCACACATTCTCTCTCATCATCTGATTGGTTCGATCACTTGGAGGCTCTTCTTCATCCACACGTGAGAAAACGACCTAGGGTTTCAGCGCAAAGTTGACTAGCATTGACTTTGGTCAACGAATGGTCTAACTAACCCCAACTTTGGTCAAAATTCTAATTTCTGCAATCCACATTTTATGGCACAGAAATCGAGGTTGACTTTTGACTTTTGACTGGGTTGTGTTGACTTTTTGCTAATGTTGTTTTGCGTTGACCGTTGACTAGGACAACATTTCCTTTCATTATTTGGGTTGACTGATGTTGCTGTCCGTGAGGGTTGTGTGACGCTTCTAGTTGGCTGACCATATGGAGACTTTGTTGGTTGAAGCATCCTGATGACCGCCGTAACATACCAACACACTTATATATTTTAGGCTGGTCTTCTGTCGATCTACTGGTATGTTCTATTAGCATTTTACTTTCTTGTTTATGTGATTGCTGGTTGATATTGGGTATAAAAAATAAAGTTGCATCAAGCATAGAACATCTACAAAAAATTACATGGAATCAGAGCTGAGATGAAGACAAAGCCCAAGTTTGTAGAAATCACTGAAGGAGAGCATGGGTACCTCAAACTACAATGGCTTTAAAGCTTATGACAAATTGACTGGGAAGGAAGACTTCAATGCCCGGAAGATAACATTGGATCTTATGTTGGAAGCCCAAGATGTCATGGACTATGTGCAGGGTAAAATCCAAGAGCGTCCATCCACTACACCTGCTGCCACCAAGTCAAAATATAAGAAGGGGGAAATCAAAGCAAAGCTGATGATCAGGGACTCAATTCATAAGAGTCTGGTTGCCTACATCTCTAAGTTGGGCACATCCAAAGAGATGTATGATATGTTGGTCAACATGTTCAAGACCAACAATGCAAATCAAGTCCTATTCTTTAAGAACCAACTGAAGAATCTGAAGAAAGGCAAGGATGAACTCGTTCAATCCTATTTTCTGAAGTTGACCGAAATCAGAAATAATCTTCTGGCTATTGGGGAGACAGTAGTTGATCGAGAGATGGTTCTCATCGCACTTGGAGGTCTCTCATCCGAATGGCATGTATCCAACACTACCATTCTCAATAACTATGTGATACCTGATTTTGACGAAGTACTATCGAGATGCGTACAAGAAGAGACAAGGATGAAGGAATATGAAAATGAAGGAAATGTTGCCTTCAGTGCTAGTGCTAAGAAGAAGAACTTTGGTGGTCAGAGAAACAAAGGAAGAGCAGGGGCCCAAGGGAAGAAAGGTAAATGTTACACATGTCACAAGACCAGCCATTATGCTAATGAATGCCCCTTCAAGAAGGATTCTCCTGGTGATGGTGACAACAACAACAACAACCGGAGGAATGGCAATCAAAGGAACAATAGGTTCAAAGGAAAAAGGAAGGCTCCCTCTGGTGGAAATGGGCAACCTTACAAAAGGTCGAGAAATTCCAGGTATGAGGAATCAAATGTTGTTGATGATAAAAAAAAAAATGAATTCATTCTTGTATTTGCCCTCTCTGTTGCATCTCCACCCGACACTATGGAAGTCTGGTTGATAGATAGTGGCACATCACTGGGTTCAAGGAAGCACTTTCTGACATGGTTGAGAAGGATATTAATCTGAAAATTATCCTTGGAGATAATGCCACATATCCCGTGAAAGGGACAGGGATTGTGACCCTCCACTTGTCTCAAGGTCAAGTCCTCTGCTTGCAAGATGTACTATATGTACCTGACTTGAAGAAGAACCTTGAGTCTATTTCGGCCATGGAAGACAAAGGTTTCAATGTGGCATTCATTGATGGGAAGGTGTGTATATGGAAGAAGAGTTTCAAGGAAGCTATCACAATTGGGTTTAGAGTTGATACACTCTACCAGGCTGGAGGAAGTCCACTGGGAGCGATAACATGTGATATTATCCGACAGACTGAACTATGGCGCCAGAGGTTTGGACCCCTTCACTACAAAGCCCTTCCCGAAGCAAGGAAGGTGGTGACGGGGACACCCGAGTTTACAAATGATCATGAAGGTGTATGTCAGGGTTGCGCCGAAGGAAAGCATACAAGGGGACCTTTCCCCTCAAGCTTCACAAAGACATTTGATGTCTTGCAATTAGTACATTCTGATCTGTCTGGTATGCTGCCCGTGACATCCTTGGGAGGATGTTCTTATTATATGACATTCATAGATGACTTCTCTCGCAAAACCTGGATATACTTCTTGAAGAAGAAGGATGAGGCTTTCATGTGGTTCTGTATCTTCAAAGCCTTGGTGGAAAATCTAACAGGGAAGAAGATCAAGATATTAAGGACCGATAATGGCACTGAATATGAGACGAACGAGTTCAAGAACTTTTGCAGAGAAGCTGGTATCAGGAGGGAGACCACAACTGTCTATACTCCTGAGCAGAATGGCGTTGCTGAAAGAAAGAACACGAACATTGTGGAAGCTGCCCATGCCATGCTATGCGACCAAGGTCTTCGGAAGTTTCTGTGGGGAGAAGCTGCGAACACTATTGTGTACATACAAAATCGATGCCTGCATTCCGCTCTGGACTCCAAAACTCCCGAAGAGGTTCTCGAGTAAGAAACCTGACGTCTCACATTTTAGAGTTTTTGGATGTCCTATTTATTTTCATGTACCGAAGAAGAAAAGGAGCAAGTTGATGCTTCTGGGAAGAAAGGAATGTTTGTGGGCTATAGAGAAACTTCAAAGGCTTATAGAGTCTATGTGCCTGGTCAAAGGGAAGTAGAGATATGCCATGATGTTACCTTTGATGAAGATGCTTCCCTCCGGAAAGTAATCAATCTTCCGAGATCTGAGGAAGATCATGAAGCAAGGCCTGGAAATTAAGAAGAACCGAAGGATGAGACAATGTCCGATGTTGAAGGACCGATGGACCCTATTGATCCACCTCCTTCAATGAAGAGAAAACCATCATGGCTCGGGGACACTCTCGAGGATGCCGAGAGACATATGTCCCCAAGGGGGACATTCCGTGAAAGCAAGAAGCTGAATAGATACCAAGGGTATCTAGCAGCCATGAGTATAATCATACAATCTGAGCCTAGATCTTTTGAGGAAGCTGTAAAGCATCAAGTCTGGAAGGATGCTATGCACGAAGAATATGAGTCCATTATGAAGAATGATGTTTGGGATGTGGTTCCAAGATCGGAGGACAAAGCAGTTGTCACCTCAAAATGGCTCTTTAAGATCAAGCATGGATCTGATGGTAGTGCTAAAAAGTTCAAGGCAAGATTCGTTGCCCGTGGCTACTCTCAAAAGGAAGGCGTAGACTATGATGACATATTTGCACCTGTGGCCCGATATACCACCATCTTATCTATCATAGCCCTTGTTGCTACACAAGGATGGAATCTTCATCAAATGGATGTGAAGAGTGCATTTATGCATGGTGCGATAAAGGAAGAGGTGTATGTGGAGCAACCTCTGGGGTTCAAAGTCAAGGATCGAGACACCCATGTTTGCAGGTTGAAGAAAGCCCTTTATGGGTTGAAGCAAGCACCCAGAGCTTAGTATGAGAGAATAGATAGCTACCTAATGAAGCTGGGCTTCACTCATAGTAATGTTGATCCGAACCCTTACTTCAAGGTTGATAGAGAAAAGCCTCTCATTCTGGTGTTGTATGTGGACAGCCTCTTCGTGATAGGTGTTGACCCTCTCATTCATCAGTGTAAGAGGGAGCTCACTACTAAGTTCAAGATGAAGGACCTAGGACTGATGCATTGCTTCCTAGGCCTAGAGGTCTAGCAGAGACCTAACAAGATTTTCCTTTCTCAAGGAAAACATATTGTGAAGCTTCTAAAAAGATTTGGAATGGTGGATTGTAGGTCCGTGTCAACACCAATGGAGCTCAACTTTACTCAGTATCGTCAACTCGTAGGGGCCCTGATGTTCTTTGTGAACACCCGTTCGAACATATGTTTTGCAGTGAACACTTTGAGTCAACATATGGTTGAGCCTCATCACTTTCACTGGGTTGGTGCCAAGAATCTGTTGAGATATCTAGACCTCACAAGATTTTCCTTTCTCAAGGAAAACATATTGTGAAGCTTCTAGAAAGATTTGGAATGGTGGATTATAAGTCTGTGTCAACACCAATGGAGCTCAACTTTAAGAAGTTGAGTGGCAGCGATGTTGGACCTGTGCTAGCAAATCCTACTCAGTGTCGTCAACTCGTAGGGGCCCTGATGTTCTTAGTGAACACCCATTCGGACGTATGTTTTGCAGTGAACACTTTGAGTCAACATATGGTTGAGCCTCATCACTTTCACTGGGTTGGTGCCAAGAATCTGTTGAGATATCTAGACCTGGCAAGATTTTCCTTTCTCAAGGAAAACATATTGTGAAGCTTCTAGAAAGATTTGGAATGGTGGATTGTAAGTTCGTGTCAACACCAATGGAGCTCAACTTTAAGAAGTTGAGTGGCAGCGATGCTGGACCTGTGCTAGCAAATCCTACTTAGTATCGTCAACTCGTAAGGGCCCTGATGTTCTTAGTGAACACCCGTTCGGACGTATGTTTTGCAGTGAACACTTTGAGTCAACATATGGTTGAGCCTCATCACTTTCACTGGGTTGGTGCCAAGAATCTGTTGAGATATCTTCGGGGCACAATAAACCATGGGCTAAGATACACTGCCGGGAGCGTGACACTCCATGGATATACTAATGTCGATTGCCTGGCAGTGTGGTGGATCATAAGAGCACATTGGGATGTTGCTACACACTTGGGTATGCTTCGATATCATGGATGAGCAAGAAGCAAAAGTCGGTGGCTTTGAGCACCGCGAAGGCCGAATACATTGCAGTGAGTATGGCCTGTTGTGAAGTAGTTTAATTGCGAAAGCTCTTCAGTGAGTTGTTCGGACATGTGCTAGATACCACCGTGATACTCTGTGATAACCAGAGTGGGATTCGATCGTCCAAGAATCCCGTGTTCCACGATCGATCCAAGCATATTGATATCAGGTACCACTTTATCTAGGATATGGTACAGCAAGGCGTCGTAAGGCTCGATCATGTAGGAATTGATGAACAGGTTGCGGATATTCTCACAAAGCCCTTGGGGAAGGTCAAGTTCCTAACCTTCCGTGAGAATCTTGGTATCGTGGAACGAGCCTATGCTGAGGGTCCTGTTGGAGGATAAGCTCTTCGAGCTTTGGGGGGCTTTGGGGATAGCTTCTCGAAGCTATAAGCACACACAGGGCTAGGCTTGCCGAACCTTGTGGTGCTTCTGCCCCACCGTTATGATGATTGAGTTGGTTCACCTCTCATGATCTATGCCCCGTATGCATCCTACCCATTGAGTCCCGGACTCATGGGAAGTACCTCTCATTTGGCCAGTGAGGTGGGAAAAGCCAGAGACCAGTAGCAAAGACTGATGGACGCATCAGAGATTGTCGTACTCTCTATGTCTAAGATGGCACGTGTCCAACCACTTGATCTGGGATCAAGTCTACTGAGGTATCGGACCTCCAACTGACTTCGGGTCAGGTAAACCAACTTTGGGTTGGTATGAGACTTTTTTTTAGTCCTATAGAGGTTTCGGACCTCTGGGTTGAATCTGTCAGTCGAGAATGATGTCTTTGTGACTGACCCACTTTTCATTTGAAATAAAGAAGTCAGCAAAGCAAGTTACGGCGGGATGACGCACAATGTTTGGATGGCACAGGTGGATGGAGTTCTCCCTAGTTGAGAGGGAGTGTTAATTTTGGACAACTGGGTCCAAACTCTATGTTGTGATGCTCAGATGAAGATGCCAATATTTTTATTGGATTCCTTTTTCGGAGAGGTGCAAGATCGATCAAAAGATCATCTTGATCCAATGAGCCGAACATTTATTTTGAATTTATTCAAATTATGTGCAGGTCGGCCTAAAATGAAATGTAGGCTTGAAGCCCCAGCAGTTTGTCACACACCCTCACTGATGGATATAAATAGGTCAACGTTGGAAATCATTTTCAATCATCCATCCTCACACATTCTCTCTCATCATCTGATTGGTTCAATCACTTGGAGGCTCTTCTTCATCCACACGTGGGAAAACACAGCAAAGAGAAATTTCTGCTTTCGACCTAGGGTTTCAGCACAGAGTTGACCAGCATTGACTTTGGTCAATGCATGGTCAAACTGACCCCAATTTTGGTCAAAATTTCAATTTATGCAGTCCACATTTTCTAGCACAAAAATTGAGGTTGGCCGTTGACTTTTGATGCTGCTGTTTTGCATTGACTGTTGACTGGGACAGCGCTGACTTTCATTGACTTTGGGTTGACTGATATTATTGTCCGAGAGAGTTGTGTGACACTTCTGGTTGGTTGGCTGTATTGAGACTTTGCTGGTTGAAGCATCCTGTTGACCGTCATAATGCACCAACACACTTATATATTTTTGGCTTGTCTTCTGTCAATCTTCTGGTATGTTCTATCAACATTTTACTTTCTTGTTTATGTGATTGCTGGTTGATATTGGGTATAAAAAGTAAAGTTGCATGAAGCATAGAACATCTACAAAAATTTACAGTCCTTCACTCACTCATTCCAACAATTTATAAATTCTCTCATAACCCTATTTCCTCCTTGAGATCTTCAAACAAGAAGTTCAAAGCCCAAAATTCAATCTTATCACTTTCTTTGATTTTGTCAAATAGAAATGTTAATTTCCAAAGTTATGAACTTCAACAATCTGAGTTAGAAAGCCAATCATAACTAATTAAATTAATTATCTTGTTTTTCCTCAGTTTGTACTTAGGAAGAATTAAAAAATGCCAAAATTAGTAAATTTTCAAGATATCCTCTACATGTCTAGACACAAGGCAGGCCTATGCAGAGACACCTATCCGAACTACAACTTTAACACGTGAAACCACTAATATGCTTTCAAAATCTAAGAAAACGCATAAAGCTATATCTGTGCCGGCAACAAGTTCATATATTCAAAGTAAAGCCTGGATATCATTAGAATATGAAAAAGATGGACAAGGTAAATTAAAGTAACAACCAGCTACAAACAACGAAATAATTTTATGATCGTTTTGGAATATTCCATTCAGGATCTGATCGTGTCATTTCCAAAATAAGAAACCCGTAACTATTGAATTGTCCCCCCTGCTGTAATTAAAATAAATTTATGATCGTTTTGGAATATTCCATTCAGGATCTGATCGTGTCATTTCCAAAATAAGAAACCCGTAACTATTGAAGTGTTCCCCCTGCTATAATTAAAGAGTAGTCATCCTGAAGTCTCCTTTGTCATTCTACTTCTATTTGATAATGCAAATATCAAATTAAATTAAATTAAAAATATAAAATATAAAAATAAAATTAAAATTAGCAAAAAAAAAAAAAAAAAAAAAAAAAAAAAAAATTGCAAGACAAAGAAGCATACCGCCTTTGTCTTTTTGCTTGTATTTTGTACCGCAAACATCGTTGAAGAAATAAGGGCTGCAAAACATTAAATTAACAATATTTTTTATAATCATAACTCAAGTCAAATATGCACTCTTAGATTGTTCACCCCTACCTTGTTGAACAAAAGGTTAAATGTCCTAGCATAATTATAATATCTAGAAAATACATGGAATTCACTCAAAAACAGGAAATTACATGTCTTAAAGCTCGGCGTTGAAGAATGTTGTAAAGTTCCACAGGCTTGCAGTAGACCGACAAGCTTTCTTCAGCAGCTGCTGCTTCTTCAGCTGATAAATATACCCTGGAATTTTGATAGCCTATCTGCTCAGCATTCCTTGCAAAATTGTGATTGCGTGCAGGGTTCCTGAAATATAATTAAAACACAAAGTCATATTCTAAGCCTTATATTGTTTTTTAAATTGATCCACATTAAACATTCAAAACCTTAAAAAAATATCTGCATCTCTTGTGACATTTTATTCAACATAGCTTATGAACAGCTTGATGACTTCCACACAATGTCAAAATTAGTTTAAAAACAAGCAATTTCCACAGCTGACATGAGACGAGAAAACAAATACTTGATTATCAAGTCTGAGGCTATAGTGCTGCAGACACTCCTTTAATCCTTATAATTGAGAAGGATTCTCTGGGTAGTGAATGGTGAAAAGCTATGAATGGTATTAGAAAATGTTGTTTCTAGACGGTACATTATGGTGTTCAGAGTAATGTTATTACAAAAGGGGAAAATAAGATCTGAGATGACCTAATTCTTCCACCCATGGATGTTTGTTACAATGGGCTCCGCTTTCATTCTTTAGCCTTTCAGATAAGGCCAACGATAACTTAGAACTGGCATATACCCATCTTAACCCTGTATGTATTAAGCATGGAGAAGGATCCAAAAAACCAAGGTGCAAAACCTCTTAGCATTAAAAGCTCCAGGGCTAAAATGGATCTATGCTAGTAGAACTTTTTATATATTTTTTAGAATGATTTTATTTTTCACATTAAAGGTCAGATGTCAGTTATAATTTTATTTTCTAGTTTATGCAGATGATTTGACAAGACACGTCTCTTCTCTTTTAGTTTATGCAGGTGACCTGTCAAGACAAACCCCTTCCACCCTGTAAGAGCACCTCGCTTCTCTCAGTGCAATTACATGCATGACCTGGTTGGTCGAAGTGTCATTTCTAGGAATAGAATGCAGATGAGCTTAGTTACCAAAGGCAGAAGTAATATTTTCATTAGAATGACTATGAAAGGGGCAAGCTAAAGCGAAACAAAGCCTCGTACTGCATTGGATTCGGAATAGGTAGGTGACTATGAACTATTCAGTACATTTCTTTTATCAACCATAGAAGATATGCTTTTGTGCCAATTCTGGGGCTGTTGAAAAATGACAGGAGGTGTTTGAAGGCAGTGTTGTTAAAGAATGTACCACGTAATGTCTGATTAACTAACAAATACGCGTCACCCTGTAATTGCGCGACCTCGTAAAATTTCACTTAACATATTTGGTATTTGATAGCAGTTGCAACGGTAGTGATGCCGACATCAAAGGAAGGAGCAAGAAAGGATTTCTTCAAACGTTTCGGCCCTTTTGCAACAGCAATCCAGAGTGCAGAAGAGCCAGAATATCACTGGGCCAATGCCAATATGGGTACGGCCTATATTTTCTCCAGAACATGCAGAGGTATGGTAACAGGCATTTACCCACTCTTCATCCCGTTAAGGGAAAGACGACTTGGAAAGTGCCGGAGGTCAACGATATCACTAAAGGCGAAATCGTGAGCAAGTGATCTATGGGAAATCAAAATTGGTAAACGGTGGATGAAGACCTTCCACCAATCCACTATGAGAACGTGGTGTGAGACCTCAGCTCGGCCAGCTCAAAATCAAAAGAATCTGGTGGAAAATGGGTGAAAATATCCCCGTGTCACGGTACAAGTGGAGCATTTGCCCTATTAGAAATTTCCATGGCATTTTAAGCTCTCCGTATCATCAATCTGTGTTATAAAAGATTTTTAAACGAACACAGTAAAGAGAAAAAAAAAATGCAGCGGACTGAAAGTATCAATTCTTAGAAGAAAATGGAGAAAAAGTTTCCAGACCTCATGGCGAAAGCAGGTGGAGCTGATGACGAAAGAGAAACCCGAGCATCCACTTAATCAAAGTAGCAGGCAGTGTTGTGGAGATCAGAAATGTTGGAACGAGCGTTAAAAGTGGCCGTCGTTGGATAAGTTAAATTTGTCCCCTGCAACGGCCTCTTCGCACCCGCTTTCAAAATGGCGAAGGCCTGCAGGTTTCCGGGATAATCACACCGCCTAAATGTCATCCATTCTATATATACATGCCCCCATTCTTAATTCGGCACTTGTTTATTTATTACTCCTCATCTCCCTCCAAATCATTTCTCGGAATATATCTCAACAACAAAAGCAACCAATAGACAAGCGCGGGCTGTTCAAAAACAAAAACACGGTTAACCATTGAACAAAACATATTTAATTAAGTACTAATGCTTACTCACTCTTTATGAGTGTTAACATTCTTCTCTTCAATACTCTAGTTAAATCACATTTTTCTTTCATCATTACTAATTGATGTGATAATATTTCTCAACCCCTTTGCATAATAATTTATAATAATAAATTAGTATATTGCTGGTTTTTTTTTGGGTTGATTAACCAATAAATCAACCAACTTTGTTTTAATAACAATAACCGTAGTTAATTTTAGAATCTAATAATATTTGAATTTCATAACATTTTTTTTGGTTATTGTTGCTAAATAAAAATTATAGTGTTTAATTGTAAATAATAAATATTTATTTTTCAATATTATTAAAAAAATCAAACATGATTGGGCCATAATTTGAAGGTTTTATTACAACCTTTGCACAATACAATACTATGTAAATAACCTTTTTAGATACTTATGTTATGATGTTTAGATATTTGTGGAGTGATTTCATAGTTAAGTTTCATACAAAAACCACCCAAAAATAAAATCTTTTAAAATAGCTCATACTCACCTAAATAACATATTTACCAACACAGTTCACCATGATTTAAGCAAACATTTGCATTACAAATGGATAGGAACAAAATGTAAATAAATATACTTACAGGAGTCACAACCCACCACTATTTTTGTGTTCATCAACACTTTAATAAGTAGGAGTACCACTATTTATGTGTTCATCAACACTTTAATAAGTAGGAGTAAAAATGTTAATGCGCAGACTTACTAGTGGTTACTACCCACCAAAATTTATGCAAGTCCTTGCCCCTTAGTAGGCAATTAAATTTTCCACTTCAAAAATCAATTTGCAATTTTTCTAAAAGTATAATTGGAACTTGAGTGGCAAGGACTAAGCTTCCCTACAACACTTGTTTTTATAAGAATAATATTTTTTTTGTGTGCACCAAATTGGTGTATGAGATCCCCTTGTTTGTAGGACAAGCAACTATTAAAGTCTATGAAGGTGTGCATATCCCCCTCTATATTGTAACCTATGACCTCTTGCAAGAAAACAAATGTTCTTAACCATAACCATTAAGGTCATGAAATCCACATAACGATAACAAATGTTGTTATATGGTTAAGAATAGCATTACAAAGATTTTAATGTTGGACTCAACTCCACTATAAAAGTTGAATGTATTAACCTTATCATATGCAACAATGCTTCTAAGGAACCCCCTGATTTGGTTTAATCTTATAAGGTTTTAAAAGTCTTATATGGTCTCAAGGAGGTGAGGTCCTAAAAGGCCTTTTATTCATTCCACCTAAAGAGCTCTGTGTAAAGTCCTTTTAAGATCTTTGTTCCTTCCCCTCAGAGAACTCTGCATAAGGTCCAATGTTGCCTAAGTTTTGGAAGTAATTTTGCAAGTCTGGTTAAGAACCCAACATTATAACTATAATGCCACTAATACACACAAAAAAGTGTCCTAACTAGTAGGAGGGAAAAGTAGAAAATTGATGGTACAAGTGCAATGCAATTACGATTCCATTGATTATGCATGAATAAACCACAACTATGGCTAAAAATACAAGTAACTGCAATGATGAGC
Organism: Pinus albicaulis; assembly: GCA_034641835.2. Taxonomy (NCBI): domain Eukaryota; kingdom Viridiplantae; phylum Streptophyta; class Pinopsida; order Pinales; family Pinaceae; genus Pinus; species Pinus albicaulis. Next base: position 709,215,180 of record CM076581.1, read on the forward strand.
TACATGTATGTTGATGGCCTTGAAACTTGATAATGGTTGGCAACATGGTAGCAAATCAATGGACTTCTTATAAAGAAAGCTTAATGGGGTATTTTGGGAAAGAAAAGATCTAAAGAAGGACAAAATCATGAAGTTCTAAGAATCCCTTATACTTAAGTTTTTAGTACTAATTGATATCGCATTTTACTCCTAGTAGACTTAGTCCAAATATGTATTTTATTTATATAATATTCTTTGATATTTTTTGTTTCACCTATCTCATCGTAAACAACACATAAGTAACTTAGTCAAATTAGATCATGCACCTAAATTTGACACTTTCTAACAATTTTGGATTTCAAATTCTAATAGAATATAATATATGCAATGTATATAATTGTGTTGATCTCCTTTGTGTTTGTATTCTTCCTTTGTTATGTGTTAGTATCTACATTATTATCCAACTATGCATGTATCGGGTAATATCAAAGCCTAACAACCAGTTAATTTTGAAGTTCTACATTTATAGTCTTCTTGGTGGTTCCCCTTATTAAGATTTTCGTCAAACACTCATCTTCAATATGCTCCTTTCATTTTGGCTCTAACAAAGGATTACAAGACTAGAAAAAATGCAACCATGAGTTGTCATATAGACATTACACGAATGCAAGAACAGTGAGATGGATTGACATATAATTGAGAGATAGACCTGTACATTATGGAATAGGAGATATATAGTACTTTATGAATTACTATAAAAAAAGGGGTAAAAGAAGACAATCTAGTTCTCATGTTAGATGTTGCATAAAAAGCCACTCCAAATTAGTCGTGGTGCACCCAAAGAGAGAGTTTATACAATTAGGAAGACATATACTTGCTAAAAAGTAGAAGTTCTCATCTCCACTTAAATTTAAAGTGCATGTGACATACAAGTATGGTGATGCATCATAAGGGATCTCATAACTATATACCTATGGAAGAAAAAGAAAAATATCTATGTGGATGATTCTATCAAGCAGTAGAGAAGACAAGGATGCCCACAAAGGCTTTGTGTTCACAGATTTGTTTATACTATGGGACCAGTCGCCATAATTTTGCATCTGCAAGAGGAAGTGAGGTTTTAGACCAATGATTGGGAAGTATCGTGCTAGTGCTTTTGTGTCACCTTTAGTTATATAATTAGGACTCCTAAGATCGTCGTTATGCTAAGGGGTGTCAAGAAATATTTTATTTTAGAATATCACTCTAGGATGATAATATCCTTGGTGTTTGTCCTCAATGTCAATATTTGGTTATGGATCATATAGATTCCGTTTGGAATGAAGTACTTATGTGTAGACTTAAAATTAGGCAAGAATATGATAACAAGGACAATCTGGAGGAACTATGCTACCTTGCCTTTAGGGAAATAATAAGACAACTTTTGTTAGGGGAAAAGGGAACACTAGTGATGACAAAACATATCACGAACCCCTTGATAAAAGGAAGTTGAATGTTATTATTAACCCTTAGTCCAAGTTAACATTTAATGGATATTTTTAGAATGAACACATTGTGTTAAAGGTCATGTCCTTGCCATAAGAGTATCTATTTTTTGTTTCCTTTTAAGCTTTATAAATATGAAATGATAAAATAAGAGCTAGGAAAGAGAGAAATTGAAATGAATCCTCATGCCAAACCAACCAAGAAAAATCCTCATGGATTTAACCCTCAAGTAAAGCAAAAGGTTTTTCACCATTAGGAAAGGTTCAATTCCCACGAGTGCTTCCCTAGAACCATGGGGGCACCTTGATGTATTGGTTGAATGTGTGATTTCTCCCAAAGACACCATATTAAATGGTTTCATGACCCGTGCACATATAAGTGGATTAAAGCCCACTCCCATGTCCTCCTTTTAAAATTTAAGGGGTGGCAGGAGTGAGGTGGGGGAGGTGATTTATCACCTTGATAACAACGAGGAATATCAATTTGCTTGGGAATATGAATTCCCTCGAATAACATTGTAGATGCTTGCACTCTATACCAATGACTGTTTCAAATGGTAAATCCAAAAGCCCAAAAAGTGACTATGTTGGGGGATTTTGATTCTCTGATTTTCCATCTATATTCAAGGTCTCTCCCCCCAGATTTGAGGCTAAGGAACATATTTCACAAAATTCAAGGCCTTTACAATAAAATGCCTATGAAATGATGCTTTCATGTCCTAAGAACTAATAATTTGGTGGTTGTTCATATGGAAAACAATGGTTCCAAGATGAACAAAGGGGATTTAGTTTGGAGAGGGGCAAGGGAATATGCCCCACCTCCCTAACCTTTCCATATATGACCCAATCAATGTCAGATCAGTGGCTTTCCCATCATGGGCCTGGGAGAAGCCATGAGTCCTATTTGGGCGCTTCATTAAGCAGACACTTCTAGCATGTGGACAAACCATATGATCGTGTATCCAAGCGTAAGGTGCATTCATTTCAAATGGCTTTGATCATGAGTAGTCCAAATAAAGGCATGAAATTTCACCTATAATTCGTTGAAAAAATTAGAGTAAATATGTTGGAAATTTATGGAGAGTTGTGGCTTTATAATCCAGTGCCTTTCTTTAGGATATGCATGGGTCACTTCAAGTTTGTTAGCAGTAGGATGGTGTTGTTAATGCAGTGGCTTAATGGTGTGATTTTCCTCCCAATATGCTCAAGGATGAATTTGAACCATAGCTATTTTTGAGCAATTTCTTTAATATCGGCTTGTGAATGTGGGATGAAATTATTGTGCCTTTGTACCACATCCTTTCTTTGAAAAAATGTATCAAGGAAAACTCCAGTCCAACCAGTCCATGGATGTCTTACCATATTTTCATGATTTGTAAAAATTAAAACATTTTCCTTTACTCTTACCATTTGTAACATCAGAGAGTATGTAATCCAATTCATTGTGCCAAATCATAAATCACAGTAGCACTGGATATCTTCTTCATTAATCCATACCCCAAATTTTTCTCTGACTGGACAATTACAGGCATTATTCAGCGTCCAAAATGCTTTTCACTCCTATTTTTATAGAATATTTATTTTTATAGGACTATAAAGTATCTCTTGGACAAGCTTAATATCCATGTATTATTTGTAATAGACTCAGACTAAAAGTTCAGTAATAAAAGTTAATGAAGGCAAAAATAATATCATGGTTAAGGGACACTTATTCGAAGTTGAATGTTGGGCAAAACATCTTAGTGGGTGTTCATTTCGGTTATTTATGGCTAAGGGAAATTGGCAAAGGCAATGTTTAAGGCTTTGAAAAGAAAAAAAGTATTTTTGGCACATTTATTTATGAAAATAAAGGAAATTAGGAGAAAAGGAAGGTGAATGGTCAGAGGTTGCACGTGAGGAGGAAAATTAAGGAAAATAATGGAAAATAAATAAAATAGAGCTTTGATTGATAAAAAGGCGTATGAGATTAGTTGGTAACCTTTTGTCAGTTCAGTTTTGGAGCTCTCTCTCTACTCTCTCTCTCTCTCGCACTCTTGGACACTTAGAGTTTTCTTGGAGCATTATAGCATTGGATCAAGAAAGGAAAATAAAACAAATGAAAGGAAAATCAAGAAAAGGAAGGACAAGGAAAGGAAATGAAAGGAAAGATCAAGAAAGGAAGAACAAGATCAAGCAGCTTCAACAGGAATGCTTGCAGGTAACAGATTGCATATATGATTTCCTAGCTGGTTTTGGCATGCATGGTATGTGTGTGTTGGTATTTGGTTCTTTTGTTGTTGGTTGCATGGTTTTGTCAGTTTTTTATAGTGGTTTTCAGCCTTGCCTTGCCTTTTTCTAGATAGCCAATGTGTGATGGGATTATTCTCGATTTGAGATTTGGAATTTCCGGATGATTTTGGAATCTGGGGCAGATATGGTCTCAGGTTCATTCGCAAAGGCCTAGGAAATCCCTTGACCTGTTTTGGCGAGATACATGGTAAAGCCTAAGGGTGGTGTCTTGGTAAGGGCCTAATGATCCGGTTTGGATTGTAGTAAATCATAGAGACAAGGAGATGAAAAATTCCTCAAGGATGGTGATGAGATCCGGAGGCATTCCAAGCTCGGTTCAATTTAGTGATCTTGGTGCCGGTTTAAGTGAGATCATGACATGGTGAGGGTGGAGGTGGTTTAACCTCTGGATTCCCTTGGTTGTTTTTGGATTAGTTTATCCATGATATCCCACATTCATGCTTGGAATATGGCACGAGGGTGACTGGATGAAAAAAATATTTGGTTCAACCATCTCTATGGTCGGATGGTAAGTGGAAGTCCTAAACCTGGTTGGCTCTTTCCTATGTTTAATGAAAGTTAAGTTCTCTTACTTTTGTACTTGTATTCGTGTGGCCTTAATGTTTGTTATATTATTGTTATTTCTATGGTTATATGTTGGTTATAAGCATGGTTATGTGACTGGTTCTAGTCATGGCTCATTTCATGTTTTTACTTGTAACTGAAATAACAATGGATGCAAGACCTAATTAATGATAAGACAACTAATGGGAGAGGGTGGTGATCCTTCTTGATAAGTTTCGTGTGAATTTTTAGTCCCTTATGTTCAGTCTTGTATTCATGACTTGTAGATTTCATTGTTTCCAAGTGTTTTATAGAATGGCAGCCCCAATTGGGGATAGTCAGGCCTAGTCCTAGTGTCATTTTTTTGGCTTATAAGCATTTTCCTTGCGTAATTTGTGATTTCTGAAAGTTACAGGGATTTCTAGGCATAGGTCCAGCCCTAGCCCTGGAATCTAGCCTTAAAATCCGCAGTCGCTGGCACAACACTGGGTAATTTATTCCACGATCACACTGATGCAGACTTATGCATGCGACTGGGAGATCTAGTCGCACTGAGGCCTTGGCAAGGGAGCGACTAGGGGTAAAATTCAGTGAAAAGCCAGTTTGTCTCAAGGGAGGAACACCATGAGGGGTTGGGTTACTCCTGGAGGGTCCCGTGGACCTGAGGGAAGTCAGTAAGGTTTGTTTGTCGACTCCATTTCCTTAAGGTCACCTAGGAGGTTGAGTCTGGTCATAACCACCCCTCATCTCATGTTTATCCTAAGTAAGCCGATGAAAGTAGGTAGATGTGAGGGGAGGTGTGTCGTTATAGGTGGTATCAGAGCATGGTTGCGCTCTCCTTGGGTAATATCTCATACCACAGGTGGTATCAAAGCATGGTTCAAACACTTAGACCGGATGGGCTGAATGCATGTTGTTATGCATGCACTATCATGGTTAGGGTTGTCATGCACGAGGTTATCATATGACGGATATGTCATTATGATGCTATCGGTATGTTATGATGTTGATGTTTTGGCTGAGATGAAGAAAGAGATGCACATCATCACGACGAGGTTGAAACACTAGACTTTGGGGTAAGAGCATATCGTCATACATGTATTGTTGTTTGGCATGCAAGTATGTTGGTTAATTATTGTTATAAGCATTAGGGTTTTGTACATGTCTCTCAGTCTATGGTTGTTACTGTTACATGTATGATAGATGTTAGTTAATCAATGTGATCATATGTACCTATGTTGGTTAGTTATGAAGGATAATAACTTGTTGTTATAAGGATTGTGGTTGTATGCATGATGATTATGGTCATTGTACTTAGGATCTTGATGTTATATGTATCATTCTAATTTTGATTTGCCTGTGTGGATGGTTAGCGTTACAAAATTCATGTATGAGTTGATATGCTTGTGATATTGTGTCATAATAATCTAGACTGATTGTGCATATGTGATTGTTATGCATGGATGACAATTGTTTATGAGTTTATGATGTGAACATTTTAGCTAGTTACTGTTATGGATATCATGACCTTAATTATGTTTGGTTTGATATGTTTTGAAGTTATATCATGCTAATCTAGATTGGTTGTGCAGACAAGATAACCTCCCCTCATATACATTAAGGTATGAGTTTGCTTATGTCATCTACTTGGTGCTTGAATGTTGATTACATCATCTAATTGGTGTTTGAGTGTTTGGTGCCTATTATGTCGTCTATCTATTATTTGAATGTTTGACTAGTTGCATGATATGGGTTTCTATATATAAGATTTCATGAAGGAATGATCTTGTTTGAGATGGTTACACTAACACATATGTGTTGAGAACGACTCATATGTACTTAAGTGCAAGTAAGTGATAGTTGCAGCATTGTGTATTATGGTTGATGAATGTGATTTGATTATTGATTATGACATGGTTGTTAGACTTGGTAAAGGTTGATTTCAAATTAATAGATATGATGTCTTGATCTTTGGAACACGTGGCTGGCATCTGTGTCCAGTTACAAGGTAGCATGTTGGGAACAACAAGGTAAGATAACCGATATATTATTATATTTTTTTATACATTGACAGTTATGTGTTTATGGTAGTATGATACGGGGAATTGCATGACAAAGAGTCTTCCATGAAATCTTGAAGAAGACTCAGGTTGAGCTTTCCTTTATAAGTATTGGGAAGCCATGGGGATTGAGTCACGGTGTTTGTTGCTAGTCTTATGATTTTGGTCTGTTGTGATTTATCATGCTTGATTGCGGCTTTGTTTATGTCTAATATATGGCCCTACCACTTTGTTTGGGGTGTCATATTTATATTGGTTTTCATGGGTTTCTCTTAGTTGCTTTTGGTTCTTGCCTCTTTTGTTTTGAGAGTCTTTAGAATCAGTTGGGAAAGAGGGAAGTTGATGGAGCTTGGGGAGAGTTGTGTGGTATACTACAGGTAATGTAAGACTTAGATGAAGCTCGGTGCATGTATAAGGGCAGTTGAAGGCAAGAGTATGACAGTCGGTTGGATTGGTTGGGTCCATTGGTGTAAATGGACGGTGGTAGGAAAATCATGAGAAAGGTAACAAGAAACGTAAAGTAAATATATTTAAGGTGTCAGATGCCTTGGCTATGTTGGGAACTATTATTCACAATGTAGTGCATGTTATGCACAGATAAAGGGAGTTCTATTAACCTATACCTTACAATATCAGGTAATTTTGTTGTGACTATGATTATGTTTAATGTTTATATATGCATATATGCATGTATGTACGCATGTATGTCATTGACTAATGGGTCATTGGGATTCTTTTGTGCTAGTTTTCATATGTATATGTGTGTATTTATGTATGCAGTCGTCTGACTGGGTCACCAGGGATAATGATTGGTTTATGCTAATGATTATATATATCTATGTATGTATGCCATTTTTCTGACAGGGCCATCAAATATCATGATTGTTTTATGTTAATGTTTATAGGTGTATATATATGTATGTATGTCATTGTTTGATAGGGTCATCAAGGATCATTCTTATGGAGGAATGATTGCTTATGCAGGTGAATGGCATGAAGAGGTTCCTGGTTTATGAGGAATCAAGTGGGAAGAATAGCCCTGATAGATCTACGAGGTCAGTATCATGTGGATGTGAGTTGATATTATGTGATTATACTATGTCTATGTTTATGTTATGGACAGGCAATGTTGAGACATACATCAACGAAATGAAAGTGGTATGATATGTGACATGCTGGGAAAAGCATGGATAAGACACTAGAAGTAAGGTTGCTCGGTAAGGATAGTTTGGTCTTAGGACATGTAGTACTGGTGTTGTGTACGTGTAGTATATGCAGCATTGTGTACATATGATGTTGTGTGCATGTTGCATATATGATGTTGTGTGTGTGTTGCATATATGATGTTTTGTGCATGTTGCATATAATATTTTGTGTGCATGTTGCATATATCGTGTTGTGTGCATGAATGCATATGCGGTGTTGGGTACCGATGGTGCTAAGTACATGTCGTATATGCAGTTTTGTGTATAGAGGGTGTTATGTACATGTTGCGAACACGATGTTATGTACATTTGGTGCAGTGTACACGTTGTATATGTGTTACTATGTACATATGGTGCAGTGTACAAGTTGTACATTCGGCATTGTTTACATATGGTGCAGTGTGCATGATTGTACATGTGGTGTTGCGTGCATGTGGTTTATGTACATGTGGTGTTGCACATATGTGGTGTTATGTACATGTTGTGCATATGGTGTTGTGTACGTGTGGTGCTATGTACACGTTGTACAAGTGGTTCTGTGTACACGTGGTGTTGTGTACGCGTAGTGCAGTGTACATGTGGTTTTGTGCACACATTGTGTAGGTGATGCCGTGTACCTGTGGTGTTGTGTACACATTGTGCAGGTGCCGTCGTGTATAGGTGGTACTGTGTACATGTTGTACGTGTGGTATTGTGTGCATGTTTTATACGTTTTTTTGTGTACATTTGTTATGGTGCTATGTATATTGTGTAGTTGTTGTATCGCAACATTTGTATTTGTGGTATTACATGGTTTGTGCGTATATGTATTCTATTGTACACCATGTGTAGGTGCATGTGTCATGTTGTACACCAGGTGTAGGTGTATGTCATGTTGTACACCAGGGGTAGGTGTATGTGTTGTGTTGTACACCGGGTGTAGGTGTATGTGTTGTGTTGTACACCGGGTGTAGGTGTATGTGTTTTGTTGTACACGAGGTGTAGCTGTATGTGTTGCATTGTATATTATGTATGTGTATATGTTGTACAGTGTGATGGGATATGCGGGTATGGGATTGCCTGGGCCCTTGTTGTTGCTATTGAGGGTTGAGGTGATTTAGTCTCTGGATGCCCTTGTTGTTGCTATTGAGGGTTGAGGCGGTTTAGTCTCGGGATACCCTTGTTGCTGATATTGAGGGAGGAGGCAGTTTAGTATCCGGATTCCCTTGTTTCTTAAAGAGAAGACACTAGGTTCTTTCTAGGTTTGGAAAACGATTAAGTGTGTGTACAGAAAGGATAAAGAACAAAGGCATGAGAAAAGAGTAGTTGAAGGCAAGTCTTAGTATTTTATTTCATTTTTAATTATGCATGTAATCTATGATTTTGATTTGTGATGGCTGTGTTTTGAGCTAACCAAATGAGATATGTTCATACATGATGATTTGGTCAAATATTTGGTTTGACTTGTTGTGACAGGAAGTAAACAGAATTGCAATTGTACCTTATTGATGGGACACCAATAAGGTATGATTTGAACTTATTTCAATTCATTTTGAGTCTAATGGAAATTATGTGCTTGGTACAAGAAAACATGAAAATGCCTAGTTTGGGGCGTGTGAAATTGACTGCAAGGATTAGCAGTGACAAAAGGAATTGAAACAGGCAATAGTATGCTAGTAAAGAATTCAAGAACAGGGCCATTGTCGGACACTGTTACCCAATAGTGTCCATTGATTTCTGTGAGCATTTTAAGACCAGTATGATGATTTTGAGGCAAGGGTATGCCTTGGTTTTTGGACCTTTCGATGCAAGGAATCCTTGCTAAGGAATGGATCTCCTAGGACAGGGGATGTCAGGGAACTTGGAAGGTGAGTGACTGCATGGAAGGTGGTGACCGGATTTCTCGAGGGACTATGTAGCATAGAAGGGAAGGTCGGGGAATGTATTTGTTTTGGTCATTATCATTGCGAGATGCACATTGGGAGTGTATAGAACAATGAGCTGGTAATTCTTCACTAAGAAGACAACAATGCAAGATTATAGTGTTGGAAATTGGATGCAGGTTTGACTTTGGAAGTGGATTATGGAATTCTTGGGAAGGAGGTGAATCCTGGTACTACTTTTGAGGGTGGAGGTGTGAGCCTCTAGACTCCCTTGTTACGGATGCAAGCATCATATCCTTGTATTTTATGGTTAAAGCAAATGTGAATATGTATATATGTGTATTTTATTGTGAATAATGTATCAAGTTGGATTTATAAAGCTCCATGAACAATATGGTTATTTGCTAGTTGAAGAAAATGTGCATAAGTATATGTATTTTTATTCTAAATAGCTTAATGAGTTGTGTTATAAATCTCTAGTACATGGTATGATTGTCATTTTTTCAGTAAGTTATTCATTATAAATACTACAGCGAGCTAAGTTATAAAGCTCCATGGGCAGTATGTTTTTTTTCCAGTGCCTTTGCTGAGGTATAAGTGTGGTTTAACATCAAGGATAGTGTTCCCTAAGGGGGAGGGTTCTGTAACATACGTGGGCTAAAAGTTCATGTAATAAAAGTTAATAAAGGAAAAAATAATACAACACTTAAGGGACAGTTATTCCAAGCTGAATGTTGGGCAAAACATCCTAGTGGGTGATGGATTGTAGATTTCTGTGGTGTAGATTTTTAGAATCAGAGCTCGAAATCTCCATAGTTCTCATTTTTTAGTCAAAAATCCTAGTGGGTGTTCATTTCAATTATTTATGGCTAAGCGGAAATTGGCAAAGGCAATGGCTAAGGCTTTGAAAAGGTGAAAAGCATTTTTGGCACATTTATTCATGAAAATAAAGGTTAGGAGAAAATAAAGGTAAAAGGTCACAAGTTTCATGCGAGGAGGAAAATGAAGGAAAATAATGGAAAATGAAGAAAATAGAGGCCTCATTGATAAAAAGGATTTTGAAGATCAATTGGTAACATTTTGTTAGTTCAGTTTTGGAGCTCTCTCTCTATTCTATCTCTCTCGCACTCTTGGACACTTAGAGTTTTCATGGAGCATTCTAGCGTTGAATCAAGAAAGGCAAAGAAAGCAAAGTAAAGGAAAAACAAGCAAAGGAAGGACAAGGAAAGGAAATCAAAGCAAAGATCAAGCAAGGAAGAGCAGGATCAAGCAACTTCAACAAGAATACTTGCAGGTAACATATTGCATGTATGATTTCCTATATGGTTTTGGCATGCATGGTACGTGCGTGTTGGTATTTGGTTCTTTTGCTATCAGGGGCATGATTTTTTCGGGTTTTGACAGTGGTTTTCAGCCTTGCCTTGTCTTTTTTCTAGATAGCCATAATATGATGGGATTATTCTTAGTTCGAGCTTTGGAATTAGCAGAAAGTTTCGAAATCCGAGGCGGAGGTGGTCTCAGGTTCATTCCTAAAGGCTTAGGAATCCCTTGATTGGTTTTGGCAAGATATACAATAAAGCTTGAAGGTGGTGTCTCGGTAAGGGCCTAGTGTTCCGGTTTGGATTGCAGTAAATCATAGAGACAAGGAGACTGAAAATTCCTCAAGGATGGTGATGATATCCGGAGGCATTCCAAGTTCGGTTCGGTTTAGTGATGTCGGTGTCGGTTTAGGTGAGATCACGGTATGGTGAGGGTGGAGGTGGTTTAACCTCTAGATTCCCTTAGTTGTTTTTTGGATTGGTTTATCGATGAGATCCCACATTCATGCTTGGAATATGGCATGGGGGTGTCTAGCTGAAATAAATATTTGGTTTAGCCATGTCTATGGTCGGGTGGTACGTGGAAGTGTTGTTGGGTGCAAATTATAACTTTATAATTTGATACACACATTAATTATCAACTAGGGGGTACTTCGTAACCTTATGAGGTGATGTGCAAAATATATGCAGGCTGATACTTCTAGTGCAAAAATTCCACAACACAATCCCAAATTTCCCTTCTATATTTCTCAGCACTTAGCAACAAAAGCTATGGAGCAGATAATTCATCTCTCCACAACATCTAAGATTTTTGATGCAGATCAAGAGAAGATTGAAAATCAAATATCAATTAAATCACATCCATTCCAATCATTCAAACTCACAAAATCTGATCATAAGTTGCATGCCATTTTTCTTCTTTAATCAGATAAAAGCATTCATGAAAGAAACTCAAACACTAACCATGAAAGGAACGTGTTGATATGAAAGTAAAGAAGAGAAATGGAGCTGTGTGAATATCTACTTTCAATACATAAAAACAATTAAATTAAACACAAAACTACAACTACTAGAGTTTTGAGTGAAGGGGGGGCTCCCTCACTCACAACCCTTTAATAAATAAAGCATTTACAACAAGATTAGAAGAACATAAGTCTATATTAATATGGAAAATAAAGTCTTACAACAGTACATAAGTTTGATATCTAGTAATCGATTAATCTCCTTAACTTGCTTAACCCCCTTACAAATCGAATCCATTGTTCTTATGCAACCTATAGGTCAGTGCCTTTGCCTAATTAAGTAAAAATTACAATTGTTTGCTAAAATAAGATAAAGACACAACAACTAGAAATTGTCGGTTTGATCCATGAATGAAAGCATGGATCAAACCCACATCCGTTGAATATGAAACGCTTTCCCCAATTGGCCTAGATGAGAATAATGAGAGCTGGGAAATTTAGAAGGATAAATTTGGAGTAGCTAATAGGATAGGATCTAGGTGGAAGGTTTTTTCCAACAAAACCCATGTTCCCGTTTCTACCGAGAGTGATCAGAACATATCTAACTATCTCAGCGTCTACAGGAAATCCTTCGCTGCTACAAGAAATCGACGTTGCTATAGGAAACCAGTGTTACTATAGGAAATCACAAATCTGCCCAAAAATCGTTATTCTGTAGGAAATTCGATTAGTTCTTCTGATAGTCATATATTAGTCAAATTAGGTAACTTTCAATATCAAATTTCTTTGAAATAAATAAAAATGACATATTTAAATAATATGCATACCTTAGAGTCTGAATCACCTTTCTTGGTGAAAATGTGGCATTGGGTGTCAAAATATGATAATTAGACAGGGAAAAAGGGTATGAAAAAGGGGTAAATGCTTAGGAATACTGTCAAAAAGTGGTCAAAACCTAGGCCCAACATATCCCCCACACCTAGCATCTCACATGTCCCTATGCACACAAAATTGATATGGATATAAAAATAAAAAATCAATCCCCTCTGTATGATGCAACTACTGCAGCCAACTGGTCCAACTGAGTTTTGTTGGATTCAACCTCCTTGACTTTGTCCATATATTCTCCGTTGTGCTTTTGCAGATGTCCGATTTGAACTTGATTAATTTTCAATATCATGCCTCCCTTCTCATATTTGGTTTTCCACCCTTCTAATTCTTTCTACATACGTAGGCTATTCTCCTTAAAGGTCGTGTTTTCCCTCTACAGGACTCTCTCGAAAATTGTAAGTTCAGTGACGGCTTCCTCCAGCTCCTTACGTGACCATTTTTTCTTTGAAGTTTCAGTCTCTCCTTGTTGAGGGGAAGGAGGAAGATTCTACTCTTCTAATCCTGGATGGTCTTCAGTGGTTTTCTCCATGTTTTCATTCGGATTTTGGGTTTCCTGGGGTGTTGTTTCCCAATCCTCCTTGGTGACAAAATTTGATGTTTTGACTTGAATTTTCTTCTCCTTCGGTCCCTTAGTCTTCTTTGTTATTCGGGGTGTGCTCTCCCTGTCGCTCTCTTGTGTAGCCAACTTAGTAGCTTGGCTTATAGTAAAGCACCTAGCAAGAGAAATAGTGGTATCCACTGGTGGTTTTCTATCCACAGTTTCTTTAGTGACTATAACATCTTATTCCTCTTATGAATGGATGAGGGTCCAGGGTTTCTCCCTTGTGTCGATTTTGGCTTGGCCGTCTCAGGCTTAGGCAACTTGGACACTTCCTCTTGGCTATTAGTTCGCAACTTTTTCTTCGGCCTTTGGCTTGACTCTGCATCTCCAGTTTCTGATTTGGGCAATTCCTCTTCCTCCATGAAATGGTTTTCAATGAGGAATCCCTCCCAATTTTTCTCCTGTTTTCTTAACACTTCCACCATGATGATTTTAACTAAGTCGTGGTGGTAGAGGTTCTCCTTTAGGTTAGACTCCCTATTATGGGCAGAGGTAGCCATTTTAAATAGATACATATTCAAATAATGAGGTAAATTGAGAGGCCTATCTTGGGAGTGACTAAGGAGACAAATGTGAAACAGAAAATCTAGGCCAAATCAACCTTCGCATGTGATATATTTTTGAAGTAAAAACAAAATGTTTTGATACTTACGACGTAGATAGCTTTGCGGAATTCCTTTTCCCTAGTCCGGGTTTGCATGCTCCTCCTTTAGGAAAGGTATATAAATATCCTTATCAATTTTTTAGTTTTTAAACCAACGTTCTCCTTCTGGTGGAATACCGCAGGCTCGGGTTACCATTCCTTCAGTCAATTTAAATTTTATGTTACCAATCTGAGCTTGTTCTCCGTCCATGTTCAGGGAAAATGAATTAGTCACCTCATAATTGTATCCATTGAATTTCAAAAATAATGGCAGCCACCCTGCCTTCTGCAGTCATTTCTTACGATGTGGATACGCATCTAATACCTCTAGCCCCTGTGGCTCAAAACAAATAACTGACCTTAATTTCGCAATATGTTGTGCATAGGGAAGTGCAGGGTTTGATTCAACCCTTTCGAAAGTTTCTGCAGAGTGTCTAGGATATAATGGGAATGGAGATAGCTCGATGAGAGAAAATGAAATGAAAGTGTGTCAAGGCAGCGTAGAACATGGTCATGATTTAAAATCATGATCTGTTATGCAGGACTCATTTGGGAAATATTTTTTTTACATTTCGAGGTGTATTGGGAGTGGATTCATGACGTGGAATGGTCGCCATTTTAAACAAGGGTGAATGCAACTCATAATAATGCAAAATTTTAAAAAAGTGCACATCATTACTTTAGTCCTTACACAATTGACATTGAAATTACCTCTTAACTTACCATATGACCATCAGATACGTGATGATGTATTTCCTTGCCTTGCAATGATAAGCTGTTCAAAAATGTATCATGTGTAGAATCATGAGGTATCATGGGGTCTATTAGCTTTGAAAACTCCGGTAATCCACTTAAGGCTTGTCATATCCTTGAAAAGATGTTCTGCTTGAAATTATTTGAATAATATTGGGAGTGTAGCAACCAATATCATGTTGCGGGAAATTCTTTTGCGGGAATTCATAACTTCTACAAGGAATAAAAGAATACCAATGAAGGAATCCCTACAATATTTCTAAACAAAATGATAATGTGAATTCCCTTCATTGTTGATGTTATAAGTTGTTGTCCCGTTTATTACTAACTGACCTTGATTTGTTTGTAGGAAAAATATAGAACTCCATTGTTACCTATCTTTGCACATCTCACTGCCACATGAATAAAGGTGTCGAAGTCGAATGTGCAATGATCTCATTGGATTACTAGTCATTAAGGTCAACTGTTAACCAATGTGAGGTCCATCACCAATAATGAAAGTGAGGATCAAGGTACAAATGATGCATCCTAGTAGGTGTGAATAGATGAGATGTTGTGGAACCGCCTGTAGGATCCAACGGTCAAGGAGCCTTAATGAATATCCATTGTTGTAGGCGATATAACCTGTCATTGATGTATACAGGCTTCAAGGCATCACATATCTCTGATCTTGAACCCAGATAGTGTGTTGATGTCGACGGGCCAAGATTGTTGGAAGGAGGGCCTTAGATAATCCCACATCAGTCCAACACGAGCAAATCAAAGATTTATGAAACATTTTATTTGGGGATCCTGAGGGATCTACTATCCTATGATTTTAACGAACTTAGGGCAATCATTCTCGGCAAATTTCATTTTTAGAGAGTCTGAAATACTGAAAAAGAAAACTCCAATGGTGTTCTGTTTCCGTAAATAGTCAACTAGAGTCGGAAAAGGGATAAAATTGTATCCATTAGAAATGCCTCTCATGGTTTACTAAGCATGAGAATGAACAAAGTAAGCTCAATTTATTATGGCGGAAAATCAAGAAGAGGTAGTGAAAGAGATACCCCCCTTTCCTACCATTTCCAATGCTTTCTTATTCACAATCTCCTCCAAAAATTCCTCCTTATATTGGGGCTTATGATATAACTTAAGCCTATGCATGTTTACCAAGATTTTCATCATCTATTATTTTGACTCGAACAAATCCATTATCAAATAATTTCTCAATCTCATAAGAACCAAGCCAATGTGTGTTAAATTGCCCTTTAAAATTCTTAAAATTTGAATCAAACAACAATGCCCAATCTCCCTCTTTAAACATTCTTCTTAATGTACCTGTCATGTCATTTAGCCCTTTGTTGCTGGATAAGGTCAGTGTGTTGAAAATCATCCTGCCTAATCTCATCTAGTTCATTAAGCTGCAGGATTCTCTTCTGTTGTGCCTCAGTGAGATCTATGCCCAAATTTGCTGCCATCTTAAAAATTCTAATCTGAAATTCAATTGGAAATCAAACATGTCTTCCATATACCAATTCATATGGAGAAAAGTTGGTAGCGTTTATCCATGTGATTCTGTAGGCCCATAAGGCATCTAGAAGTCGATCTGACCAATCCTTCTTATGTAGTTGTATTGTCTTAGTTATGATTGTCTCCAACACTTTATTTGTTGATTCCACTTTCCCATTGGCCTATAGATGGTAGGGAGTGGAATTAAAATGAGTGATCTAATATTTTTTCACAATTCCCTGTAGAAGCTTAGATACAAACTGGGTACCTCGATCAGTAGCAATTTCCCTTAGTACCCCAAATATTTCAAAAATACCAGAAAAGAGAAAATATACCACTACTTTCTTCGTTGCTCTAGGTACTACTTTTGCTTCTACCCACTTCGTAACATAATCATTACATACTAAAATATACTTCTTACTTTGGGACATAGGATTAATGGGGCCTACAAAGTCAAGAACCCACCTCTCAAATGGTTCTATGAGAACTTTTGGCCGCAAAGACATTTCATTCGCTTGAACAGGTCGCTCTATTCTTTGACAACTATCACATTTACAAACATACTCCTTTGCTTCTCTGAAAATACTTGGCCAATAGTAACCTGAACGAAGGATCTTATAATTTATCTGCTTGTTTGCAAAGTGTCCTCCACAGGGTTCATCTTGGCAAGCTCCCAAGATATCATATATCTCATCCTCTCTAACACACCTATGAATAATCAAATCAGGTCTAGTGAAAAAGAGGTCTCCTTTTATCCAAGAGTAATAAACACTTTTTCTAATAATTCTATTTTTATGATTATATGAGAAGTAAGGTGGTAAATTCCTTGTAGCAAGATAATTGGCCATATCTGCAAGCCAAGGTGATTTGATAGAAATGGCAAACAAATCCTCATCTGGAAAGCTACCATTAACAGGAACATCCTCACCTTCATGGTTAAGCCTAGAAAGGAAATCAGCTACCTTATTCTCTTTTCCCAACCTATCCAATGCTATGATGTCAAATTCCTGAAGCAACAAAAGCCATCTAGTGATTCTGCCATTAGTAAGTGGTTTATTCATGAGATATCGAATAACATAATGATCAATGTGCACAAAAACGTCATAACCAGTGATGCAAAAACTTCAATCTTATTTACAATAATCCCTCTGAGTTGGGTTTCTTTCCACATATATGCAAGAATGGTTTGTTTTCTCATCAGATTGAGTTGTGCACCTGTATCTACCTGATAATCTATCTGGCATGGATTTCTATTATCTGGATAAATCTAGGCTTTTATAAAGAACTTAACTCCTACAGAGAATAATGTAAGATGTTTTTGTTCTTGGGCCATTATCCTTTCTTCGTCAACCATGTGTTCTTCTTCTTTAATTTCAATTCCTTTTTTTTATTTCTCTTGTATGTTGGTTTCTAAGTTGGATAATATTCTATTTCATCATAGGCCCTAGCCATTTCTTCATCTGAGGAGACAACTTCTTCTAATATAATGGCTTCTAATAAGCTTTTAAACTCTTTAACTTTGTTTATAGTTGTTTTAGCTATTTTATTTTCTTCTTCAATTTGGACTAATAGAAGATCTTCTTTATCTCTTCAAAATGGTTGTGTGTCATAATATTTATATGGACGAGAATAAAGATCAACAATATTGTAAATGGTTGGATTTTCCTTGTAAGGAGAACTACTAGAACTCTAAGGTTATCTAACAACAAGCTTGGAAACTTGTTATAAGAGAAAATCTCTTTTAGCTCTTAACTCAATTCTTTCTTGAACTTTCCAGATAGGAAGAGTATTAAATTTTATCAAATTAAATCTAATATTTATTCACGACTCTTTTGTTTAAAATTAGAAAAAACATAAGAATATCATATTGTGGCCCCAGAGTTTGCAAAGTTTGGCAATATTTTTCAAAACTTGGATATCGATAATTTTTAGAAGTAATTTGCAAGGTATTATTCCCTACCCAATTTTTTGGATTTGGAAGAGAAAATTGATCAATAAGATAACGAGTATTGGAATTAAAAGAAGAATAAGTAGAGGAAGAGTCATTATCTTCATCAATAGGAAGAAAGATGATGTCATCAGTCTATGGAGGTGGAGAAGTAGAATTAAAAAAAACAAAGATCCCACCATTTTGGATTAAGGTCTAATGTGAAAAGAGTAGAAATATGAGGGTTTTCTACTTTCTTGGGACACTTATTTGCCCAATGTCCTCGCTTGTGACAATTTTAGTAGAGAACAAATTTTCTTGGGGTAGAGTGTGTTTTGAGATAAGGTTTATTGGAAATATAATGCTTAAGAAGATAAGCTTTAGAGGTTTTATAATAAGAAGCAAGAAGATTAGGAGCCCAACGTGACTTAAAATAATACATCTTATATTTTTTCTTCTTGTGTTTACATATTTTACAGTAGAAAAATACATAATTAATGCACTGATGTCCTCTATTAAAAGCATCGTAACCCCACTCTGCCATTTTCCCTAGATTTTTACACAAAGAGGGAGTAAACATATTATGAAACCTTTTAAATCGTTTGATACCCTCTTTTCAAGACAATGTTCTTGAATAGCCATATCTATATGATAATCTACCATGGCAAGAGTTGTTGTAACTTATTTTTATCATGTCATTTTCCATTTTCCTTTTTATGTTGAAAAGAGAAAAAAAAAAAAAATATTGAAAATAAAAGAAAATACAAAAAGAAAGAAAAAAAAATGATAATAGAGAAAAAAAGAAAAAAATGGGATTTAAAAAAATATATATGAGAAAAATAAAATTCAAAGTCTCAAAGTATAGGCACGGTAGTTTAAATGCCATCGTGATTATTTTTAAATTAAGTTAATCCTTTTTAATTAGTTAATTAATTAAGGATTAATTAATATTTTGTAAATAAAATTAAATGATTTGACATATTTGTCGGTTTGTGATCAAGTCCGCACAAGAAGAAACAGTGGGAGATGGATTTCAGACCACGCCCCCCCCCCCCTCCTCCTCCCCCTCCCGCATGCTATCGAAATTTAACAAATGGGAGTAGGCGGGGCTTCGAAAAGATGTTATATTAAAACTGCTCAAGATTACGTGCCCTCTCCACAACCATTTAATATCCCCCCCCCGGCCCAAAAAAAAAAAAAAAAACCATCTCATCCACTCCACTTCCGCCGCCACTTTTAAACCTTAACTCACACCTCGCCACTTGTCATCCCTTCATTTATCCACATCATATTACCATTTTATTAATAAATCTCTTCGCCAACAACTAATTAACCGTTATGACCATTAAATCCTTCTAGCTAACGTCTAGTGCATTAACTAGACGAACCAAAACGATTATTTCATCCCGGTACTTTATAAAACATCCTGTTGCACTTCAAACTCCTCTTTCTCTCATTCTCTTACAACAACACATGTATAATTCATATTGTATCAACTCACAATTATTTGCTACACTGGCGATCACCAATTCCCGGTAATTCAATATACCTCTCTGCAAATTCATAAATCAACATGTCATTGTCCAAAGGAAATTCCAAATAATGGTAGAGAGTCCAATGTTGACCCCTATAGTGAATTTAGAGGAGCTTCCTCTCGTTGAAAAACAATACAATATCTATGAAACCCAGTGTGAGTTTGATATTTATGAACTTCACAACTGGGTAAATAAAAAATTCTTAGATGCCACTGATGAATTGAGCATATAGGACTCCCTTCTGTCTCAATTCATCTTTTCTTGGACCCATTTCTTCCTAGAGTTTGTCGCCTGGTGTAATTTTAGATATCTCCCAAGTGAGAGGGTTGTAATTTACCAAAACAATGAAGTCTTATTTGCTGTCACTCCCTAGTCAATATGTCAAATCCTTCAAGTCAAGCCTGAATCCCCTCTGCATCCTTTTTTCTGTAGAATCTCTCATATTAATATACTAGAAACTTACTTTCCTCAAAGATCCAAGATATTTGTATCATTTTTACTTGAAAATTCTGATTTACCAAGAACCAATCCACCCTACTCTTATTCAATATTTCAAGAAATGTCTAGGCAGGTTATCTCCATGGTTTCGTGTCTGTTAGGTTATCCAAGTGATCAATGGGTCGAAGAGGTAATTATAGGATTTTTATTAGTATTCTCAACAGGTGACAAACTGTCACACATTTTAAATTACAATCAATTTCTAGCAGAGAGCATTCATGATTAATTTTAAAATTTTTCCACTGAAAGTGCTTTCAAGCATCAATCAGTCCTTTTGTACGTGCTTCTATTTTTCCAAGCAGATAGATTTAAATTTCCATTACAAAATTTAGATGCACATCGAAATCCTCAATCTGTAATTCATTGGACTTCCTTGGTAAGGAATAACACATAGGAGTAATATTTCAATGATTATGTAAATCAATTTTTACATATGGTCTTATGTATTCTCAGCAGTGATTTTTTTCCTAGGATTTCACCTGAAATCAAAATAATTCTTCACCTCAGTGAGAAAACTAAAATTGGGGATTGTTACCACTACCAGAATTACATAGAGATCAAAATCTATGGATGTGAGCTACCTCCCTATAAGTTTCCTAAATTTGTACCAATTAGGATTTTTGCACTAGAATACATAAGGAAAATGATAAATATGGAAGCTCTGCACTTTGTATCTAGTGAGAAGAAGTCTCAGTTCAAATTAAAAGAACAAATTCAACCATTTATTGTCAACATCAGAGAACCAGGAAAGGAGGCAGATTCTTTGTTAAAGCAAATGAAGTTCAAATTGAGTTTCATCTAGTCTTATGATCCCTTGGGGATTATTTCTAAATTAATAGTTGAATAGAAGGCAACACCTTATGCACACACACCCAGGCCATAAATAAAGCAATATGTGAATCAAGAGGAGTGGTAGGAGAACACATTTCAATAGGCAGAGGAACAAGTTGTTCTTCCAACAACTTCACAAACTCGAGTTCCTCAGGATAAGGAGACTAAGAGGCCAAGGGAAAGTGAGTCTCCTTCAGTTTCAGATTTTCAAGAGACAAACTTCACAGTGTTCAAGAGAAGGAAGAAAAATAATATTGATGAAGAACCATTTCATGGAGAAAGTTCACAGGAACAAGCAACAATGGTACTGACGGGTTTACACACTACAACATTTCCAAGGATTGAGGAGATCTCCACAAATTCTCCCATGCCATCAGTAACTCGGTGTAGAACAACAGAGCATTTTTGCCAGGTACAAATAAATTAAAAGAAGGAATGAGGCACTAAAGGCCACTACATATTCTGAATTATGGAAACAAACTTCTTCTACCCAAAACATACTTCTTTCTGCACTTGATACATAAAAGGGACAATTTCAGTTAGACTTCTTGGAACCCAAAGTTATAGTCCCTAAAAGTGTAGAAGACTACAAGATATTTGTTTTTGCCTTTGACACCAAACAAATCCATGTTATTGAGTAGATTGACTTGCACAAACAAGCTGGAGAAATGATTAACTCTACCTTGACTAGTTCAACTACGGCAACATTGAAACTGCAAGCTTCATGAAATAACATTCATTCACAATTAAAGATGGAAAAATGTCCTCTTTGTCTAAAGATACCAGAATCAAATCATTGGATGGTCTGGTAATAAAGTTAGGATATAATACTAGTGATGTTAAAGTAGTTGAAGAAATAATAAAGAGTAAGAATGTTGATATCCAGGCATTAAGGAAGCAATTGAAACTTCCAACTACAGAGAACCCATGGGCCAAAGAAGTTGGAAAATTGGAGACAGAGAAAAAAAATATGTTTAAGATGATAATTGAACAAAATCTCCAAATATAGAAAATGGAAGCTGAAATGGAAACATTGTTAAAAGAGAAAGAACAATAACTCAACGTTTCAGAAGCTATCCCCCTAGCAATAACATTTATAGCAGGTACTTCAACAACAGGAACATCTACAACAACAATTTTTACAATGGATACATAGTCTATTGATGTAGCAACAGGTCTATTAAAGGCCATGGGACACTTAACACTAAAATGTCAAGAGATTGAAAAAATCAGCTTACAATTGCAGAAACTACAAGAGAAAAAAATGAAACTGGACAATGCTTATGTGGCTAAAATTCATAATAATTTTAAGCTAACAAAGAAAATAGTAACTTATGAAAATGAAGTTGTAATTGCTCAGACCATTGCTCAAGCAAAATAAAAAAATTTGGCTCAATATTAATGAATTAATGGCTGAATTGTGTCCTTCCATTGGGATTATTTTTGAATAGGAAGAATTGTTAAAAAAATCAAAGGAAGCAATGGCAGAAGTAAAGAAAGACCTGGACCACAAACCAGGAGATGCTACAAGGATAATCCGAGTTCTAAATTCCAAGACAAAAGAAGAACTTGAAGAATATGCAATTGAAGGCATAACTTAAATTGTCTTGGAGGTGATAAGGGTCCTTACTAAAAGGAATTTAATGCTACAAATCGAGAATAAATGTCATAATATAGAAGTTCAAATTACAAATTTTCATATGAAATTCAATACTTTACATGAGAAAGGACTTCCAGGTCTGTAGGGTATAGGTGATAAATTAGTTTCACTGGAAAAATATCAGTGTAGATTGCATGATATAGCCATAGACAAAGCCAAATTTGCCAAAATGAAAGGAACTATCATTGGAAACGATTTTATGGAAGGTCTAAGTTATGATTTATTAATCCAACATGATATGAAGCATATGTTCATAACTAAACCTACTTTTGAGAAATAGACTGAAGTGGGTGAAGCATACAAA
This sequence comes from Pinus albicaulis, assembly GCA_034641835.2. Classification (NCBI taxonomy): domain Eukaryota; kingdom Viridiplantae; phylum Streptophyta; class Pinopsida; order Pinales; family Pinaceae; genus Pinus; species Pinus albicaulis. The sequence continues at coordinate 709,238,017 of CM076581.1, forward strand.
AAGTTAGTGAAGTTTTCTATTCCTGATGAGGAAAGATGGGGCAAACTGTGTGAGCTCATCTAATTAGAAGAGAACATATTTTTGAGCAACATGATACAGGTTTTCATGAGCAGAGAACATAATTCCAGGAACAAGAAACAGAACCACAAATTTACAACTCTAGTCACCAAAACAGTCCTCGAATCTTGTGCAAGATGTCAAAAAAATTCAAATTTCCTATTTTCTAGTTCTTATTTTGTAAAAAATCCAAATCAGTTTGGATAAGATATTTTGTAATAAATTTTGATTATATATATATATATATATATATATATAATGTGAAGTATGAAGGGTTGAACCCTTGTGATAAGCTAGTGAACATGATTGTAATTCTTTGAACTATTTATGAGAGTAATAAAAGGATTTTGGACTCATTTTGAAGCAACATGTGTTTTCTTGTGAGTTTTTCTAGTTTCTTATTATGTTCCATCTTTATTTGTTTCTACACATGTCTAAAGTTAATAGGAAATTTGGGTAAGATAAGATTAAATATGATCCAGATTTATGCAGGAACGCAACAGAATAAACAGATAAACATAAATACAGAGATGCAGCGGAAATAACACTTCATTTCATTAATATCAAAGAACTGAAATTTGCTTACAGACAGAATGGAAATAAAACTAGCTAGGGCGCTGGTAGCTATCTCTGAGAAGAGATGTGGCGACTACAAGCCTCTGAACTGAGTTACAATGAGGCTCGAGGGCCTATTTATCATTTAGAAACAATGGGAAATCCTAAACAGCCAAAACCCTAACCCTAGGAGATGAAGCGCCAAGACTATGGGCCCCGTTTGGGTAAATTGGTGTTTCAACTTCCCAGGGGCGTAACTTTGGCATACGATCTTCGTTTGACGCGTACCATACCTCGTTAGAAAGATCTATCCGAGGACTACAAATTTGGAACGAGCAACATTGGTCCATTGACCCATGTTGCTCTCCGTTTTCCCAAAAAACGTCGTTTAGGGCCTCAAAACGGCTCCGGAAGTTTAGGACCCGAAAAACTGCTAAAAATAGTAAACTGTGCCGAAACTGAAAAACTGAAATAGACAATGGTGGAGCCCCAAGTAGAATAGGCGGGTGACCACCAATATCCACCTGGATCAAAATATCAATATTTCTGAAATCCCTTGCAATGTTATAATCAATTACAAAGATTAATTAACTGGAAAGATCTATTTTAGTTCATTCCTATACATACTTTAATTGTTGCTTCATGTTATCTTTATATATGCTCTGTTTGGTTGTAAAATGCATTTACACTCATCATCTATGTTTAACAAGTTAAACGCTCTATTTGAATGTTTAAGGAATCACATATATCATCTTAAATTCTACCTTTCAAAGACAATTTAAAGCTTAATTTTGTTAAAGGTGAGGAATCATCTGTTTTATTATATCAGGAATGATTAGTATTTGCATATGTTTAAAAATTTAAAGCACTGGTCATCGAAACCCAAATTAAACGCTTTGACACAATTCTTTAGCCTAGAATCGTCTACAAAGGACAACATTAGATTGGCGTCGTTGCCGGGGATCGAAAATTTGAAATTCCTTTTCTGTGGGACAACAATTAACTTTCTTCTTAAAAGGTGAATAAGAAGTTAGCTAGCTAAAATCATTCACTTGGTGACTCCATTGGTTAAACCTGACTTCACACATGCATACTTGGTCACTTTCTGATTCTGACCTTCATTCACCATTATTAGATCCTAAAAGGTTAGTGAGAATTGCCTCTTCTAGACGCAGATTAGAAGCCTCTTCTTCTTCTACTCCTGTGTCTCTCCCACCAGAAGTTATATCAAAATCTCATCCCTTTCAGCCTATCCTAATTCCTGCAGAGTTATCATATCTACCACCAAAAGTTTTAGAACTATTATCTAAAGGACTTGACCTTCGATTAGCTTTATTGGTTCATCAATCGTAATCAATTCACCTTCCCATTAAAACTTCAAAGGCAGCTGATACTGAAGCTGAATTAGGATTTGATTTCCCTAATTTCAAACCAACTGATTATGTTTCTTCTGTGATATATACTTACCCATATACTTCTATCGAATCCGAGGAAGGTTTTATCATTTATACCAGTCCTTTAGTCTTTAAGGAAGAAGACAAAATCATCCCAGAAGTTCAAAAATTAGTCATCCCTTCTCAATTCATACACCCTTATTCCACCTCCTATCATCCATTCTCATTTGAAGTAATTTATTCCCAACATCCTCCTCCTCCCTCATCTAACTCTTCCTCGTCTTCATCTTCACCTACATTACCACATTCAATGGCTGCTTTTCAGGCAATCATATCATCTCATTATGCAACACTAGTACTTCCTCCTGCAACTAAGCTCCATCCTTTTCCTGATGGATATTTGAAACATATACCAAGATTTAATGGAGAAATAGGCCTATCCATTGAATATCACCTAACTGCATTTCAAGATTTTGCTGATAACATGAATATTGAATATGAAGATGTTTATACTGGACTTTTTGTCCAATCATCAGAAGGAAATGTTTGAATATGGTTTAGACAGTTACAACCAAATTCTATTAATTCGTGGGCTGAATTAATAAACATTTTTAAGAGTCAATGGGGAATTAAAAAATATGTTGTTTATTATTTAACAGAATATGAAGATTTTTAAGGAAACCCTAATGAACATGTTGTTGATTTCATTAAGAGTTTCAATAAATTGTATAAAAAAATGCCCCCAGACTAGAAACCTCCAGTAACTGTTCATAAAGTTAGATTTTCTAAGGCATTTGAAGATGATTTTGCTGTAATGCTTAGAGAAAGAAATTTTGAAACTTTACAATATATGCAAACCAATGCAATTGAAGTTGAAGCTAATAGGTCAACATCTAGTAAACTGAGAGAAAAAGCTGAAAAGGCCAAAAAAATAATGAAATTTAGGGAAGAAGGTGCATCGTCATAAAAAAATAAAGATGAAGAACATAAAATTGATGAGATAACTTCTATACGTAGAAATTGTTAGGGTCTTATAAATATAGGATTCATAATTTTGAATTGAATTTGATAGTCTTGTAAATATGTACATACCTTGCATTCTACAAGTTGTTTTCCCATATTTTGAGAAAAATGAAAAAATAATAAAAGCCAAAAAGAGGGTAAAAAAGTCCTAAAGAAAGATCAAAGGACTTAGAAAAATATAAACCCCAAAAGAAAAAAGAGATAAAATAAGACCTGAAAGTGAGCAAGTCCAAATGCCACTACTTTTACTTTACTGCAAGAATAATGATTATGTGCAGAGTGTCAAATAAATGCCATAATCCATGATCAGTTAAACAATTTAATCTTAACTTTTCATGCTTTCAATTTCATGTTTTAGATAGAGAATAAAGATTTGTCAAACAGTTTAAACTTTAAAAATCAGTAGATAGGTAGAGAATAATGAGGAGCTCAATAGTTTAATCTGAGCCCTCAGATGAAATAAGGTAGACTTAGATAGTTTTATGCTTTGAAAGAAAAATGTTTTAAGGTTGCAAGCCTAAATGCACCTAAAAAATGAAGAAAAAATGTTAGAAATAATGTTGGGTAGGTAGAAAGCAGTTGAGCAAACATGTAAATAAGACATCATCGAGCAAAATCATTAATTTCCTCCCCTATAGGTATTCTATATTCTAAACTGTCAGTGAAAGAGGCTCAAAGCATTTCTCTGACTTTTGTTGGGACCAGACCCAAGGCTTGATGATTGATCAGTTAAAAATACTGAATTCTTACCTTAAACCCTCTTTCATCAACGTTTACCCTTCATTCATACATCAAAAACCCTTTTTTCCTAAGTAAAGACACATTTTTACTTAGTAAAATTGAAAATCCTAAAATAACTAATTTCCCTTCAAAATCATTCATAAAACCCTCAAAATTACATTTATCCTAAGTATTAGTGAAGTAATATAAAAGATGAGCTATGCTTCATTTTTTTACACTTTACTTAGAGATAATATGTGTTTTATTTCCATTTCACTACCCTTTTCATATTAAATTTTAACCTATTTTTATTAAATCCCTAATTTACCCTCCCGTATATATTAAATCCATTATATTTAAAATAACCCCTTAGACCCACTATTTTACATTTAGACCAAAGATTATTATCCCCGTGTGTGCAAATTAAATCCACCCTACAAGCCGCTTGGCCTAAACTTATCATTATTTAAATACCTCGCCCCTATAGTTTGAAAACTCTTAAAATGTTTAAAACTATATAATATATAATAACAACGCCCATATATGTATTTAAACATTTCATAAGAAAAGGTTTTAAATACATGTTATATGAACCCCTTCGCCCATTTTAATAAAGCCTAAAGGGCTTAAACCTTATTAAAACACACTTGATAAAACTTAAATTCCTTTTTCGCTGCATATAACTAAGCTCGGCCCCATCTCCCAGTTCGGCGCATCTCCCGAACCAATCTGCACCCTTCGCTTTCAAAGCCCAGATCCTACGACACAGATCCGATATCACATAGATAAGATGCACGATCACCCAACCATCAAACCTGCGTGAAATGGATGGTTTCACTATAACCTCTCTCCTTCAGGTGCCCTTCCAACATTTGATCGCGTGGGTTAAGCTCAAAACTACTTACCACCAAATCGCCACGCGATACCACCGGTTTTATATCCGTTGAAATCTCGAAACCGCTCCTCCCGCTTGATGCGACATGCATTCAAAAACAGACTAATACAACCAAAATATTTAATAAAACCTTTGGAAATGCATTTCATATCATTCTTACTCGTTTAAGCCTCTGTAAAGTTCTCCTGACTGTAAAACACCCTTATCAAGCCTTTTTCTGCCATTTTCATGCCCAAAACCTGCAATATTTTCCCTGCAAACCTTTGAAGACTGTTGAGGAGCTGTGCATTGCTCCAAACAATTCACTGAAGCCATTAATTCAGCCAGAACCTCAGAAACTCTTCCAAAATCCGATACCTGCATTACAACCGGTATTTTTTTTGTAAAAAAATCGAACCTACAATCAATTCAAATTTTTTTTTAAAGAACAAACAGTTTTAGAGTTTTAAAAATTGATTAAATAAACTGCCAAAAAGTCCCAAAAACAGGCCAAACTCTGGCAAATTTTTCCCCATAAACCCTTTTTTCTCTGCGGCGCACCATTTCTAAAGAAATTGGCGAGTTTTCATAGTTTATTAGTCTATTTCAAGCCCTGAAATAAGCCAAAAAGCCTTTGCCAGTACCCTAAACCTCTGTGATCCTTTTCAAAGAGTTTTCACCCTATTTCTCAGTCAGAGACTCATGAAACCCTTGTTTTCTGTTTTAAACCAATTCTAAAGCCTCAAAAACTCTTTCACAGACCTAATTGAGAAGAAATCCCTAAGAAAAGACTATACTTCACCTGTTTATCCAAGAAGCCTCTACTAAAAGTGAAAATTACTTCTGCAAACTATCTAAACTTGCAGAAGTAGCCAAAATGCCAAAAAAACAGAGTTCTAGCAATCCTGAAGGTTCCAAAGTGCCAAAATCAAATCCAGTACTGTGACCACTTAAAGCCATTATCACCTCCCTGCAGCCAGGGTTTCATTAACAATTATTTTGTTTTGCAGGTCATTAGCAAAAGGAGAATTTGGATAAAACAATCTAAATACTAGTTAAAGATCTGTTTTACTCCAAAATTTCACAAAGAAAAGAATTTTAAATGATATTCTTTAACAAAATATTCTAGGCAGCAAAACAGAAAGAAGTCATTTATGCAGAGAGAGATAAATTGCACAGTGAATCGTAAAAATGAAATAAGAATTCACAGTGACAGTGAAAACATAATCAGTAAAAGAGCATCAGAGTTAAAGTGTATCAGATGAAAGTCACAGTAAAGGTTAAAACAAAGTTACAGAGCAGTCAAGGTAAAACAGTAAAAGTAAAACATGGAGGCAGTAATGGTAAAAAGAGATGAAAATACTTTCACCAACAATAAAATTTTCCAAAGTAAAAGAAAAACAATTAAAAGAACAAAAAGGTTAAAATATGAAAACAGAGCAATAAGGGACATTTTTGCAGAAATTTCCTGTTTAAGTCATTATTTTGCAGAAACTATTGTGACCAATCCAAGATGAATTTTGAAAAACTGAAGGAGTTTTATGTTCCTAAGATGTCCAACTACAAAACCCTCTCTCCCGTTTCTAACAACCATTATGGATTTGGAATTTTTTTATTTTTTTTTACAAAAACGGTTATGAGATATATTAATTGCTGGGTCTAAATGCCAGATTTCGGGTTACAATGAGAGGGAGAAGGGCCCAGGAAGTATCAATAGCCAAAAGTGCTATGAGACTTGTGGACAGCTTCCAGCTCTTTTTTACTACAATTATGCACTCGATTTTTGTGATTTCCCCTAGCTTAAAAATACAAACAAACTGATTCAATAGCAAGCAGTAAAACATTTAAGCTGGCAGATTATGGAATTGGATCCCATGTTTCGTCCTCGTCTCGAATTATTGCTCCAGCATAGATGAGGACAGCTTTATTTGCTTCAAGGTCTGCTTCTTTGTTGTTGTCTCTCAATACATGATAGTAGCTCAACTTTTTAAACAATTTCCCCAAAATTCTGATTCTGGATATCAGCCTTGCCAATCTAAGATCCCGGGGGGAGGAGTTTGTCGCCATAATTTTGATTATCACTTGGGAATCCCCAAAAACATTAACCTCCTTGATTTCTAGATTCAAGAGCCATTTAAGACCTTGAAGGAGGGCCAGTGCCTCTGCTTGAATGCTGGAGTTGATCCCCAGACCCCATGCAAAGCTGTGGATCAAAACACCTTCAGCATTTTTTACAATACCTCCTGCTCCAGCCCTTCCTGGGTTACCCTTTGATGCCCCATCAAAGAAGAAAGAGTGCACCTGTTGCTTGGAGATCCATTCTTGAAGCTCAGCATTGTTCTTCCCCCTTATTTGCCAATCTTCAATGATGGAAATGTTGCTGGCGACTTGGAGAAATTGCAGGTTAAGGGAGGTACCCCAGACTGAATCTAATTGAGTAAGATTTGAGGAATCTTTTTTATTATCCAAGCTCTCCTTTAACTGGAATTTTATCTTGGCCGCCACCACCTTGACATCATGTTTAGTATCTCTAAAGATTCTGCTGTTTCGCTCAAGCCAGATCTGCCAGCAGCAGATTTTGGGGAGGGCAGACCACGCCTTTTTTATCACTTTGTTTTTGGGTGGAGGACCGGGGTAACTGTTCTGCCAATTTGCAAAAAGATTAGGAATAGAGGAGGGAAGGACAAAATTGGGGTTCCAGTAATCCATCAGCTCGCTCCAAACCTGCACGGTGAATTTACAATTCAAGATCAAGTGTGTGGCACATTCCACATTTTCTCTGCACAATGAGCACCTGGACGGACCATGGAAACCCCGTTTCTGCAGTTTGTCATCTGTAAGAATTTTCTTGTGGCAAAGAAGCCAACAGAACATGTCGATTTTAGGCAGAGAGTGCAGACGCCAGATCGCAGTCCAAGGGGCAGGGTTCGGGGGGACGTGAGGCCTCAAGGTGAGCTTTGCGTAGCCTTGGGCTACCGTGTAACCTGCAGCCAGTAAACCCCAGCCACGCGAATCTCTTTTGCGCAGATGAATGGGGGCAATACCGTTCAGCATGGAGCGAAGACAATTGCAATCCTGAAGGAGCTCCAGAGGCACGTCAAAGAAATTCCAGCCTGCCCAATGCGTCCCATCCCACGTGGAGATATCCCACAGCGTAGTTTTCCCAGCAGAAGTCAACCAGCAACGAATTGCGTTCAAAGAGGAACAGTCACCAATTGGATCGCGACCCAGAATACGATCTGTCCAGATATTTATCTTCTTACCGTTTCCAGGAATCCAATAGGCGTTGGAGCTGATCAGGGGGGCAGCTTTGGAGCAGAGCCTAGCAAAGGGAGAGATGCCTTGGGGGAGAGGACCATCTAGGCATCTGAGTCTCTTGCCTTTAAAATATTTCTTCCAAAGTGCTAATTGGGCCCAGCAAGGCTTGGGCGCGATGATTCTCCAGAGCAGCTTGGCTCCCATGGCTATGTTCTGAAGAGAGAGATTCTTGAAGTTTAGCCCCCCCTCCCTCAGCGGTTTGGAGACAGTCTCCCAGTTAACCAGAGGGAATTTCCTCTCATTATGTTTGCCCCCCTTCCAAAAGAAGTTTTGAATATGCTGTTCCATTTTCTGAAGGATGCCAATTGGGGCCAATAGAATAGAGAACTGAAATAGGGGAAGACTGCATAGGACAGCTTTGATGAGGACAGACTTGCCCGCAATATTGAGCCAGGTGAGCCCCCAAGCTTGGAGCTTATTTTTTAATTTTTCCAATTGGGGGAGCCAATCCTTACTGTAGGCCCTCTTGAGGAATATATGAAGCCCAAGGTATTTGAAAGAAGTCCAAGCTAGAGAGGCTGCAAAGCCAAAAAATCTTGCAATGGAGCTGAGCAAGCTGGGAGGAGTATTCCAACTGTAAATATGGCATTTCCCCTTGTTGAGGCTACTTCCCGACACCATACAATATTCATCTATAGCTTCTTTAAAGTTGTTGGCTGAATGTAGTGTTGCAGCCCCCAGCAACAAAGTATCATCGGCGAAGAGGGCGTGGTTGATGCTTTTAACTCCTCTGGCAATGCAAAGCCCTGTGATCTCCTGCTCTTGCATTTTCTTGTTTAGATAGAAACTGATAACGGAGGCCTGGAGGACAAATAGAAGGGGAGAAAGAGGGCAGCCCTGTCTTAGTCCTCTTGTGGCTTTGAAGAATTCCGCTGCTCTGCCATTGACAAGGGGAGCAATTCAAGGCTTTGAGATACAGGCCCGAATCCAGTTTATAAAGTTCTCCCCAAATCCAAATTTTTTCAGAACATTCAAAAGGAAACAATGCCTGACTCGATTGAAGGCATTAGCTAAGTCCAGTTTGACAACCATACCTCTTTCCTTACGCTGCTGACTTGAGAGAATTGCCTCTTGAACCAAAATGAAATTGTCCACTAGCTGTCTACCGTGAATAAAGCCCCCTTGATTTCCAGGAATGATTGTGGGGAGAAGATATTTCAGCCTGTTTGCTATTACTTTGGTGATCACCTTATAACCAATGTTGCAGAGAGAGATGGGGCGAAATCTGTTGAAGGAATTGGCGCCTTTCTCCTTGGGGATGAGAGCAAGGAACGCAGAGTTTGTGCTGCCTCCTAATTTCTGACAGTCTTGGGATTTTTGAACCATTTTGTAGAGATATTTTTCCACAATGTGCCAACAGGATTGCAGAAATCTGGCGGTGAATCCATCCGGTCCTGGTGCTTTGTCAGGATCCATGGCAAATAGAGCATTCTTGACCTCAGCCTTGGTGACTTTGGCTTCTAGAAGATGGTTCATCTCAGCAGAGATTGAAGGGGGGACCCAGTCCAAAAGATCAAAATTTTGAATCAGATTCACATCCTCACTGTACAACTTCTGGAAGTGAAGAAAAGCTGCTCGTTTAATGCTTGCAAAATCTTTATGATTGGAATTGTCATCCTTAATCTCAGATATGGTGTTGAAGCATTTTCTAGCTTGAGTTTGCTTGTGAAAGAAAGAGGAATTTCTGTCTCCCACTTTGAGCCATAGGCAACGAGACTTAATCCTCCAAAACTCTTCTTCTGCCAGGCAGGCTTTGTGGAAGTGCTGTTGGAGTTGAATCTCCTTATCGAGGATTTCTCTAGTTACATATGCCTCTTCTGAAAGCAAGTGGTGTGCTTCCAGTTGACTTTGGAGATTTTTCCTTTCAGCTGCTGGGTTAGAAAGAGTTTTGGCCCAGCATTTTGAGGCAGCTTTCGTTCTTCTGAGTTTTTCTTCCCACACGAAGAAGGGTGATCCATTGACTGGCTGAGACCAACTTTCTTTGACAATCTGCATGAAATTGGATTCCTTGACCCAGAGGGGGCTAAATCTGAAGGGAATGGGGCCGAGGTCGGGGTGAGTCCGGAGATCAAGCTTGATAGGGTTATGATCAGATATGCTGCAAGGAAGGATTTGCATACAAGCATCTAAACCAAGCAATAGAAAGGAACTTTGTACAAAAAATATATCCAGTCTTGCTGCTATGTGACTAAGGCCTACTCTTTTGTTTGACCAAGTGAACTTACCTGAAGAGGGCTTGATGTCCAGCAAATCCCAAACTTGCAGAAGATCCTCTGCCCATTCCCTCACCGGATCTCGCACAATGCAACCTCCTCTCTTTTCAGAGGAATGCAATGTGAGATTGAGGTCACCTGCAATAATGATGTTGTCAAGGTTCCCTAAATCTGCCTGGCTTCTTATAGAGTCCCAACAGGCCTTTTTTTCTCCAACATTGGCCGGTACATATACATTAAAGAGACAAAAGTATTCTTTAGTGACAAGATGCTGCATTTTTAGGAGCAGCCAATGAGTGTTTGAAATTTCAGAAATTAGCGAGAACTTGCTATCATTCAAAAGAGTGCCTAACCCTCCAGAGGCTCCTCGGGTTGAGACAGCTTTTGCTTTGCTTTTACTCCAGATTCTTTTATTTGTTTGGAGGAAGACTGCTTCCTCCATCTTAGTCTCCTGGATAAGGAATATGTCCGGGGCTTCTATTCTTATTAAGTTTCTTGTTGCCTCTTCCTTGATCTTGCTCCCCATACCCCTACAATTCCAGGAGACTATTTTCATTATTTACCTTTGTTCTGCTGGGCTCCCTTGGAGCCTTGGGGCTGGTTTCTCACCATCTTCGGCTTTTTTGCTAGTAGTTTCTCCAGAGTTGGTTGGCTGCCCTGTAACTTGTCCTTGTATGTTTCCTGCTCTCTTTTCTCCCGATCTGTTTTGCGACCTCTTGTAGATCTCCTAACAGTGGCCTGAGAGTCGCCTATTTCTCCTTCCTCCTCCGAATCTTCCAACTCCTGGTCCTCTTCCTCGTCTTCAACAGGTATTTCTTTTGAGCTTTCTGCAACACTTGCGTCTTTGGAAGACATAGAGGGAGTCCCTTTGACCGGGGATGCTGTCTTTTGAACCTCCACCTCTTGGGTGTCCTCTTGATGCGAGCTTAGGAGTTTGAACTTGTTTTCAGGAGCGGACTTAGTCGGGATCTGCTGAGAAGAGGCCTGTTGGGGACCTTTTCCACTAGGGCCTCCCGGCTTTTGAGCCTTATGGGAGGTTTTGGAGCGCTTGACTTGATTCCATCTGTCTTCCTTCCCTTGCACAACCTCATTGTTGGATGGACAGCCTCTGGCGAAGTGGCCATAGACATGGCATTTCCGGCATTTGAAGGGCAGCTGCTCATAGTCCAGTTTCTGCACATGCGTCCAGCTTCCGACTTTGATTTTGATGGCCTCTGGTAGCCCAACCTCCAGATCTACTTCCACGCAGATCCTGGCGCAGTCATACTGGTCCTTGTTGTTTACTCGATCGATGAACTTCCCAAGGGCATTTCCAATATGCATCAGAGAATCCCAATTCCAGCAGTGGATTGGCAGATTTGGGAGTCTTACCCACACCGGGACTGCTTTGGGTACATCCACAGCAGGGTCGAAGTCTGGAGTCCACTTATTTAGATACAAACCCTGGGGGCCCATGAAGTAGGGGCCATTCTGGAAGATCAGATCTTTGTCATCTTTTGAAGTGAACTCGAAGAGGAAGTAACCTCTCCCCAAAAAATAAGAGGTAACGCTTTCTTTGATCAGAGGCGCCCAGTTTCTGTTGACCCAGCTCTCAGTGGTTTTGGGAGATGGCCAAAGCCCTGTGAACTGGCCTATGAGAGCTCGTTCAGCCAGTGATAAAGCAACCTGAATCAGAGTCTCTGCTGGAAGAGAGATCTCAGGTATTTCATCAATTTTCTTAACAAATTTCGCAGCTTCAACATTCTTCTTCTTAGGAGGCCCTGCCAATAAGCGATCGAAAACCTCAGCAGAAGAGGGCGGGGGAGGGGGACAAGGCCCCTGGGGAGAGCCCAGCCCCTCCATGGGCGCAAGCCCTAGCAAGAACGCGGCCCGGATCAAGATGCGCAGGCAGCAACGGGTTCTCTCCAGCGCACAGCAAAAACTCGACCATTATGGATTTGGAAATATTAAACAATATGTGAAAGCACTTTTTACAAAAAAATCCTGTTAAGTCATCATTTTGCAGAGAATATTGTGGCCAATAAGAAATACATATTACAAAACTGAAGGATTTTTTGGTTCCTAAGAGACTCATCTACAAAAACCTATCTCACTTTTTTCACAGGTCTTACGGAATGAGAGATACATGCACATATTTACAGCCTATTTTTCAGACTGTACAAAGCTCTGTTTTACACATATTTTTGCAGAGCCTATTGTGAACATCTGGAGCTGAATTTTAGGGAACTGAGAGAGGTTTATCTCAAAAGCATATTTATCTACAATAACCTCTTTCACTTTTTACATATCTATTTCAGATTGATACATACAAAGGTATCATTGGAACCCAAGTTTGTAGAATTTTTGGAGCAGAATGCACAAAGAAAGGAGATAGTTAGTGACTTGGATGCCTCATCATCAACTAAGAGTTGATATCAAGGTTGAAGATCTCCTCTTTGTCATCACCTATCCATAAGTATAGTGCCAAATAGATTCATTAGTTTTGAGTGTCCTTTTATTGAGTTTTATTTATGTAAAAGAGTTTGAGATATTTGTAAACCAATCTTTATATTTTTTCAAGATATTTTAGTTTATAATTTGTATAAATACTTCATCTTTAGAAGTATTTTGGTGGAATAAAATTGTTGGGGTTGTTATAGTCATTTCTTCTTGGACTTTTAAGCTTTTGTGTGTTAAAACTTCGAGTAGCAGGCTGGATCAAAGCAAATTGGGATCATACTTCAGGATCCCTGTGACGAGCTATTTGGAGTGAAGTATTTTCTTCACTTGTCATTGTTTCTTTTCTCTGTTACATGCATCCATGTTTCTGCTAAATCTGAATGTATAAATAGGAGTATTACTACAAGATATGTGAATAATACCCTGTTTTTAACTAGTTATAATTTATATGTTTTCCTCTGATTTCCAGTGTAGGGAATTCTTAATTGCTCCCTCTCTCGTTTGACCTCTCCTACTACTTCTATTTTCCAGATTTAAGGATTCTTAAGTGCCCTTTATCCCGATCATACCACCTCACAAAAACAACTTTCCAAGATCTCCAAGGGTTATCTATCTTGCCCTGAAGACATTTGACCTTTTTGCCCTTGATCCTAGTCCTGTTTGCTTGATTTTGACTCCATAGCCCAATGAACAAATAGATTTCCTACTATCCTTCCTCCAAGTGATTTTTTCCCACCAAATCAATCAAAACCAAACAAAATTGTACATTCATAGCTAGCCTAATATTATACAAATAAAAAAAATTTAAAACATAAAGAGATAGCCCTCTCTGAACCCTAGGAAGGCTAGATCCTAGAGTTTGAAGTAGGTTTGTGGTTACCTCGGTGAGTTCTCTCTTGAACCTGGAGAAATTACTGAGTGATAACAGAAATATCTCTAATAGAATCTCTAGGATGGAATCTCAACCTAGAGTTACCCAACCAGTTGCAAATATACATCAAGTTCAATACAACAAACCTTTTCAACCCCAAATTCCCCAAAGACCAAATAATGACCAGCAAATCGAACCTCCCTTATTGATCAATGATCAAGACCCTGAAGAAACCATTACCGTTGTTACAAATGATATCAATAAATTTGGGGATTCTTCATCCCACGTTGATTTTGTTCCAATGAATCAAGGTCGAGTCTCTATCCAAGATCAAGAATGTTCTCAAATATCAAAATACCAAGCTTTTTCTAAGTTTCTCATTGGTGAGTTAAACATAATATATGAATTAAGGCCTAGATCAGGACTTGGCAGACCAACCAAAGATGTTACCTTTGATGAATCTCAAGTTAAAGCTTCTGAAACTCAAACATCATCAAGTGAAACACATAATTAGTTACTAGAACAAAATACTCCTGAAAAAATTGCTCCAACAATTTTTAATGTTGAAAGAATTGGAAAGAGTTAAAATCCCAATTCCATTATCCAAACTCTCTAAAAATACAAGTTATAAAAATGAAGTTTCAAAATGGATTCAATCTTCAAGTATTGATGCAGGAGAAGGTATCATAAGTTTGCAAGATGAAAAACCTCAAGTAGTTTTTGGTCCTAGCTCAAATGTGATTGATTAAAGTGTTCCTCCCTTTTATGTCACATTGAAAGTTCATGATTATCTTTTATATAATTGCATGTTAGATTATGGGGTATCTCATAATATAATGCCCAAGTAATCAGGGATCAACTTCAATTAGAAATCACTAGACCATATCATGATCTGTATACTTTTGATTCTAAGAAAGTACCTTGTCTCAGATTAAATCAGGATTTAGTTGTAACACTTGTTCAAATCCCTGTCAAAAGTATAGTCTTGGATATAGTAGTTGTAGATTTCCACCCAAATTTGGAATGCTATTGTCTAGGTCTTGTTGTGAAAAGTTGGGAGGGAGTTTACAAATGGACATGTCCTTTGCAACAATCCCAATTTATGGAGGTGAGCATTTAAGGTTATATAGAGAGTTCATATTTGACAACACATTTTGTAAAGAAAACCAAGCCATCAATCATCCAATTTATGCTATTGATCAAGATTTTGGGTGCTTTACTTTAGCTGACATGTATCTTTCAAATTCTCATATTAGCATTCTCGAAGTTTTTAATACTCCTCAAATTTCTGAAACATATATTTGGAAAATGTACTTTGATGGATCATTTTCCAAAGATGGAGCTGGAGATGGAATTGTACTCATTTCTCCTGATAAGAAAAACATAACTCCATCCTTTAAACTAGACTTTGATGTTACAAACAATGTAGCATAATATGAAGCCCTTCTTTTGGGATTAGAGTTAGCAAAAAGCCTAAAGGTTCAAAATTTGATTGTATTTGGCGATTAAAAGTTAATTGTAAAAAAAATCAAAAACTTATATCAAACCAAACACCCCGGGCTAAGATCTTACAGGAATGAAGTTTGGGATTTTGTAGAAAATTACATTCAAGCTTTTGATATCAAATCAACCCCAAGAGAAGAAAACATTCATGCTAATGGCTTGGTAGTTTCTGCCAGTTCCTTTAAAATCCCTAATCATATGCAATTGCATTATCAAATTGAAGTAAAATACATGCCTTCCATTCCTGATAACTTTAAACATTGGCAAGTTTTCAAAGATGATGAACATTTGAAAAACTTCTTACTAGGACTAGATGAATTCTCAGCTTTGCATATCGACGAAGAACAACTCAATGAAAGTAAATCAAATGATGACAATCATAATTCATAGTTTGATAAAAAAATCACTGACCACAATATCATTCAGTTGTCTAATAATTACATTCCAAGAGGATTATTTCCCCTTGAATTTTTTTTGTTGATCATAATGATGTTTCAAAATCTCATTACTAAATTCACAACAAGAGGATGTTCATTATTGTAATATTAGAACGAGAGAAGAAGTTAGAAATGTTAAAATTTCAACATCATTGCCTCAAGAAATTAAAAACAAATATATCAATATTTTCAAACATTATAAAGATGCATTTGCATGGTCATATGAAGAATTGAAAACCTATGACACAACTATTATTGAACATAAAATCCCTCTCAAACCATAAGCTAGACCCTTTCAACAAAATTTAAGGAGAATAAATCGAGTTTTTCTTCCAATTATTGAAAAAGAAATTAAAATTTATTGGATGCAAAAATAATTGTTCCCTTAAGATATTTTGAATGGAGAGCTAACCTAGTACCTAATACGAAGAAAAATGGTGAAATGAGGTTGTGTGTAGACTTTAGAGATTTAAACAAACTGTCTTTAAAGGATGATTATCCATTACCAAAGATGGATCAATTACTTCCGAAAGTATCAGGTTCAAAAAAAAATTCAATGTTAGATATCTTTAATGGATACAATCAGATTCTTATTAGTCCAGAAGATAGAGAAAAGACAACATTTACAGCTCCTTGGGATACATTTATGTATTCTAGAATGCCATTTGGTCTAATTAATGTTGGAGCAACATTTCAAAGATGAATGGATCTTGCATTTTTTGGTAAGATAAAAAAAAATCATTGTTATTTATCTTGATGATTTAACTATATTTTCTAATTTTGATGAGAAACAATTGAAGTACTTGAGAAAAGTTTTTGAAAGATTGTTTTAGCATCATTTTTCAGCCTCATGTGATTCATGATTGTCTCTTTGGCCTTGGGCACCCATTCCCACAGACTTGAACAAAAATCATAAAAAACAGTGTTAAAAATCCCATACGCGGGTATGCCCAGACTTTTCCGCGTGTATACGCGAGTCCATACACACTTTTCCGTGTATGCCATTAAAAAAGTCATTAAAAAATATGTATAAAAATTCCTATTTTAGAACGGGTTGATGGTTACTCGATGGTTAAACCACTGACACACTTATTGTTGTTCTAACTGATTGAGCTACTTTGGGGAGTATAAAAATCCCCTCATGTGCATGGCTAAGAGAAAGAAATTCTAGGCAAACATACTGCGTGGAATCCCAATTCGAGTACGATTTCTCGTGCCTCTTGCACTCGATTTTTACGGAAACCCTTGTTGGCGGAGATGTTCGTGGTTATATGTCATCTCGTGTGCCTGGTCTTGAAAGTATCCTAGAGCGGGCGGGACGGATGGACGACGGTGCGATTTCGAAGAAGATCATGGAGAGGATTCGGGTGATCTCTCGGGTTTTCTTGTACATGCAGCCAATGAAAGCGAAGAAGAACCATCTTGTTCCTGAATTCACGTGTTAATATATGCTTGCATATGTGAAAAGATTATTATTTAAGCATTTATTATTGTTTATATGATGTTTCACATGGATTTCACTGACATTTAGGATATATATATGCTGTACAACTAGATTTTCGTGCACGTTTCTTCTTGGTTTTCAGGTTGAGGAGGAAGAAGGGTTGCTAGGGGTTTGGACCCCGCGGGATCTAAATCAAACGTAGGATTACGCGTGAGTTCTACTATCGATGTTATCTAGTTTTTAGCATACAAGTGTGGTTGTGTGAGTCCTTCTTGAGTAGCATGCCCTGATCTGTGGAGGTTTTGACCCAACAAACCTCTAGGGAGTTATTTCCCAAAACAAAGATGCAGTAAATATGGGATTTCACTTAATCTCAAAAATTCATTGTTTGCAATGAAAGAATGAAAACTATTGGGACATTTAATTTCAAAGGAAGGAGTGGTTATTGATCTAGAAAGATTATCGACAATTGAGGTAATTAGCTTACCTAGAAATAAACAGGAAATTCAAGCATTTCTAAGAAAATAATTTATTTGAGAAGATTTATTCCAAATTATGTAGAGATAGTCAAAGATGTTACTGATATGCTTAAAAAAGATCATGAAATTAAATGGACAGTACAGGCTAGGTATTCTTTTTCGCAAATCAAGAAGGCCATTTCTGAAGCTCCAGTACTAGCTAGTCTTGTTTACTCCAAACCTTTTAGTATATTTTCTTATGCCTTTGTCACTACTTTAATTGTTGTTTTACTTCAAAGAAATGATGATGGATATGAGCAACCAATAGCCCTTTTCAATAAGGTGATGAGAGATGCTTAATTGAGAGATGGCATCACTAAAAAACAAGCCTATTCCCTTGTACAAGCTTTGAAAGCATTCAAGATTGATATCTTACATTCTCCTATTATTTCCTATGTTCCAAACAATGCAGTAAAAACAATATCAACACAACCTGATACAGATGGAAAGAGGGGAAGATGGATTGTAAAGATACTTGAATTTGATCTAGATATTAGACCCACCAAATTGGTAAAAGGACAAGGTTTAGTGATCCGAATGAAAAGTGGCCTACACCCATGGTATTCATCCGCCCATGGTATTGTAAGTGACATCTATCCATGATATTCATTCACCCATGGTATGTGTCCACCCATGGTATTGTAAGTGACATCTATCCATGATGTTCATTCACCCATGGTATGTATCCACCCATGGTATTCATCCACATTTGGAATTTACCCATGGTATTGTAAGTGGTATCTACCCATGGTATTGTAACTCAAAAAATACTATAAATAACAAGCCTCACTTTGCAAAAGGACATATTGTCTACTCAATGTAGCTTGTACAATTTTTTTATTTTTTATTTTTTATATTTTATTTTATTTTATTTATTTATTTATTTTTAGAATTCATTTTACTGGTTCTACAAGGAATAAAAATAGTCTAGTATTTCATGACATGCAGGAACAAGCGGACCTGAGACCGAGAGAAGTCGAATGCTTCGCAAGATGCAGGAAGGAGGAAAAATTTGGCTTCCACAATCGTTGGTGAGATCCAAATGAAAAGTGGCCTTTTGTTTTCTGGCATTGTAATTTTGCAGATCTTGTCAGATCCATTTCAATTTTTTAGATCTTGCGGTCCTCCCCCAAGATCCGGATTAGTGGTATCTGATTCAGGTTACGCCTCCATGGGAATGAGGGTTTGAAACATATTTTAGTTTCAATGTTTTGTAGCAACTTTCAGCAAACTCCATGAATTTTTTTTGGGCGGCGAGTTTTTAGATCAGATCTAAAACTTTTGGTGAAAATTTTACAAAAATAAAGATCATATCTGGATTCCTTGCTAAAAAATACCCAAATTCAACAAAAAATGGGTCGAATTGGAGTTTAGATGAGGGAGATATCGTTGATTTAAAATCATTTTTGCTGCAAAAATTTTTCTGACGACAATTAAAGGAAGAAAAATCTCCTATCATTTTTGTAGTTTACAGTGAAATTTTTTAGAGAAATGGTTATACATCTGATCTCCCCTTGAAAAATCACCCGATTTCAAAAAAAAATCGGTCGAATCGGAGTTTGGATGAGGGAATTATTACTGATTTAAAATCAACTATTTTTTTTCTTCAGAAATTTTGTGACGACGGGATAGTTCTAGTGAAAATCTGAAAGTCTAGAGTCTCCAGATAGCGATTTCAAACATATGAGCAGATGCAGAATGATAATTCTGTTTCCAAAAATAGGTCATAATAAATATTACGAGTTATATTGACTGATTTATGCTTATTTTAAATCTGGAGCATCATTCAGAGCGAGTTCCCTTTGGAGACATGCCCTCCCACCCCGCTTTAGTAGGCACCTACTTCACATTCAACAGTTTCAGCATAGCAGCGTTTGGCTTGGGTTATTTGGAGATTGGCCCTCCCACCCCAAGCTATGTAGGCACCTGCTACTTCATCAACAATCAACATCACGATTATGGGTCAACTACATAAAATCCTTCTCATCGAAGTCCATTTGCTAGGCCGCACACTGTTAGTATCACAGTTGGTCACAAGCATTACAGGGTATCTCTATCGTCGGATCTTTGTTTGTCATGGTTTTGGGTCATCCACAAACCCACACTTCATCGAAGTCCATTTGCTAGGCCGCACACTGTCAATATCACAGTTGGTCACAAGCATTACATGGTATCTCTATCCTCAAATCTCCTTTCATCATGGTTATGGCTAAACCACACAAAACCATTCTCTTCAATGGATCTTCATATTCAACAAGGGATTCTTAGGGGGGAACTTCACGCAATGGAGACCATTGATTCTTAAGGAGGCAGGAATGAACTGAATGAAAAGTGGCCTACACCCATGGTATTCATCCACCCATGGTATTTATCCGCCCATGGTATTGTGAGTGACATTTATCCATGATATTCATTCACCCATGGTATGTATCCACCCATGGTATTATAAGTGACATCTATCCATGATATTCATTCACCCATGGTATGTATACACCCATGGTATTCATCCACACATGGAATTTACCCATGGTATTGTAAGTGGTATCTACCCATGGTATCCACCTATGGTATCTACCCATGGTATTTTAACTCAAAAAAAGGCTATAAATAACAAGCCTCACTTTGTAAAAGGACAGATTGTCTACCACAATGTAGCTTCTACAGTTATTCTTCGTTTTAATAAAAAGTTTCTTTGTGCTTTTATTTAGTGTGTGTTCTTTTTTCTTTTCTTTTTCTTTTTTCTTTTTTTTGCATTGTAATTTTGCAGATCTTGTCAGATCCATTTCTTTTTTTTAGATCTTGGGGTCCTCCCCCTAAGATCCAGATCATTTAGCTAAATTTTTGGCTGAATCAAATTGTAAGATTCTTGGAATCAATAACATTTTGCAAGTTTTGGGTGAGAATAATCCACAAGAACTGTCTCAAAGTTCAAGTGAGAAGAATCCACAAGAACCTTCTCAAAGTTAAAGTGAGAAGAATCCACAAGAACCTTCTTCTAATCCAGTTCTCGTTCCTCTTCCTTTACAGGTTGATGAAAATTTTCTACTTTCAAATTGGTATACAAACATAGTGAATTTTCTTCAAGATCTAAAGTATCCTCCCGAATTCACAAGGAATCAATCTAGATCTCTTAGGCTTAAAGCTATGAAATCTTGCATCATAAATTCCAATTTGTATTAGAAGGATCCTCTAAATATCCTTTTATTATGTCTAGCTGAAAGTGAAAGAGAAGGAGTTATTGAACAATTTCATGCAGGAATTTGTGGAGACATTATGCTTGGAAGGAAATTGCCTACAAGATTCTGAGAATAGGCTTTTATCTGCCTAAATTATTTGCACAAGTTGGAGCTAAAGTGAGAAGTTGTATTCCATGTCAGATATGTGATGAAAAACAAAGATTACCAACATTACTCCTTGTTCTAGTTTTAATTGAAGCACCCTTTTTACAATGGGGATTAGATTTCAAGGGTGAAATAATTCCATCATCAAGCAACCAACATAGATGGATTCTAACATATATAAACTACTTCACCAAGTGGGTAGAAGCAATTTCTATCAAGAATGCAACATAGACAATTGTCATAAAATTAATTGAAGAGAACAAACTGTCTAGATTTGATTGTCCACATCAAATAGTTACAGATAATGCACAAGATTTCATTAGTATTAAAATGATAGAGTTTTGTAAAAAATACTAGATTTCATTACATCATTTTCTACAACAAATTAGCCTCAAGGTAATGGGTTAGAAGAATCACCAAACAAGAGTATGGTTAAATTCATCAAGAAAGTATTGGCAGATCATAAGAGAAGTTGGGATAGTCACCTCAAATATGCAATTTGGGCAAACAGAGTATCACCTAAAAGATCTACTCGCAAGTCCCCTTTTCAACTTATCTATGGAACTGAAGCAATTTTCCCCATACAATTAACATTTCTAGCCATGAAATATTTACAGGAATCATATGAGGAAGCTAATGATTTTCCAAGAAGAATGAATTAGATCAGTAAGTTAAACCAAGAAAGAGATGAAGTTCAATTCAAAATTCGTCAATATCAGGATAAGATGAAAATTTTATTTGACGGAAGAGTTAGAGAAAGAGACTTCAAACAAGGTGATCTAGTTTTAAGACGGGATACTAGAAGAGAGGAAAGAGGCAAGCATGGAAAATTTGACAATTTGTGGTTGGGGCCATTCAACATTGCAGAAGTAAAGGGTAACAATACTTTTATTTTGCAGAATATGGAAGAATAGTATTCCCCATTTCCAGTCAATGGGCAATACCTCAAACATTATATTCGGTATTAAAATGGTTGTAGCCATGGTTCACTTCAAATTTCCGGTTTTCTTTAAGTTTTACTGTGAAGAGTGAGTTTCACATCAAAGAATCCATAGCCCGAGGAGAAGGCACATGGATCTGCAAGTTCTCTGCATCCTGTAGGGGGAATTAGTCCCCAATTGGAACCAATGATGTAACTTATTTTTATCATGTCATTTTCCATTTTCCTTTTTATGTTGAAAAGAGAAAAAGTTAAAAAATATTGAAAAGAAAAAAAATACAGAATGGAAAGAAAAAAATGAAAAACAGAGAAAAAAGAATAAAATGGGATTTAAAAAATATATATGAGAAAAATAAAAATGCTATAGGTGCATTAGTTTAAATGCCGACGTGATTATTTTTAAATTAATTTAATCCTTTTAGTTAGTTAATTAATTAAGGTTTAATTAGTAATTTGTAAATAAAGTTAAGTGATTTGACATATTTCTCGGTTTGAAGTCTGGATAAGAAGCAATGACGAAGGCGGGGGATGGATTTCGAATGCCCCCACCTCCCTACCCCCCCACCCCGGCAATATCGATGTTGTGAGGGGGGGGGGGGGGGGGGTTGGTCTGAAAATATGTTTTATGAAAACCACCCGAGGTTATGTGTCTTCTCCACCATTTCAGCGCCCCCCCTCCCTCTCCAAAACCACAAACAACCTACCGCCCCCCCACCCCCTCGAAAACCACCATCTCATCCGCTCCACTTCTGGTGCTGCTTTTAAACCTTCACTCACACCTTGCCACTTGTCATTCCTTCATTCGTCCACATCACATTACTGTTTTATTAATAAATCACTTCACTAATAACTAATTAACTATTATGATCATTAAACCCTTCCCGCCAATGTCTAGTGCATTAACTAGATGTGCCAAAATGGTTAATTCATCTGAACACTTTATAAAACATCCTACTACCCTTCAAACTCCCCTTTCTCTCATTCTCTTGTAGCAACGCATGTATCATCCAAATTGTATCAACTCAATTATTTGCTACGCTAGTGATCACCAATTCCTGGTAATTCGATATACCTCTCTGCAAATTCACAAATCAACATTTCGTTGTCCAAGGGAAAATCCAAATTAGTGGTAGAGAGTCCAATGTTTCCCCTTATAGTGAATTTGTACGAGCTCCATCTGGTTGAAAAGTAATACAAGATCTCTGAAACCCAGTGTGAGTTCAATCTTTATGAACTTCACAACTGGGAAAATAAGAAATGCTTAGATGCCAGTAATGAATTGAGCATATGTGACTCCTTCCTCCCTCAATTCATCTTTCCTTAGACCCATTTCTTCCCAGAGTTTGTCATCTGGTATAATTTTAGATATCTCCCAAGTCAGAGGGTCATAATTTCCCAAAACAATGAAGTCTTATTTACTATCACTCCTGAGTCAGTATATCAAATCCTTCAAGTCAAGCCTACACCCCCTCTGCATCATTTTTATGTAGATTCTCTCATGGAAATCTATGAGAAACTTACTTTTCCTCAAAAAGCCAAGATATTTGAATAATTTTTAGTTGAAAATTCTGAGTTACCAAGAACTAATCCACCCTACTCTTCTTCAATATTCCCATAAATATCTAGGCAGGTTATCTCCATGGTTTCGTGTCTATTAGGCTATCCAAGTGATCAATGGGTCGATGAGGCAATTTTAGGATTTTTATTAGTATTCTCAGTAGGTGATAAACCATCACACATTTTCAATTATGGCCAATTTCTGGTAGAGAGCATTCATGATCAATTTTTAAAGTTTTATACTCAAAGTGCGTTCAAGCATAAATCAGTCCTTGTGTGCCCACTTCTATTTTTGCAAGAAGATAGATTTAAATTTCCATTACAAAAGTTAGATGCATAGGGAAATCCTCAATCTATAATTCATTAGACTTCCTTTGCAAGCAAGAATGCAAAGGAGTACTCTTTCAGTGATTATGTAAATCAGTTTCTAGAATACGGCTTTATGTCTTCTCAACAATTATGTTATTCCTAGGATTTCACTTGAAATCAAAAGAATTCTTCACCTCAGTGAGCAAACTAAAATTGGAGAATGGTGCCTCTAACATAATTACAAAGAGATCAAAATCTATGGATGTGAGCTACCTCCCTATAGGTTGCCTAAATTTGTACCAATCAAGATTTTTGCACTAGAATACATCAAGCAAATTACGAATATGGATGATATGCTCAATTTTAATGAATCAATAACTGAATTGTGGCCTTCCATTGAGATTATTTTTGATCAACACGAAGAATTGTTACAAAAATAAAAAGAAGCAATGGAAAAAGTAAAGAAAGTCCTGGATCACAAACCAATAGATGTTGCAAGGATAATTAGAGTTCTAAATTCTAAGACAAAACAAGAACTTGAATAATATGCAATTGAAGACATAACTTAAACTGTCTCGAAGGTGAGAAGGGTCCTTACTAAAAGGAATTTAATGCTACAGCTGGAGAATAAATGTCATAATCTAGAAGTTCAAATTAAAAGTTTTCATAGGAAATTAAATACTTTACATTAGAAAGGACTTTGAGGTCTACAATGTATAGGTGATAAATTAGTTCCACTGGAAGAATATCAAGATAGATTGCATGATATAGTCATAGAATAAGCCAAATTTTCCATAATTAAAGGAACTATCACTAGAAAAGCTTTCATGGAAGGTCCAAGTTACGATTTATTAATTCCGCATGAGATCAAGTATGTGTTCATAACTAAACCTACTTTTGATAAATACACTGAAGTGGATGAAGCATGCATAAAATTAGTGAAATTTTCTATTCTTGATGAGGAAAGATGGGACAAACTCTGTGAGATCATCGAATGAGAAGAGAGTAGATTTTTCAGCAATAACATACAGGTTTTTAGGAGCAGAGAACCAAATTCCAGGAAAAAGAAACACAAAAACAAATTTATAGCTCCAGTCACTAGTAATAGTCCTCAAATTGTGTGCAAGATGTCAAAACAATTCAGATTTCCTATTTTCTAGTTCTTTTTGGTAAAAAATCCAAATCAGTTTGGATAAGATATTTTCTAATAAATTTTGATTTGAAGTCTAGATATTTTAAAAGAAAATCAATAAGTACTTCGTGATGCGAAGTATGAAGGTTTGAACCCTTGTGATAAGCTAGTGAACATGATTCTAATTCTCAGATACAGAATTCAGAATGACTAAAAAAGAAGACTGTGGATATTCCGAATTTTGTATCTGAAAATCTACACCACAGAAAACTCCAATTTATCATGATTTTAATTCTCTGAACTATTTCCGAGATTAATAGAAGGATTTTGGACTCATTTTTAAGCAGCTTGTGTTTTCGTGTAAGTTTTTCTAGTTTCTTATTATGTTCCATCTTTATTTATTTCTACACATATCTAAAGTTAATAAGAAATCTGGGTAAGATAAGATTGAATATCAATCTTTATGAAATCCCTTGCAAAGTTATAATCAATTATAGAGATTAATTAACTAGAACTATTCGTTTTAGTTAATTCCTCTACATAGTTTAATTGTCGCTTCCTGTTATCTTACTATGTTTGGATGTAAAAGGATTTTACACGCATCATCTATGTATGACAAGTTAAATGCTATTTTTTTAATGTTTAACAAATCATATATATCATCTTAAATTCGACCTTGCAAAGACAATTTAAAGCTTAATTTTGTTAAAGGTGAGGAATCAACCCTTTTCTTATATGAGGAATGATTAGGATTTGCATCTATTTAAAAGTTAAAAAAATTGGACATCCAAACCTTTAAAAAAAAAAAACAAAAAACAAAAAAAAACATTTTAGATGCTTTGACATAGTTCCTTAGCCTATAAATGTCTACAATTGATAATAAGAGTCATGCCTTGCAATCTGATATCTTTATCTTGTTAATATTGCTAACTGCATGTGGAAGAGCGCCTGGGAAACTGTGAATATATTGATTAATATAGGTGTGATCAGTATCTATGCTAGCTCCTATAGGAAATTTTTGTGTATAACAAAAATATTTATGCTTAGGAGGAAAATATACCAATATCTCAGACGTGAAGAGAGATTTAATATGTTCAACATCTAATCCAACCTTTTTAGCACCATAAAACTGCAGTCCTAAAGCTTCAATCAAGTCACTATTTGTAGTAAGAGAATTTAAGAATTCTTCTTTGGTTACTTGTGGCTGCCAATGCCACCATTCCCATGCAAGACTGGTAAATCCTTCTATCAGGAAATTAGCCATATTTCTTGGAGTAATTCTGTTATCTTCAACCCCTTTAGAAATAATCTAATTTACGAGAAGTTGTAATGCCTCTTTAATTCCTTCTCTACTCCGATATCCGATATTGAGCAGAGGATGTACTAGCGTTGTGTATATAATTCTAGTCATTCCTTCAATGCCAAGGTTTCCTATATTAGATATTTTTATGTATTTGTAGAGGCTTCACCGATGGTTTCTTCATACCCTTTAGGCCTACAATATCCAAAACTAGTAGACACAAATAATTTTTTTTATTTGACAGTGCAGGGTTCCAATGGCTAACCATATCCACATCTTTTAAGGTAATAAGAAACAAATTATATGATGTCCCAAAATCCCATTCAGACTATAACTTTGACTCAACTTCGCAAGTAAAACGATCAAGAGACCTTTGTCTTCTGAGACCAAGCTTGGAAGTAAGTTCATCTTTAGGGATTTTCTATTGAAAAGAATAAAAGGCGATAAGATTTCCAACTGGCTTCTGGAAATGACTTGGCAATAGATATTTTATGGAACATAAATCCTAATATTAAGCTTTTCTATAGTTTTTTTTATTGCTTCAGTGTCACTCAAACCATGAGATACTATATCTAATTTTTCTGAATGCTTTTGAAGCTCTTCCCTTTCAGATTTATTAGAAGCAATAATCCTTACATGATCTTTATGGACATCATCCAAATTCATGGCTGTTAAATTTTCTCGGAGATTTAAGTAGTTTAACAACTTACACACATATGAGACTCTTGTATATGTTGCAGATGACCTAACCGGTAAATATTGTTGTTTGATTTTTAAATTATACTGATACTAATGAAAAGGAGAGGCTGAAGATTTCTTCCAACAATAAATGAAAGTGCCCCTGTCGGAAACTTGATTTCCATCTCTGTATTTTCTCTGTGAAGTGTGACAGAGAACATATACAAGCCTACAAACTTGGAAAATTAAGCTCCATATACTAATTCGATTTTGTAAATGCAGGTTGGACAATATGTATCTTTTTTCGGAACGTACTACAAGTTTTTCTTATGATATTTGCAGGTATGTTGCAATGTTGTTATTTGCAGAGAAGAATGGAAAGGACTAGGTGAGATATGTCCAAAAGATAGTTGATCTTTAGTGATATGCACAAGCACTAGATGTGTGAAAGAATTTCATCTTTCAGTTTCTAGCAAATCTTGCTTATATGTATGATATTTTTTCCCCAAGAAGTTAGGTAACTAATTCTTCTCCAATCAGATGTAATAGCTTGGGTATTGGAAGAATGGTTTGTTTCAAGATTGTTGTGCAGCGGGGATTTTTTTTCAATAGAGGATCAGAGTGATGAGAGAGTATCATTCAAAAATTTGACTATTACCATACAATTTAATTGACAAATGAGAGATGAAACAAACATATAAAATCCTTCAGGAAGAATATAAGCTTTGAGCAAATCATATGTCCAAGGATCATCTAAAGCAACTGCACATTTGGGACAAATAGTGCAGAAGGTTGGTCCATCATGTGATGGGGCACAAAATCCTCCTATTAGTGCATCTGAAAACTTGTTGTGCCTTGTATCTACTATACAATAAAGAGAGTGTACTTTCAAGAAGGGGCTAAATAATGGTTGCAATCTAAACTATTGCACCAAGATGAGAATATATATACTTATGTTTTTTCTCCAATCTATTAGATATCCGTTTAGGATATTTATGTGTAGTGGTTCATCATTAGAAATAAAAGGTTGTTTTACATAATGGACTTTTATAAAGGAATGCGAAAAATATTCCCATCCATGAAATTTGTATAAATCCTTGGGATAAATAGGTGGAAAGAGATATAATTGAAATTAGAATAATAGCTTACATGCTTTCATGTACATAACATGTGTGCCAGTTAAACCAAGGTTTGATACCATCACGACTACTAGATGGCTCGCTTATGCTCAAACGGGTTAAGCATCAAAATTTTGCATCGAAACAACCTATTTTTGTACACGAGAATAAATCTTTGTCAATAGGCTATTGCATTTTAGCATGCCTGCTAAAATATTTAAATATGTTATGATGGTTAACTTAAGAGGCTTTGGGTATAAGTTGAAATGTTTTATGGTCTTTATGGCAGCCAATGACTCTTTGTTGCTTAAAGGACAATTCAATTATGCTCCTCTGAAAGCATCAAAGGAATAGGCATAAATTTCTTCATTGTTATCAAGTTCTTCTATCATAACTCCTCCCCATGAATTCCGTGAGGCATCAATCTCTATTATGTATCTACCCTTTCAATAGGTAGAGAAAGAGGAGGCAAAGACTAGATTTTTGCTTAATATTTTGTACGATTGTTATCATTTCTTTTGTCCAAGTAGGAGGATTCTTCTTCAGTCTTTGCTACAAAAAATGTATATCATATCCTTTCCCTTTATAGAATGGTCCGATATAATTTAAGCTCCCAAAAAACCTTTGTTTTATCTGATATCTGATCTAGATAATTTTTGAAGATATTTAGGACATGTTCTTGGATAAGAATTTGTCCCTTTGCCATTTTATATCCCAAGAATTCAATTTCTGTTTTTCCTATCTCCATCTTTGTTATAGAAAGTACTAGGCCATGTTGATATAACAGATCATAAAACTTTTGTAAGTGCTTAAGTTGTTCTTGGAGATTTTTGGAACATATTAGGATATCATCAATATATATTATTACCCTAGGATAATCTGCGAAGATGTCTTCCATTCCCTTTTGAAATTATTTTGGGGAAATTTTTAACCCAAATGGCATTACTATCCACTGATATTGTGCATGAGGGACAACAAAGGTTGTTTTATGCCGATATTTTGGGACAATTCCAATTTGATAAAACCCAGACTTTAAATTGAACTTACTAAACATTACATTTCCCTTCATTTTGTGTAGCAGGGAGGCTTTATTAGGTAATGAATACCTAATTGGCTAGAGAACTTTATTTATTGGTTTATAGTTTACCACTAACCTTGGTTTTCCTCTCTTTTTATCTGACTACTTGTTAACATAAAATCCTCTGCAAGCCCAAGCACTTTTAAATGGATCAATAGGACCTTTTGAGAAAATATATTTTATCGCATCTTGGCATATGTTAATTTTTTATGGACTCATTAATGTTGCATAATCCTTTTGAGGAATAATACTTGCCAATGTATCAAAGGGAATATTTACAAATATTTCTCTCTATGCTAGAAGGCATTAGGAGACTCTGAAGTACAATCGTCTCTTATATTTTTGGAGATTTCTTTAAGAACACTTTCTGAATGCAATTATGCATAATAGAAGCTACTTTCCATTTTTTTTAAGTCCATAAGTGGTGTCAAGGAATACAAAGACTTATTTTGGTCAAAATTTTCTTCAATGATTCTACTCTTACAAACACCATATTTGTACATTGGTGTTTGAATTTGTTGATTTTTGAAATGAAATAACAATTCATGCTTCTTTACATCAAAACTAATTAGACTAAACATTTTGATAAAATTAGATCCTAAAATGCAGTCATGTGGAATTTCCTATACACCATAAAATGTAGCTTCTAATTTTTTCCTCTAATATCTTTTAGTAAGGGATATATTTCTCCAAAAACCCTTACCTATGTCTTATTTACAACGATCCATCTGAATTCTTTTTCTTTCCACATATATGCAGGAATGGCTTGTTTTTTCATCAGATTGAGTTATGCAAATGTATCTACAAGTAAATATATATGGCGTGGCTTTATATTATGTAAATAAATCCAATTTTTTTTTAAATAACTTAACTCCTACAGAGAATAATGAAAGATGTTCTTATTCTTGGCCCATTATCCTTTCTTCATCAACCCTGTGTTATTCTTCTTTAATTTCAATTATTTTGTTCTTTCTCATGTATCCTGCTTTATAAGTTGGATCAAGTTTTATTTCATCATAGACCCTCATAATTTCTTCATTTTAGGAGACAATTTGTTCTAATATAATGTCTCCTAATAATATTTTAAGATTTTCTATAGTTTCTTTAGCTATTTTCTTTTGTTCTTCAATCTAGACTATAAAAGAGCTTCTTTATCTCTTCAAAATTGTTGTTTGTCATAACATTTAGATAGACCAGAATAAATATCAACACGATTGTAAATGGTTGTATTTTCCTTGTAAGGAGAACCACTATAAATTTTAGGTTGTAAAACAATAGGCTTGACAACTTGTTGTAAGAGCAAATCTCTTTCATCTCTTAACTCAAGTATTTATTGAACTTGGAAAACATGAAGAGTATCTAACTTTTGTCATATTTTTTCTAATATTTCTTTGGGACTCTTTTGTATGGTAGTAGAAAGCATAAAAATGTCATCTTATGGCCGGGGAATTTGCAGTGTTTGGAAATATTCTTCAGAAAGTTGATATTGAGAATTTTCTGAAGGAACTGGCAGGGTCTTATCCCCTCCCCAATTTTGTGTATCTAGAAGACAATATTGATCAACAAGATGTTTAGGATTGGAATTAGAGGAAGAGTCATTATCTTCATCAATAGGAAAAAGGATGACGTCATTAGTCTGTAGAGGTGGAGAAGTAGAATAAACAAAACAAAGATCCCATCATTATGGATTAAGGTTATTTGTGAAAAGTGCAAAAATATGGGTTTTTTTTGTTTTAATGGGACATTTATTTTCCTTGTGGCAGTTATAACAGAGAGAAAATTTTCTTGGGCTAGGGCGTCTTTTGAGATAAGGCTTCTTGGAAATTGAATGTGTATATTGACTTGCTTTGGAGATTTTATAATAAGAAGAAGGAATATTAGGATCCCAACAAGACTTAAAAGAATACTTCTTTTACTTTTTTTTTTTCTTGTGTGTTATCACCAGGCTAGAACAGATTGGGTTGTGTCAGACCTCCAACTCAGCATAACTATTTCAAACCAACTTTTAATTAGAAGTCAACCCTTCTAGTCTGAGAGGGCTCGCTCAAATTACTTATAAATTTTCTATATATAAAAAAAAAACCATCAGATGGCTAACTCTGTACTTTTCATGTGATTTTTTACACATGAAAGAGTATGATGACAACCACCATTGGGCATGGAGTCAGCTAAGGAAATTCAATTACAAACAAAACTGTGTTTATTGAAGCTTAGGCAAATTTGGCTTAAACACAAACTTTTATAGTAAAACACAACAAATGAAGGAAGTTGGAGCATTTAACATGAATTCCAAGTAATCAAATTGCCATGAAATTGATAACAATATAGAAAATATGGAGATAAAAACATATAATCCAAAGAGAATCTCAGGTTAAAAGACAGTCTACTGCATATGTATATTAACTAAAGAAGGATAGATTACAAGGGTGGTTCTTGTAGTACTTATACAAACATATGTATATCAATGGATTCAATCCGATCAAGCTGTTGAGATTCAACAAGATGATGAGCTTAGTGAAAAGAGTCGCCTTCACTAAGTGGGCCCACAGGATTTTTTTGGCGCAAAGTCTATTTTTAGACACGTAGATCATATTCTATGAGTTGTAGGATGCTATTTGTGGATGGTTGGTCAAGTTGGAAAAATAGATGGACTTCTATTTTTAGACATTTTGGGCGAAGTCTATTTTTAGACTGCCTGTCTAAAAATAGACATGTCGGATATTATTAGCTCTTAATAATATTTGGAATCTAAACATTATCTTATTCTCTTGGAGCACTGACATTCAGTTAACAGATTGTTTAGATCAGCTAATTGAAGGAATTACGCAATTCCTAGACCTATTGGTGGTTCATGCATGGAGGACTTCAGTTAGAAATCAAGTGGCAGAGTTTGGTGGAGTTGGAGAAGTAGTTGGTGGAGTTGGTTTCTAGTTTAACTACACTTGTGGAGTTAAACTCAGTTGAACTGATTGTGTCTATTTCTAAATGATTGATACTTTCAGTGGAGTTGAGTGAATTATTTAGTTAAATTAATTCACTAAATAATAACTCATTATTTAACTGGACAAAGACAACAGTTAACTACAGTGCATAACAGATCAATGGAGACTAAGTGGAGAGATTGGTGAAAGAGCAAGTGTGACTATTAGTTGTGACTATAGTGTTGCATTGTATGCACCACACATTCATTGGAGATGCCAATTAGGATTGCGTGAGCAAGGCTGGAGAAATTCGAACTCATTCAGAGCCATTCTTCAGCAGGGATTGCGCAGTAGAGGCATGTTATCAGGAGGGCAAAAATCAGTGCAGATTTTTGCTAATTGTTCTTGATTAGTGTGTAGCGATTGTATTGTACGGAGAGCTTGATATGATCATCTTTGTATGAGAATTGTTACATGATCTCTATGACATATATTATATACAGATAGTTGGGGTTTTCAGCTTCAGGCTTTCCCGTTAAACAACTGTGTTAATGTGTGTGAATTTTTATTGTTTCATGTGTGCATTGCAATCTTGATTTAATTTAGGCAAATGATCAATGGTGGAATAGATTCTGTATTTTGCATGAAGTTAAAATAGTGTGAGATCAGGAGAATATTAGAAATATAACACATAAGTTATATAATTTCCACATGGTATCAGAGCAATGTTGAACATTGGAGGAGATTGCAATTATTGAAGCGGTTGAGTTCTGTGCTGGTGGAATTCAAATTTGCTGCAGTGTTTTCTTGGTGTCGAAGTTGAGCATTCATTGAAATGTCTTTCAATGGATTGCGATTGGAGTATGCCCTTGAGGGCAACTCGAATTACATAGCATGGAAGGACATGATGGAGGCGATGCTGGATGGTAATGGGTTGAAGGAGTTCATAGATGTTGATATTCCGAACCCTGCTTCTAGTGATGCAACCGCACTTGACGCATGGCAAAAGAAGGTAGCAAAGTGTCGAAGGATTCTGTTGGAAGGTGTGAAGGACCACATTGTGTCCAGCCTTCATGGGAAGGCCACTCCATTCTTAATGTGGAAGGCTTTGACAGACTTGTTCCAAAGCATAAGTGACTAGAGGAAGTTAGCGCTTAAAGACAAGATTAGAAAAATAAAAAGGGAGAAAGGTGACAGTATACCAAAATACCTCACGAAGTTTGTCCACTGCAAGGATGAGCGAGGAAGTGTGGGGGTTGCTGTTGATGAAGAAGACTTGGTGAGCTTGGCTCTCCTTGGGCTTCCAAAGAGTTGGCATAGCTACGAAGACTCTGTCAATGGACGGAAGAAACTGCCAGGATGGGAGCGACTTTGGTCAGATCTTGTGTAGGAGGAGATAAGGCGGGGTACCAGGGATGGATCTTCATCGAAGAATGAAGATGAAGAAAATTTCAGTTTGGCTGCCAAAGCTTGAAAAGGAAAAGGGAAGAAATCCTCCAAATTCGAAGCTAAAGGCAAGAAGCATGATTTGTCCAAGGTGAAGTGTTTTCACTGTCACCAGCACGGGCATTTCGCCACTAATTTCCCACATAAGAAGAAGAATAAGAGTGCTGCTGGTTCTACAGCAGGAGAGGCCTTAGCCTCGCAGTTTGAGCTCGACTTTTATTTGATCGCATGCTTAGTTTCAAGTGTGATGGGATCGGTGTGGTTTCTTGACTGTGGTGCGCCTTTCCATATGATCGGAGACAAAGATTTGTTTAGTGATCTGGAGGAAAAGGATCTTGGAGTGCACATCGAGATGGGTGATGATGGTAGATACAATGCAACTGGTATCGAGACCATTTCCTTTGAGAGGGAGTCTGGTAAACCTTTCATCTTTAAGGATGTCATGCATGTTCCAAGATTGAAGAAGAATCTGATCTCTGTGGCGATGCTGGAAGACAAGGGTTATTATGTTGTTTTTAGCGAGGGAAAAGCTTTCCTGCGCCATAAAACAACTGGTCAAACCAGGAGGATAGGGATTCGAGTTAAGAATATTTATCAATTGCAGGTAGATGGCTGCGCTGCAATGGCGGGCAAAGCAGAAGGAGTGGTGAGCTGAGATGAGGGCGAATTGTGGCATAGGAGATTAGGCCATATTCACCATGGCGCTTTGAAAATTTTGCAGCAGATTTCTACTGGGCTTCCCAAAGGTACACTTGCACAGTCAGATCAGTGCAAGGGATGTACTTTGGGAGAATTTGTGAAGACCACTTTTCATGAGAAGGATAGTCGTGCTTCGACGATCCTTGAGATAATTCACACAGACGTGTGTGGACCTTTCTCGGTTGCTTCAACAACAAAGCACAGGTATTATGTGATATTTTTTGATGGCTTTTCTCGTAAGTGCTGAATCTTCTTCATGCAGAAGAAGAGCAAGACATACTCAAAGTTATGTGAGTTCAAGGCGCTAGTTGAGAAAGAGTCGGGCAAGCAAGTGAAAGCTATCCGGAGCGATAATGGTGGTGAATACATCTATGGAGAATTCAAAGACTTCTGTAGCAAAGAAGGAATTTGAAGAGAACTCATAGCGCCTCATAACCCACAGCAAAGTGGGGTCGCTGAGAGGAAGAACAGAACGATCGTGGGTGCTGCACGGGCGATCTTGCATGATCAGGGCCTTCCCATACACTTGTGGGCTGAGGCATGCAACACTGTGGTTTATGTGAAAAATCGTTGTCCGCATAGAGTACTTGGTGTGAGTACACTCGAATAGGCGTTTTTTGGTAAGAAGCCTGATATTTCTCATTTGAAGATTTTTGGCTCACCTGTTTACATTCATGTGACAAAGGATGCCAGGAAGAAGCTGGAGCCGACTGCAGAGGTTGGGATATTTGTGGGGTACACAGAAACACCCCACAATTATCGTGTGTATTTTCTAGACATTCGGATGACTGTCATGTGACGGGATATCAAATTTCATGAGGAGAAAGCCATGAAGTTGTCGCTTGAGAGGGAGCTACACTTGCATGCAGAGGAGGAGCTACTTGTTCCTAAATATGAGCCTCAAGATGTGGATAAACCACAAGAGGAGGTTCATGGAGTGGAAGAAACCACTCATGCAGCGCCAAACATCAGAGGGTGGAAGCGCACTACAAAAGCTGAGCGACTGAATCTTGATGCAGTGCAGAATGTAGGAGTTCCTACATCATAGCGCAGGCAGAGACAGTCACCTGACCAATTTACTGGATACATGGCTCTGATGAGCAAGTGTATCATGGCGAAGCCATCCTCTTTCAAGGAAGCTGTGGAGGATCCCGCATGGGTAGATGCCATGGTGGAAGAGTATGATTCGATTGTCAGAAACAATGCATGGGAGATTGTCCCAAGGCCGGAAGGGAAATCATTGGTAGGTTCGAGATGGATCTACAAAGTGAAGCAAGCTGTTGATGGGAGAGTTGAGAAGTATAAGGCAATATTTGTTTCCGGGGCTTCTCACAAATTGAGGGGATAGACTATGAAGAAACCTTTGCACCTGTCACAAGGTATTCTTCCATACGGACCATCCTTGCTCTCTCAACACAGATGGGTTGGCACATTCATCAGATGGATGTGAAGATTGCGTTCCTCAACAAAATCATTGAGGAGGAGGTGTACATTGAGCAGCCTGAAGGATTCGAAATATTCAATAGTGAGTCGCATGTGTGCAGGCTCAAAAGAGCGCTGTATGGGCTGAAAGAAGCACCTCGTGCTTGGTACACACAGATAGACAGTTATTTCACTGGACTTGGTTTCGCCAAGAGTGAGGTGGATCCAAACCTATAGTATATTGTGGTGGAGGGTAAGATTTTGATCATTGTGCTTTATGTAGATGATTTAATACTAACGGGTGATGAACTGTTGATACACTCATGCAAGGCAGATCTTGCAAAGGAGTTCGAGATGAAGGACTTGGGCCTCCTTCATTATTTCCTGGGATTGGAAATTTGGCAGCAGAAAGGTGAACTGTTTGTGTCTCAAGGCAAGTACGCCCAGGAGATACTGGAGAAGTTTCACATGCAAGGCTACAAGCCTATCGACACTCCTCTTCCTAGTGGTTGGAGGAAGGAGGATGCTACATTGGCAGAGGTAGTGGATGCCACTGTTTATCGACAGTTGGTTGGTTCACTCGTGTATTTAGTCAATACAAGACCGAACATATGCTATGTGGTGAACCAACTTTCACAAGTGATGGTTAAGCCTACCAAGCTCTTTTGGAAGGCAGGAAAGCATGTCTTGAGGTATCTAAGGGGCACATCTGAGTATGGATTGTGGTACAGACAGTCGGATGAGGTGAAGCTGCATGGCTTCACAGATGCAGATTGGGCAAGAAGCCCAACGGACAGAAATATCACATCTGGAGGAATTTTCAGTATTGGATCTACAACAGTTTCTTAGTACAATAGGAAACAAAGATCCGTGGCACTCAGTTCAGCGGAGGCCGAGTACATGGCAGCAAGTTTGGCTGCATGCGGGGCTATATGGATGAGGAAGATCCTGGTCGGTTTGTTCGGTTCTCATTTAGATCCTACTATGATATATTGTGATAATTAGAGTTGCATTAAACTCTCGGTTAATCCAGTATTTCATGATAGATCTAAACATATTGACATTTGGTACCATTATATCAGAGATTGTGTGCAGTGGAGGATCATGTTGCTTTCTTTCATTCCTACGGAAGATCAGGATGCAGATATTCTGACGAAGGCACTCACCAGGAGCAAATTCGAATACCATAGAGACAGGATCGGGGTGGCAGATAATCCATATCTTTTTGAGAGGGAGTGTTGAGATTAAACAAGATGATGAGCTTAGTGAAAAGAGTCGCCTTCACTAAGTGGGCCCGCAGGATATTTTTGGCGCAAAGTCTATTTTTAGACTATGTCTATTTTTAGACATGTCGATCATATTCTATGAGTTGCAGGATGCTATTTGTGGATGGTTGGTCAAGTTGGAAAAATAGATGGACTTCTATTTTTAGACATTTTGGGCGAAGTCTCTTTTTAGACTGCCTGTCTAAAAATAGACATGTCAGATATTATTAGCTCTTAATAATATTTGGACTCTAAACATTATCTTATTCTCTTGGAGCACTGACATTCAATTAACAGATTGTTCAGATCAGCTAGCTAAAGGAATTACGAAATTCCTAGACCTACTAGTGGTTCATGCATGGAGGACTTCAGTTAGAACTCAATTGGCAAAGTTTGGTGGAGTTGGAGAAGTAGTTGGTGGAGTTGGTTTCTAGTTTAACTACACTTGTGGAGTTAAACTCAGTTGAATTGATTGTGTCTATTTCTAACTGATTGATAATTTCAGTGGAGTTGAGTGAATTAATTAGTTAAATTAATTCACTAAATAATAACTCATTTTTTAACTGGATAGAGACAACAGTTAACTGCATTGCAGAACAGATCAGTGGAGACTAAGGGGAGAGATTGGTGAAAGAGAAAGTGCGACTATCAGTTGTGACTATAATTTTGCATTTTATGCACCACACATTCATTGGAGATGCCAATGAGGATTGCGTGAGCAAGGCTGGAGAAATTCGAACTCATTCAGAGCCATTATTTAGCAAGGATTGTGCAGTAGAGGCAGGCTATCAGGAGGGCAAAAATCAGTGCAGATTTTTGCTAATTGTTCTTGATTAGTGTGTAGCAATTATATTATACGAGAGCTTGATATGGTCGGCTTTGTATAAGGATTGTTACATGATCTCTATGACATATATTATATACAGATAGTTGGGGTTTTCAGCTTTAGGCTTTCCCGTTAAACAACTGTGTTAATGTGTGTGAATTTTTATTGTTTCATGTGTGCATTGCAATCTTGATTTAATTTCCGCAAATGATCAATGGCAGGAGAATATTGGACATATAACACATAAGTTATATAATTTCTACACAAGCAATGTACTAAATCTAGATTCTTAATCCTTCTACAAATCAATTGCAGAAAATAAACATGATCGCCAAACACAACAAGTAAAGAAAGAATCAAATCAAACCACAACAGAGATATTTTCCTGGGGAAAGTTTGCTGCTCAAAACCCCTCTATATTCTATTTTATATTCACCATGGAATCATGAAACAATTACAATGAAATCTTCTCACAAGAGTCTCCTGCACTCTCACAACTGTCTCACACTGACCCAGACAAAATCGACCAACACTTGGCCAATTTCCTGCCTCTAGTAAACCTGCCTACCTTGCGCAATTTATGAGGAATGCAATCCCTATTCCTTAGGAATTTCAACCTTTCTCAACTGTGCAAGGATCATGGGAAATCTAGTGGATTTTTGGTTGCATGCAGGCAACCTACTAATGATAAAACTGATAGTTAACATCCATTTAACCTTTGTCTCAACTGGGTCTCCACTGGAACTGACATGCATGCAACTATTAATAGTAAATCATCAGTTGCATGGTAGATCACTGCATGTGAATTAAATATGATTTAATTCACTTGATCTCTCACTAGTGCAACAAAAAGTTACAACTAGTTCAACTGACTCTAACTCAATAAATTGAGTTATCTGATTTCTCATGCATTGAAATAATGCACCAACTGCAATTTGAACTCCATAACTAATATAATCACTCTGCATGCCTCACCAACCACCCTCAACTTGAAATTCATGAGGTAAATTAGTTTATCACACTTAGTTAACTATTACAAGTGATTATGAGATAAGATTACATTTCATTGTCCAATTTAATTAAGAGAAAATTAAATTAGACACACATTTCTTGTTGACTTTTCAACACTCCCTCTCAACATGAAAGGGATTATTTGCCACCCCGATCCTACATATATGGTATTCAAATTTTCTCCTGGCGAGCGCCTTTGTCAGAATATCTGCATCTTGATCTTCTATGGGAATGTACTGAATTAACATAATGTGCCTCTGAACATAATCTATGAGATGGTGATACCAAATGTCTATGTGCTTGGACCTATCATGGAATACCAGATTAGCTGAGAGTTTATTGCAACTTTGGTTATCATAATGTATCACCATCGGATCCATCTGAGAACCAAACAAACCAACCAGGATCTTTCTAATCCAGATGGCCTCATATGCAGCCTGACTTGCTGCCATGTACTCCGCTTTGGCTGAACTGAGTGCCATGGTTCGCTGCTTCCTACTATACCAAGAAATTGCTGTCGATCCTATGATGAAGATCCCTCCTGATGTGCTTTTTCTGTCTGATGGATTTCTCGCCCAATCTGCATCCGTGAAGCCTTGAAGCTTCACTCCCTCTATCTTTCTATACCATAATATATACTATGTAGTGCCGCTGAGATATCTCAAGACATGCTTCCCCGCCTTCCAAAATAGCTTGGTCGGCTTAACCATAGCTCGACTCAGCTGGTTAACTGCGTAGCAAATGTCTGGTCTGGTGTTCACCAAGTACATCAGTGAACCCACTAGCTGCATGTAGACAATAACGTCCACTACTTCTCTTGAAGTAACATCCTCTTTCTTCGAATTTCCTGGAAGAGGAGTATCCATGGGTTTAAAAATCTCCATGTGAAACTTACCTAGAAACTCTTTGGCATACTTTCCTTGAGAATCAAATAGCTCACCATCCCACGCCATATTTCCAAACCAAAGAAATAGTGAAGGAGTCCCATGTACTTCATTTATAACTCCCTTGCAAGATCCTCCTTGCAAGAAGTTATCAACTGCTCATCACCTGTCAAAATTATATCATCAACATAAAGTACGATAATCAAGAGCTTACCATCAACCACAATCTGGTACCGGTTTGAATCTTCTTCAATTTTGGTGAAGCCAAACCCGGTGAAATAATTGTCAATCCAAGAGTACTAAGCACGAGGTGCTTGCTTCAGCCCATATAGTGCTCTCCTGAGTTGGCATAGATGCGACTCACTGCCAAAGATCTCGAAACCTTTTGGCTACTCTATTTACACTCCTTCCTCAATAAATCCATTGAGAAACACAATTTTCACATCCATATGATGAATGTGCCACCCCATCTACGCTGAGAGTGCAAGGATAGATCTAATCGATAAGTATCTCGCAACCAGTGCGAAAGTCTCGTCATAGTCAATCCCCGGGCCACAAATCTGGCATTGTACTTCTCCACACTCCCATCTGCCGCTTGCTTCACCTTATATATCCAACCACTGATTTTCCGACCGGTCTTGGTTCATCTTCCCATGCACTGTTCTTGATGATGGAGTCATACTCCTCAACCATAGTGTCAACCCAAATCGGTTGTTGCACTGCTTCCTCAAAGGAGGATGGTTTTGTCACAGTACACTTTCTCATAAGAGCCATGTATCCAGTAAACCTGTCTAGAGACTGTCTCTGTCTGCGCAGTGAAGTGGGTGCTCCTACATGCTCTGCCGCATAAAGTCTCAATATATCAGC
Organism: Pinus albicaulis; assembly: GCA_034641835.2. Lineage (NCBI taxonomy): Eukaryota > Viridiplantae > Streptophyta > Pinopsida > Pinales > Pinaceae > Pinus > Pinus albicaulis. The sequence goes on from CM076581.1 coordinate 709,278,177, forward strand.
TTCCATGGTGTGTCTTCTACCATTTTTGGTGGATGGCTCTGCATGAGTGTTTTCTTCCACTCCATGATCCTATGCATGTGGCTGCTCCACATCTTGAGGTTCATTCTTTGGAACTAAGAGTTCCTCGTCTGATGCAAATCCATCTCCCTCTCAAAGGACAATCACATGGCTTTCTCTTCATCAAATTTTCTATCGTGTCTCACAACAACCATACTGTTGTTTGAAAAATACACTCGATAGTTGTGGGGAGTATCAGTGTACCCCACAAATATCCCAATCTCATTTGTTGGTTCAAGCTTCTTCCTGGCGTCTTTGGTCACATGCACATAAACAATTGAACCAAAATTTTTAAAATATGAAACATCAGGTTTCTTACCAGAAAATGCCTCCTCTGGTGTACTCATGCCAAGTATCTGATGAGGACTATGGTTTTGCACAAATACCATTGTGTTGCATGCCTATGCCCACAGATGCAATGGTAGGCCCTGATCATGCAACATCGCTTGTGCTGCATGCGCAATTTTTCTATTCTTTCTTTCTGCGACCCCATTCTATTGTGGGTTATGAGGCGCAATCAACTCTATCCAAATTCCTTATTTGCTACAGAAGTTCTTGAATTCATTTGAGATGTACTGACCACCATTGTCGGTCTTAAGAGCCTTCAGATGCTTCCCAGTATCTTTCTCCAGCAGTGCTTTGAACTCAATAAATTTTGAGTACGTCTGATATTTCTTTCGCATGAAGTAGATACAACACTTTCTAGAAAAATCATCAACAAATATCACATAGTACTTGTGCTTTGTTTTCGAAGCAGTAAAGAATGGTCCACACACGTCTAAGTGAACTCTCTCAAGGATTTCCGAAGCCTTGTTCTCCTTCTTGTGAAAAGTGGCCTTTGCATACTTACCCATAGTACATCCCTTACATGTGTCTAGCTATGCAAGAGTGCCCTTAGGAAGACCTGTAGAAATCTGCTGCATGACCTTTAAGGATTAGTGGTGTAGATGGCCCAATCTCCTGTGCCATAACTCACCCTCATCCCGACTCACCACTTTGTTTGCCTTAACCATCAATGTTGTGCAACCATATACATCAAGTTTATAGAGATTCTTCACAAAAATCCCAATCTTAATTGCTTTTCATGTGGCTTTATGTCAAAGGAAAGATTTCCCTTCACTGAAAACCACATCATAGCCTCTCTCCTCCAACATTGCGACTAAAACTAAATTTTTCTTCAAGCCTGGTACATGCATTACATATTTTAATAATAAGGGTTTACCTGACTGTCTTTGGAAGGTAACTGTACCAATCCCGGTAGCACTGTACAACCTGTCATCACCCATTTCGATATGCATCTGGAGGTCCTTCTCCTCCAAGCTACTGAAAGGTTATTTTTCTCCCATCATGTGGAAAGATGCACCACTATCCAAGTACCACACTGATCCCATTGCACTTTACACCATGCAAGCAATGAGTGAGAAGTCAACCCCAAATTGTGAGGCCAAAGCCTCACCAGCTACAGATCCTGAAGCCTTCTTGTTCTTCTTCTTTTGTGGACAATTAGTGGCATAATGTCCATGCTCATGATTGTGAAAACACTTCCGATTTGGACATGTCGCGCTTCTTGCCATATTTTCTGGACTCAGATTTGGAATAGGATTTATTTCCTTTCCCCTTCTTCGCCTTGGCAGCTAAAGCACAATTTTCTTCATCATTTGTCTTAGATGAAGATCCATCCTTGGTATTCCTCCTAAATTCTTCTTGTACCAAATCTGACCAAAGTCGTTCCCAATTTGGCAGCTTCTCCCTCCCATTGAGAGAGTCTTGATAACTATGCCAACCCTTGGGAAGTCCTTCTGACGCTCCCAAGCTCATCCTGATATTGGACAAACTTTGTTAAATATTTCAGAATGGTGTTGCCTTTCTCTATTTTGATTTTCCTAAGCTTGTCCTTCAATGCCAAATTCCTATGATCACTGTTGCTCTGAAAAAAATCTGTCAAATATTTCCACATCGCATATGGTGTCACTTTTCCATGGAGACTTGAGACAATGTCGTTTGGTACTCCCTCCATTAAGATCCTTCTCGCCTTTGCAACCTTCTTTTGCCAAGCATCGAGGTTTGCGGCATCTTCTGCAGCGGGTTTGGGAATGTCATTATCAATGAATTATTTCAACCCATTGTCCTCCAGTACTGCCTCGATCTTGTCTTTGCACACAATATAATTGGAATTTCCCTCGAGTGCATACTCCAATATCAAGCCATTGAAAGCCATTTCGATCCTGATCCGCCTATCACACCAAGTATACTTTTGCAAATTCGAATTCTATTCAGTCACAAACTCAGATTCTCCTCCACTATAGTGATTTCCCATGCTCTGATACCATGTAGAAAATATCTAACACAACTCTAATACCATGTAGAAATTACACAAACATATGTATATCAATGGATTCAATTTGATCAAGCAATTTACTAAAGCTAGATACCGAATACTTCTGCAAATCAGTTGTGGAAAATAAACACAATCACGAATCACAACAAGTAAAGAAAGAATCAAATCAAACCACAACACCAATATTTTCCCGGGTAAATCTTGTTGCTAAAAACCCCTCTATATTATATTGTATATTCACCATGGAATCATGAAACAATTACAATGCACTCTTCTCACAAAAATCTCCTGCACTCTTACAACTATCTCACACTGACCCGGACAAAATCGACCAACACTTAGCCAATTTCCTGCCTCTAATCAGCCTGCCTTGCTTGCACAATTCATGAGGAATGCAATCCATATTCCTTAGGAATTTTAGCCTTTATAAACTACGCAAGGATCATGGGAAATCTAATGGATGTCTGGTTGCATGCGGGCAACCTACTTATGATACAAATGATAGTTAACATCCCTTTAACCTTTGTCTCAACTGGGTCTCCACTAGAACTGACATGCATGCAACTATTAATAGTAAATCATCAGTTGCATGGCAGATCATTGCATGTGAATTAAATATGATTTAATTCACTTGACCTCTCACTAGTGCAACAAACAATTACAACTAGTCCAGCTGACTTTAACTCAATTTATTGAGTTAACTGATTTCTCATGCATTGAAATAATGCACCAACTGCAATTCAAACTCCATAACTAATAGAATCACTCCACATGCCTCACCAACCACCCTCAACTCGAAATTCATGAGCTAACTGAGTTTATCACACTCAATTAACTATTACAAGTGATTATGAGATAAGACTACATTTTATTATACAATCTAATTAAGGGAAAATTAAATTAGACACTTTCAACAATTCTATCATAACATTCATCAACCCCTTCAAGTGAAAAAGTTCCACATGTATAGAGTGAGGCCTCCATTACAATCATCTGCCACCTGGTCTAGACTCGATGCTTTAGCTAAGAGACCTAATTCTAGTTGAATTACAAAACATGGAGCCTTTGTAGGGATATTTCCATTTGAACAGAATTTGAATACAAAAAGGAGTCTATTATCATTTAATAACTCAACAAATTCTGCTAATGACGCTCATCGAATACATCTAACTGTTGATGTGCTGGAGTGCTGAAATTTTGGAATGATGAGCTGGTTGCCACGTGTATGCTGACCTGTTGACCTGATGAGTTGTCTCTTTGAAAAATCGGAGTTCATAGGTTGATGATCTGGACACCTTTGACCTGTTGCTTATCCACTACCTTTCTGTTTGATTACCCAAAAATTCATCAAATCTTCATTACAATAGGAAAAATAGAGTATAGGCAGTTTGGTAGCAAACTTTGGTAGAAAATGCAAAAAACACCCTTTTGCTACGCATCTGACTTTTCTGAAAATTCTAGGGTCTTCTTTGACATTTATAAGCTAAACAAATGCTTTGAGCACTCCCATTGCTGAAGTTTAAACTTGTCTTTTCCTCCATGAGAAGATACAACAAATTTGTAGCAAATATTCACCTTCAATATGCGGAGTTGCTATGAAAATATCAACTTTATGAGATTTTGTCTTTTCAAGATTTCTTCCACCTCCAAGTCATTTCTAATAGCCTATAAAAGCCCGAATATTACTAAAAATATTGATTATCCATAACATAAGAATTTTTCTATGATGTTACCATATTCATGGAGTGCCATCAATTTCTGCAATAATCTTGAGACCCTTCTTCAAAATCTCAACTTGGATCAGTTCAATTTGTGTTTCTAAAGCTCTGAATTGCCCCTACAACCTTCTCCTATTTGCTTATAACGATATGTTCCTCTTGCACAAGTGTTGTTGAAGTTTGCAACAAGAAACAATGAAAGTGGCATCCAAAAACAACATCCTTGATCCTAGTGAAAATTAAGCACCTACACTAGGTGGGGCCCACACAGGCTATTTTTAGGTGTATGTCTATTTTTAGAATGTTGAGAAAATTCTATTTATAACTAGAGTCTATTTATAGATGGTTGACCAAATTATATTTATGGATGGGCGTCTATTTTTGGAATGCATGTGCGAAGTCTGTTCGTGGATTGCATGTCTAAAAATAGAATGCATGTAGATTATTATTATCTCTTAATAATAATTAGACAATAAATAATAATCTATTCTCTTGAAACACTCGATTTCAGTTAACTGATGTGGTAAATCAGTTGACTGGAGGAATTACGAGTTCTAAGGTTGGTTGGTGGGACATGCAAGTGGACTTAGTTGTAACTGAGTGATACAAAGTTGTAAAAGAGTTGGATGTGTAGTTATGTGAGTTGTAAAGTAGTTTAGCTCAGTTAAGTGAGTTAAAATCAATTGTGCTAGTTGTAACTAAAGATACACTAGTGAGAGATCAGTGAATTAAACATTAAATTAATTCACATGGAGTGATCTCACATGCAACTGAAGATTTACTATTGTTAACTACATGCATGTCAGATCCAGTGGACACCCATTTGAGAGATAGGTGAAAGGGATAACTTGACTATCAATTGTGACATTAGTGGGTGCACTCATGAAACCACACACACATTGGATATGCCTATGAGTATTGCGAATTCAAGGCAGGCTAGAATAAATCATTCATAGGTTCTTAACCATCAGGGATTGCGCAGTGGAGGAAGGCTATCTGGAGGCAGTAAATTGGTGCATGTATTTTCCAATTTTTGTATGATAGTGTGAGACGATTGTATATTGTATTGAGAGATCTTGGATTAGAGTTTTGTATGAGATTGTTTCATGATCCATGATATATATATAATATATTATAGTGGGGTTTTTATATTTATGCCTTCCTGGTAAAAACATCTGTGTTATGTGTGATTGATCTTTCTTCATGTAGTTGAAATTGGCGATTAAATTTCTGAAAAGATTTAAATTGAAGGATTTTGCATTTAATAGTGGCATATAATTGTTAGATCAGGAGAATCCAGCAATGCATAATTGTATTAAAATTTCTACATGGTATCAGAGCAAAGAATATTGCAATATTGAAGCAGTAGCTGAGTTTGTTGGTCGAAACAATTCGAATTTGCTGCAAGGATTTCTTGGTGCGATAGTTGAGTAAACATAGAAATGGCTTTCAAAGGCTTGCGGCTAGAGTATGCACTTGAGGGCAGCTCGTACTAAATTTCTTGGAAGGACAGGATGGAGGCGGTGCTCGAAGATAATGGCTTGAAGGAATTCATTGACAAAGATGTTCCTAAGCCTACTTCGACAGATGATGTAGTAATTGATGCATGGAAAAAGAAAGTAGCAAGGGCGAGGAGGATTCCGTTGGAAGGTGTACGAGACCATATTTTCTCAAGCCTTCATGGGAAATCCATTTCATATGCTATGTGGAAGGATTTGATGAATATTTTTGCAAAGAAACAACGACCATAGGAAATTGGCATTGAAGGATAAACTCAAAAAGATCAAGATGGAAAAGAACGACACTATTTCGGTATACTTAACAAATTTTGTCCAATGCAGGGATGAGCTTGGGAGTGTAGGAATAAGTGTTTCTGATGATGATTTGGTGAGCTTGGCTCTCTTGGGAATTCCTAAGAGTTGGCACAGTTATGACGACTCTGTCAATGGACGGGAAAAACTGCCAGATTGGGAATGACTGTGGTTGGATCTAGTGCAGGAGGAGTTCAGGCGGAACACCAAAGATGGATCTTCATCAAAGGACTATGATGAAGAAGATTGTGATTTGGATACCGAGGTGAAGAAGGGGAAGGCGAAGAAATTCCATTCTAAATCTGAGGCCGGTGAAGATGGCAAGGAGCACAACATTTCCAAAGTGAAGTGTTTTCACTATCACGAGTATGGAAATATTGCCACAAATTGTCCACATAAGAAGAAGACTAAGATGGCTGCTGGAGCTGCAGTTGGTGAGGCTCTTGCCTCAAAATTTGAGCTTGAATTCTCATTGATCGCACGCATGGTGTCTAGTGCATTGGGATCGGGGTGGTACTTGGATAGTGGTGCTTCCTTTCACATGAAGGGAGATAATAAACTTTTCAGTGACTTGGAGGAGAAAGATCTCCAGATGCATATTGAGTTGGGTGATGATGGACGATACAATGCAACTGGCATTGGTACCATTACCTTTCAGAGGGCATCAGGTAAACTATTTCATTTAAAATATGTTATGCATGTTCCAGGTTTGAAGAAAAATTTAGTCTCAGTCGCAATGTTAGAGGATAGACGCTATGATGTTGTCTTTAGTGAAGGAAAGTTTTCCTGCGACACAAAGAAACAGGGCAAGCCAAGAAGGTTGGGATTCGAGTTAAGAATCTTTATAGACTTGATGTAGATGGGATTTGTGCTGAGCTTCCTACTATTGGGAAGTGTGAGAAAGCCATGCAATTGATGCTTGAGAGGGAGCTAGATTTGCATGCAGGTAAGAGTGAACCTCAAGATGTGGAGCAACCACAAGATGAGGATCATGGAGTCGGAGAAACCACTCATGTAGAGAAATTTCGTGCCATATGGGCAGAGGGAGTGCATGAAGCTATACCACCAGGTGATAGGTGGGGCGACATGCATGAATAATCCCAAGAATAATTTATGGGCAGGATTCATTGAGATGGTGTGGATCTAATGAATCGAACCTAGCTACGAGGAGCCCACAGAGTAGCAGTAGCAGGATCAGTTGGATTGATGCAGTCAGATATTGTGAGGACTTGAAATCAAAGTGACAATGTTAGATACTGGAGCGCAGATCAGAGTTGACAACAAGTGTAGAGTACATGGATGCAGAGGTCAGCAGCACAGTAGTTCCTAAAGAAATGTGCAGTTGGTACCAACAGAAGTCAGAAGACTTCGATGACAGATGCATTATATTGTTTCAGTTGTTTGGAGGCGATTCAGTTTTAGAAGTGTTGCATGTGCGAGAAACACTAGAGAAGTGTTGCATACAAGAGTTGCAGCGTGCATGCATGGAGTTGCATGGTGCATGCAAAGGTTGTAGGGCGAATGCATGGAGTTGCATATCACATGCAAAGACATTCCTTTCTTGTCGGGAGGGAGTGTTGAATTTTGCAACAAGAAACAATGAAAGTGGCATCCGGAAACAACATCCTTGATCCTTGTGAAAATTAAGCACCTACACTAGGTGGGGCCCACACAGGCTATTTTTAGGTGTATGTTTATTTTTAGAATGTTGAGAAAATTATATTTATAGCGGGAGTCTATTTATAGATGGTTGAGAAGATTATATTTATGGATGGGCATCTATTTTTGGAATGCATGTGCGAAGTCTGTTCGTGGATTGCATGTCTAAAAATAGAATGCATGTTGATTATTATTATCTCTTAATAATTATTAGATAATAAATAATAATCTATTCTCTTGAAGAACTTGATTTTAGTTAACCGATGTGGAAAACTAGTTGACTGAAGAAATTACGAGTTATAAGGTTGGTTGGTGGGACATGCAAGTGGACTTAGTTGTAACTGAGTGATACAAAGTTTTAATAGAGTTGGATGTGTAGTTATGTGAGTTGTAAATTAGTTTAACTCAATTAAGTGAGTTAAACTTAGTTATGCTAGTTGTAACTTGTTGTAACTAAAGATACACTAGTGAGAGATCAATGAATTAAATATTAAATTAATTCACATGGAGTGATCTCACATGCAACTGAAGATTTACTACTGTTAACTGCATGCATGTCAGATCCAGTGGAGACCCAATTGAGAGATAAGTGAAAGGGACAGTTTGACTATCAGTTGTGACATTAGTGGGTGCACTCATGCAACCACACACACATTGGAGATGCCTATGAGTATTGCGCAGTCAAGGCAGGCTAGAATGAATCATTCAGAGGTGCTTGACCATCAGGGATTGCGCAGTGGAGGCAGTAAATTGGTGCATGTATTTGCCAATTTTTGTACGACAGTGTGAGAAGATTGTATATTGTACTGAGAGCTCTTTGATTAGAGTTTTGTATGATATTGTTTTCTGATCCATGATATATACATAATATACGATAGTGGGGTTTTTAGCTTTATGCTTTCCCGGTTAAAACATCTATGTTATGTGTGATTGATCTTTCTTCATGTGTTTGCAATTTGCGATTAAATTTCCACAAATATTTAAGTAGAAGGATTTTGTATTTAATAGTGGCATATAATTGTTAGATCAGGAGAATCCAACAATACATAATTATATTAAAATTTCTACAAGTGTTTTATCATTCTATGCAAAGGCAATGTTCTCTTTAACATTTTTTCCACATTCATCTGCAACCTTATTATAAAAATCAAGTTTCTTTGATATATCCTCCTTCAATTCCTCTAAAAGTAATTTTGATTCTATCACCTCATTTCTAGCATCTCTTATTGTTCCTGCAGAACCTCCACTTCACTTTTATCTTGTATAGGCTCCTTTCCTTTCCTCTTCTTCATTGGCTCTGATTTTTCTCGAGGCACCTCAAGCATATTTTATTCTTCTAAGGGCAGCTCAACCATATTTTCTTTTGGATGTTGTGATCTTGTGACACATTTCCTAGGTTTGAATATAAAACCTGACTCTTCTTGAGTGAAATCCAATTTCTTAGCTCTCTTACTCTAATTTTTGGTTTTTTCTTCTGTGATCTCTACAGGTTGTAAAATTGGGGTTTCTTCAATCTCAATATGACTTTATTCAATCTCAATAGCTTTTATGATATCTGAAATATTACCCTTCCGTTTGCTTTGAATTATAGTCATCCTCCTCTTAGTGCTTGTATAAGTTTTATTGTTGCCACAGGTTCTACTTTAGGTTCAGCCTCTTGCTGCTTCTCCTCCCTAGAGGTTATGGATTTGGACTTTGGGTTTTTCCTAGGGGTGGCATTATCTAACTCATAGCCACTTAAAAATAAAAATTTGAGCTAATCTCTATTCATCCTATTCAATTATTCGACAACCAACAATTTAATAAGAGCATAATGGAAAACAAAATCTTTATTGGCATCAGGGTTGCCTTGAACCTTTTCAACCATCTTTCCAAAACTTCTAAATAGGTAAAAAGGTATGTCAAGGGGTTGTTTACCTATGAAATGCATAAGCAATTTGAAATGGTATTGGTAGACCATGTTGAATCTTCCTTCACAAATGAAATAATTCTGGATGACCATCAAGTGTTTAAAATAATATTCTTTGAGGCAAGTTCTTGGAATGTCTGTAGTCATATCAATCCCTTTATGCTATTCCTTAATAAACTCATCACAATTATGTAACTGATACTTTTACAGTTTAAACCACATTTCTCCAGGCCTAGGTATTTCTGTATCATGAGCAATGGTGTCAGGGGACACTACAAAGTTTAAAATGCCCACTTTAGACTATGCCGCTCTGAAGTTAGTATCAAAATCTTTGGTAATTTGCCCATGGTAACCCTGCAACTTTTGACAGAAACGAAGGCACCCTATGCTAACAAATGCTTGAGTGAAGGTAGGGTTCTCTTCCAGTAGTTTCATATCCATTGGTTCGTATCTCACCACTGAGCCTCCTTTATATTTCTTCCTCTGAGTTGCCATGGCTTCAACATGCAGTGAGCTGCTTCTTGAAAACTACAAATATCCTAAAGACAACAAGACCGACTATGACACATATAGACCTTCCCTAAAGACAACAAGATCAACTCACAAGACAATAAGACCAAGCTAATGGACAACACGAACAACTCGAATAAGAAGGAAATTGAACTTATGACAGAAAACTAATTCAAAATGGAAAGAGGATGAAAATGGGAATGAAGCTACAAGGTGTACGCGTTTTGGGAATGAGGGATAAGACAAATGACATGTAATCATGACCCACATGACTCTAACCACAACCGTTTTTAAAAGACTTGCACTGTTACAATACCACTACCACATAAACAAACTTCTGTAGTGGGACAAGTGTATGAAGAGACATATTCGCTATGGAAGTGTCAGGAACTTCCGTAGCAAACCCTCGATTTCCATAACTGGAGTTGTTGCGGATTTTTGTAAAATTGTCAAATTACCAATCATGACCAAATGAGCATAATACCCATGGAGTTTTTGATTTTCACCTTTATGATGACACCTTACTAAAATTCATAATGACCCTACAAACTAATTTTATGACAAAAATAACCTTTTTACATGTGATTATTTTGAAGAAAAAATCAAAACCCTAACTAACTTAACCAAATTGACTCAAAGAGTGTTATCTTGGATAAAATTGTGTTTGCATATTTTACATTAGCAAGACGTAGAATGAATACACTGATGTCCTCTATTAAAAGCACCGTAACACCATTCTAGCATTTTCCCTACATTTTTACACAAAGAGGGTGTAAACATATTATGGAACCTTTTAAAATATTTTGATACCCTCTTTTCAAGACAATGTCCTTGAATAAACATATCTATATGATAATTTTCCATGGCAAGATTCATTCCTTCCAATCAGTGTTATAACATCATTCAACGCTCCTGTAGACCTGATGATTTTTTATGGCCTTGGACAATCACTTTTCCCATGCATACTCTACTTCATATTAAAAACCAATATCTCAAAATCCATATGTGACTCTTCCCATACTAAATCGCGTACATACACGAGTCCCACAATACTATACCCACTTGTACCTTTTAAAATATGGAAAAATGAAATAAAATGTTATTTTTCTGGTGGGGTTCACGGGTTTTACAGAGAGCCCACCTACAGGATCTCGTTGCCTAACTAAAATAACCAATTTTAGGTGGTATATACACACCCCTTGAGTAGGCCTAATTACAACAAGAGAAATGATATCGACATTATACCCAATTTCTCCAAGATCAATTCTGATTTTTCCTGTGCCTCTTGCACTCCCAGTCTCTAGGGAATGTTGGTTTCCTTTGCAGAGATGCTCATCATCCTTATATAGCATCTTCTTGTGCTTATTAGAGAGGTTGTCTTCGTGCCTCGGTTTGGATGGATCTAGAGGAATGTTTCGTTGGTGCCTTTGGCCTGGATCAGGTTGTACCTTTCCTGCACTTATTGTTGTTAATCAATAACGAATCTCATGTCTTGTTCCTGATATGTTGCTATCCGATGAATGATAGTTTATATGTTTACATGTGATGATATAACAGATTTTTATGTATGCACATCTAATTATCTATTATGTATATTCTTCTGTGATTGGCCTGCAGGTATGCACGTCTTGGAGGAAGCGAAGGGTTTAGACCCTACAGGAACATGATCAAACATAAGATCTCTGGTTATGTCTCCAAATCCAACTTTTATAATTCATATGTTTGGAACGCTTGTTTGAGTGCTCTTTGTTGATCGTCTTATTTTTCTCTGTTAAGGATGTCAACCCTTGTGAAACTTTTCCTGCTAACAAAATTGGCGACTCCACTAGGGAATACCATCAAGTATTTCCTAGAAGGGTTATTGTTTTTCGATCTAGGTTTAGTTTGATGTTTCTTGGTTTTCTCAACCTTCTTGAGTCTTAAGTAATTTTTTCATTTAGCCTGATATTTTGGATATGGGCCCTTTTTTTAATTGAATTTTTATTATATACAGTTGTGTATATACATTGTTTCTTCCAAAGAAACTTGTGTAAACGCGTGTTTCTTTAGACACAATCACGTATACATGCAAGACTATATTTAAACAATCGCGTACAAATCTGAAAAATGATTTTTTTTCTTTTTTCTTTTATGGCTTTTTCTGAGGTCTTCACCAAGTTTGTTTATGATTTATTGATTTTTATGAAGCCTGGAATCACCTTGGTGTCTGTTGTTGTCGATGTCTTTCATTTTGTTTGAAAAATCCTATGTCAACTTAGGGTTTGTATTTTTCGAAGCTTTTTGTGTTTGAACTTGGGTTCCAGATCTTATTTATGAAATGTATGGTTGCTCTGTGCCTCTAGAACAGGTCTTGTTGCTCTTAAACTTGTTTATAACCCAGTCTATAAATTGCTTCTTTTTCAACCTAGAAGTTGGTTTCTTTTTTCTTTCTCTTTCTTGTTTAAGAAATGGGCTTATGATTGTTGAATGAATGAAAGTTTTTCTTTTCTTTTTTGGTTTTGCAGTATTTTGTGTTTTCAACAAATGTATGAATTCTTGTTATAAGGTTAAAAGTATTTTTCTTTGAGGAGTGCACTTTATCTTAGGATTTGCTTCTCTTCGCTTTTTGAACTGACATTTACCTTTGTGATCACATTTGTTTGCCTTTAAGTATCTTTTTTAATATTTCATTTGCATACTAGTGTGCATTAGGTTAGATGCATTTTGGACATCATTTAGTTATTTTTTGTAGGTTTTGAATGTGTGAGTGCTAAATTTAAAAATGAAAAAAAGAGTTTGCTTTATTAAGTTTTTCGTGGAACCTTTGTAGAAATCACTTTTCATTGAAGGAAAAGAGTTGCATTTTCATGTAACTTAGGTTTTCTATTGATTTATTTTGCGTCATAACACCATCAGTTTCACTTTCATTTCCCTATGTCCTAAACAATAACCAATTAAAATGAGCGCTTAAATTAAAATGAGCTATACGTTTTTCTTTTTTCTTTTTTATAGCAACATTAACTATTCTAGGGAATTTTAGGGCCTTGGAATAGGTTTGTGGAGAGTAAACTCTCTAAGGCCACTTAAAATGAAAGTATAGAAGTTTATTAATGACCGAAATTTGGATTAGGGGCAAAAATTTGTCCAAAATTCAAAGTGCTCAGAATTGCGCCAAACTAGAATGACATCGATCGGCCCGTCACCAGGAATCTAATGCAACTCGTTTCGTCGAAAACTGAGTTCGGATGAAGAAGTTATAGTTTGCTGATTGCCATTTAGAACAAGCAATTTAAAAAATAAATAAATTGCAGAACATGTATATGGTGATGACATGGAAACCTAGTTAGCATGCAAGTAATCTTCTTCAATTTTTTCCCAATGGGACTATGACAAGTGTCACTGCAGGATTCGCCAGTTTGGTTTGAGAAGGTGAAATTTCCCCCTCCTAAGGTTGAATTCGATTTTTTTAATGTGGGAGGACACCCAAACCAGGGGATGCCACGTGTGCCTCTGGTGGACCCCTCTCCAAGGTTTGATTCGAATTTCATGGTCTGGCTCGAATTTTTATGCTAAGCTTCAAGTTTGAATTTTATATGGTGGCATAATTATTAAACCAAGGTCCAATGGTCAAATTATTTTAATATATCATGGTTGGCATATAATTCCGAAATTATTATATGGTGGAGCACATTGTATTTGATTTTAATCCAAATTTCAAACCTTATGGTGGCATATTATATTTAGGGAGGTCAAAACTATGGGTTACAGTTATAGCCATAGTGCATGCAGATTAATATGGAGCGCATATAATTTCTTTACAAAGGTTTTATGGTATGCCAAAGTCTGACACCATAGTTTGAGTTAAATACTTTATGGTGGTGCGTTTACAAAGTTCGGGTGTATTTAATACGTTGGAAATACAACATTAATGGCATGTTTTGTAATATGGAAAAACATATGTATGGAGGGGCGGAGGCTGGGGTTCGACCCCGTGACCTCCCCCCAACTAGTACCACACTTTACCAATAAGCCCGATACCTGTTCCTTGAAAAAAAATGCGCCCAATGCATATTTAAAATGCACTGCGACTCCAATGGCGGGAAGGAGGGGGCCAGGCCCATGGGCCAATCCTCCTCCCATGTGACTGTGCCATGTGACTTCACTCCTAGTGCCCAAAACTAAACACACTTAGTGCGCATCTTATCCCTCCTAATCCATAGTTAAGCCTTAAGTAAGCTCAATTTAAGATGGCATATTTTTAGCGGATTCCTCCATTTTCGGCGGGATTTCCAAGTTTGGCGGAGTTATCTGGAATCCTCTCCAGATTTGGAGAAGGAATCTAAAGGAAAATTAAATGAGGCCTATGTTGAGAAATTTTCGACCAATTTTGGCTCAAGAAGAATCATTCCTAGCATATTTTCATGCTATGAATCCATTGGAACAACTTGTAGAGGCAAAGGGGGAATTATACAAAGGTTTTTGTCACCTTGAAGAAAATTGAAGTCGTGGGCCACCAGGGGGGAGGCCATGACTAGATCAGCTGAAGACCATGACTAGATCAGCTGAAGACCAATCCTGGCTCAAGAAGAGTCATTTTTAGATGTATTTGATGCTCTGAACATAGTGGTATAGTTTGCAGATGAGTTGGAGCACTTTTGAAAGTGTTTTTATTAGTTTAGAGATTAAATTGGCCCATGGCTACTAGGATGGGAGGTCAAGCTTAGTTCAGTTGGAAACCAAATTAAGAGACTGAACAATCATTTTTGGGGTTTTTGGGTGTTCTGAAACTAATGGAGCATGTTGTAAATTCATTGGAGCACTATAGGTGCATGTAAACATACATTTGACTCTTAATTCCAAGAGGGTATAGCTAGTTGAAGCAGGTCTATGGAGATGTAGCCCAGGAGGGGTGAACTTTGTTATCATCCGTTGTGTTATGTGTAAGCTGTGTGTTATTTCTCTGCATTTCATTTGTTGTACATGAGTTTTTAAAAGATAATTAACTCATAATTTGATCATCAAAGACACATAAACTCCTTAAAAAATGGTTAACTTGAGACGATCCTAAACACACGATTTTAATATTGATGAGGGAGCTAGCACAATAATAACTAGTTTTACGATATTCAGATCAATTAATGAGTGGAAATCTAATATCATTAAGCTGTCCAAGAAAGCTCCTCTAACACGGGATTCAAGCACGAGGGCGTCTGAAGATAAGGAAAGAGAGTTACCCCCTTTCCTACTTGTTGGATCGCATACCCATGACTATTTCGTCTGGTTTCTGACCACGATTTGGTAACCTTAGTTTCATTTCCTAGGGACCACATAGGTGTATACTTTGCATCACCTTCATAGTACTTCTGGAGGGCACCCTTGCGAATATTGGGTACTTTCACCAGAAAAGGCTATTGTCTAGAGGTCAGTGTAACTTCTTCTGATACCTTCGCTGTTAGGCTTGGGCCCTCATCATCCTAAACTACCTTCAGAAGGCCCCTTTATATACTTTCTTGTATTTTGGTGTCTTGTCCTAATCACCTAAAGCAAAAACACTTGGAAGTTGTCTGCTTGTCTGTATCTTTAGGACTATATAGTGGAGTTCTCTTTTCTCTTTGTATTTAGTTGTACTTAGGTGGATTTTGTCTCGTCACTTTGGCGTTGAAATTTGATGACTAAAAAGTTTCCTGCAATCCCAACCTGGTTTTAATTTCATCTTATCATTCCCATTTAGTTAAATGCCCTTTCCCATAAACATACATTCAACATATATAATTCTGAAATATATATATATATATATATATTTATTTATTTATTTATTTATTTGTTTATTTTTTGTTTATTTTTATTTTTATTTTTTTTAATTTTTAATTTTTATATATATTATTTATTTATTTGTTATTTATTTTTAATTATTTTTAATTTAATTTTAATTTTAATTTAATTTAATTAATTAATTAATATTTATATTTTATTTATTTATATTTATATTTATATTTATTTATTTACTTATTTTTTTTTAATTTTTTATTTTAGATTAAAACACATGGGACTGTCAACACATGCTGAAAATAAATATGGACATAAACAAACCAACAACACATAAAAATACACACAGATTTTTGTCAACTTGGACCCAGGAAAAACCCCTTCGAACTTCTTTGGGGATAACCTATTAGACAACTTTTCAAATTTATTTATCTTTCAAGTTCAGGAAAAATACATTTGTAGACAAAACAAAACAACAAAATGCAACTTATCTCTTCAACCCAAAACTCCTTGAAAACCTTGCCCACTTTGCCTCGATTTCCATGGCCACTTAAAGCTGAAAATATGTACTATATGGATACATACTGTACGAAATATACTGTATGGATTCTGTATACGGATTTCTGTATCGCTATACAGATTGTACGAATCAAAAAATATATATTTTGTTAAAAAATTATCTCAAATTGCGTGCAACTCACAACATTAAAATGATGTTCGTACTGTACCTTATGTTGTCTTATATGCCTTGATTTCCGTTCCCTGCTTTGCCCAGAAGGCACTCCTTCACCTTGCTACAACAAATTTCTCCTTCAAAACTTCTCTCCAGCCCTCAATATCCTTTTTCCTATCTGCTCATGAAGAATGAATGTAATATCTCTTTTCTTTTCCCTAAATGACTTTTGGGAAACCCTAAGATCTAATGACTCAGATTCATTTAGATCAAGGGACGAAAATAAATGTGCATTTAATTCTCACTTTCTATTTTTTAACTCACCCATTAAATAAAGTACCCACATTGTACTTTATGTCTAAAGTAACTTTTCACTTTATAATTCAACATTGAATTTACCACTTATAAAGTCACACTTAGGAAAATAATTATTTTGGACACTTTTCCCTAGGTAGATACTAAGCCATGGGAAACCACTTGTCAAAGGTACATTAAAAATCAACACTCTCTCTTACCGAGGAAAGTGTTTCTCACCACACCCATCTTGTCCCTGAAATGGACATGCTTTCCTCTTGGAAAGGACTTCGTGAGAACATTGACCACTTTCTCATCTGTCAATATATTCTCCAACTTCAATGCCCCCTTCTAAACATAGTCCTTGATGAAATGATATCTAATGTCAATGTGTTTTTACCTGTCATGAAACACTGGATTCTCCGTGAGTTAATGCAACTCTGATTATGACAGTGAATAACTGTCAGTCTCAAATCCTGATCAAATAGGACATACAATAATTTGTGAAGCCAAATGTCCTCACAACTAGCCTGGCTAGTGGCCATATGCTCAGCCTCAAAAGAGATAAAAGCAACTGAATTTTTCTTTCAAATAAACCATGAGACAAGTGTCGAATCCAATCTGAAGCAACACCGTGAAGTGCTTTTCTTGTCAGAGGCACACCCTGCCCAATCTAAATTTGTATAACCTTCAAACCTCACTCCATCTCCTCACCTATAGTCCAGACCATAATCAAAAGTGCCCTACACGTAACGAAGAATGTGCTTTGCAGCTACCCAGTGCACCCTCCTAGGCTTAACCATGAACTGACTAAGTGTGTTCACTGCAAAGCATATATCTAGCCTAGTGTTGACTAGATAGATTAAGGAACCAATACGTTTCCTATACAATGTGGGATCCACTGAACTAGAATCTGAAGCATGAAGCTTCTTACAGTTAGTGATCATAGGTGTAGACATGGGTCTATAGTCTTCCATGTGAAATATGCTCAACACATCCACAACATATTGCCCCTACCCCAGAAAGATGTGCCCCTCCTCCTGCCACACCTCAAGCCCCAAAATGTAATGCATCAGTCCAATGTCCTTCATCTCGAACTCCATAACAAGATCCTCCTTGCAACCACTAATCAGTCTCTCTGCCCCAATAATGAACAAGTCATCAACATATAGCAAAGAATGAACGGATCATCCCCTACAACAATGTAGTATAGGTTCCGATCTGCATCACTCTTCGTGAAAACCATCTGTCGCAAGTAAGTATCAATACTCGAATATGAAGCTCTCGGAGCTTGCTTAAGTTCGTAGAGTGCTCACCTCAACTGAGATACATGAGTCTCCCGCCCAAGTACCTCAAAGCCCTGTGGCTGCTCAACATACACCTCCTCCTCTATAACTCTGTTCAGAAATGCGGTCTTCGCATCCATCTGATGGATCTATCAACGCATTTCAACAACAATAGAAATAAGGGACCAGATAGAAGTGTACCTAGCTACGGGAGAAAATGTCTCATCATAATCAACTCCCTCTATATGTGAGAACCCTCTAACCACAAACCTCACCCCTAAATTATAAATGCTTCCATCCGCAGCATGCTTGATCTTGTAGAGCCACCTAGAAGTCACAACTGACTTGTCCTTAGGCCTAGGCACCACCTCCCAGGAATTGCTCTTAATGACAGAGGCATGCTCCTCCACCATATGTTGAGATTGCAACAAGATGATGAGCTTAGTGGAAAGAAGTCGCCTTCACTAAGTGGGCCCGCAGGTTATTTTTGGTGCAAAGTCTATTTTTAGACATATTGATCATGTTCTATGAGTTGTAGGATGCTATTTGTGGATGGTTGGTCAAGTCGGAAAAAATAGATGGACTTCTATTTTTAGACATATTGGGTGGAATCTATTTTTGGGTGCAGTCTAAAAATAGATATGTCGAATATTATTAGCTCTTAATAATATTTGGACTATAAACATTATCTTATTCTCTTGGAGCACTTTATTTAAGTGCACAGATGTGGCACAGGAGCTGACATAAGGAATTACGCTATTCCTGAGGGTTATGTGGAGCTATTGCATGGATACTTCAGTTAGAACTCATGTGACAAAGTTTGGTGGAGTTGATTGAGGAAGTTAGTGGAGTTATATTTAGTTTAAATAATCTAAACATAGTTGAGCTATTTGTATTTAGTTTAAATAATTGATACAATTAGTGAGAGTGGTGTGAATTAATTATTAATTCATTCACTAATTATAAACTCATTAATAAACTAAAGAATGCATAAGTTAACTTCAGTGCATGGACAATTTCAGTGGAGACCAATGCAGAAATAGGTGAAAGAGCAGGTTAACTATCAGTTGTAACTATACTGTTTCTATTTGCAACACATAGATAGGTGGAGTAAGCTATGAGTATTGCAAAGTTTAGGCTGGTGGTTTATCTATATAAGGAGGCCATCACCTAGCATTGAAATACGAAATCAAGGTTGGCTATCAAGTGGCAAAAGATTGAAGCATGTGTTTTGCTAGATCTAGCTTGATTAGTGTGTAGCAAGTGGAGATTATACTGAGAGCTTGTGAGGAGCTTTGTATGATGATTGTTACATGATCTCTATGACATATATAATATACAGATAGTTGGGGGTTTTCATCTTGAAGCTTTCCCATTAAATACTGTGTTCATATGTGTGAATTTTTATGGTTTTAATGTGTGGATGCAATTGATTTTATTTTCGCATGTGATGATCAATGGTAGAAGAGATTCTGTATTGTGCATGAAGCTAAAATAGAGTGTGATCAGGAGAATATCGATGGATAATGTATCATTTATTCAAATTTCTACATGGTATGAAAGCGATATTGATCATTGGAGCAATTGTAAAACATTGAAGCGGTTGAGTTTTGTGCTGGTGGAATTCGAATTTGCAGTAGTGTTTTCTTGGTGTCGAAGTTGAGATGTATTTCAACGGATTGCGATTGGAGTATGCCCTTGAGGGAAACTCGAATTATATTACATGGAAGGACAAGATGGAGGCGGTGCTGGATGACAATGGGTTGAAGGAGTTCATAGATGCAGAAATTCCAAAGCCTACTTCTAGTGATGCTGTCGTACTTGATGCATGGCAAAAGAAGACAACAAAGTGTCGAAGGATTCTGTTGGAAGGTGTGAGGGATCACATAGTGTCCAACCTTCATGGTAAGGCTTCTTCATTCTTGATGTGGAAATATTTGACAGATTTATTTCAAAGCAAGAGCGACCAGAGGAAGTTGGCGCTCAAGGATAAACTCAGAAACATAAAAATGGAGAAAGGCGACAGTATACCCAAGTACCTCACGAAGTTCATCCAATGCAGGGATGAGCTGGGAAGTGTGGGGGTTACTGTTGATGACGAGGACTTGGTGAACTTGGCTCTCCTTGGGCTTCTGAAGAGTTGGCATTCCTATCAGGACTCTTTCAATGGTCGGGAGAAATTGCCAGGATGGGAGCGACTTTGGTCAGATCTTGTGCAAGAGGAGATAAGGTAGAGTACCAGGGACGAATATTCATCAAAGAACTCTGATGAAGAGAATTGCGCTTTGGATGCCAAATCAAAGAAGGGGAAGAGTAAGAAATATTCTCAATCCGGCGTGAAAGGCAAGAAGCAGGACATGTCCAAGGTGAAGTGCTTTCACTGTCACCAACACGGACATTACGCCACTAATTGTCCACAGAAGAAGAAAAATAAGTAGGCTGCTGGGACTATAGCTGGAGAGGCCTTAGCCTCGTAGTTTGAGCTGGATTTTTCGCTGATCGCATGCTTGGTCTCAAGTGTGATGGGTTCCGTGTGGTTTCTTGATAGTGGTGCATCTTTTCACATGACAGGAGATCGAGATTTGTTTACTGATCTGGATGAGAAAGATCTTCGAGTGCACATCGAGATGGGCGATGATGGTAGATATAGTGCGACCAGTATCGATACCATTTCCTTTGAGAGGGAGTTTGGTAAACCCTTCGTATTGAAGGAAGTGATGCATGTTCCAGGATTAAAGAAGAATCTTATCTCTGTGGCGATGTTAGAAGACAAGGGATATGATGTTGTCTTTAGCGAAGGAAAGGCTTTCCTGCGCAGTAAGGCAACTGGTGAGACCCGGAGGATAGGGGTTCGAGTTAAGAACCTTTATCAATTGCAGGTAGATGGCTGTGCAGCAATGGCAGGCAAGGAAGAAGGAGTGGTGAGCTGAGATGATGGCGAGTTGTGGCACCAGAGATTGGGCCACCTTCACCATGGAGCTTTGAAGATACTGCAGCAGATTTCTACTGGGCTTCCTAAGGGTACTCTTGCGCATTCAGATCAGTGCAAGGGATGTACCTTGGGAAATTTTTTGAAAGCCACATTTCACGAGAAGGATAGTCGCGCCACGACGATCCTTGAGAGAATTCACACATACGTGTGTGGACCTTTCTCAGTAGCTTCGACAACAAAGCACAGGTATTATGTGATATTTGTTAATGAATTTTCTCGTAATTGCTGGATCTTATTCATGCAGAAGAAGAGCGAGACATACTCAAAGTTATGTGAGTTCAAGGCACTAGTTGAGAAATAATCGGGGAAGCAGGTGAAGGCTCTTAGGAGCGACAATGGTGGTAAATTCATCTCTGGCGAATTCAAGGAATTTTGCAGCGCAAAAGGAATTTGAAGAGAGCTCATAGCACCTCATAACCCACAGCAGAATGGGGTTGCTGAGCGGAAGAACAAAACGATCGTGGGTGCTGCACAGGCGATGTTGCATGATCAGGGCCTTCCCATACACTTGTGGGCTGAGGCATGCAATACTACAGTATATGTGTAGAACCGTTGTCCTCACAGGATACTTGGCATGAGTACACCCAAGGAGGCGTTTTTTGGTAAGAGGCCTGATATTTCCCATTTGAGGATTTTTGGTTCACTGAAGCGCATCATGGACGTAAGGATACCGTAAAGAAGCTATAGCTAACGCAGGTTGGGATATTTGTGGGGTACACTGATATGCCCCACAACTATTGTGTGTATTTTCCAGACAGTCGCAAGACTGTTGTGCGACGGGATATCAAATTTCAGGAGGAGAAAGCCATGAAGTGTTCGCTTGAGAGGGAGCCACACTCGCATGCAGATGAGGAGCGGCTAGTTCCCATGATGAGTCTGTGACGTGGACTCTACCCACAAGATGAGGTCTATGGAGTGGAAGACCACTTGCCAAATACTCACAATCGCAGGTTAAGTGCACTACAGTTTCGAGCGACTGGCTCAAGATGCAGAGAGGATTGTAGGAGCACCTACATCACAGCGCAGACAGAGACAGTCACCTGATCGGTACACTAGATACATGGCTCTCATGAGTCAATGTATCGTGACAGAGCCATCCTCTTTCGAGGAAGCTGTGGAGGATCCCGCATGGGTAGATGCCATGGTGGAAGAGTATGATTCGATTGTCAGAAAAATGCATGGGAGATTGTCCTAAGGACGGAAGGGAAATCAGTGGTGGGTTCAAGATGGATCTACAAAGTGAAGCAGGCAGCTGACGGGAGTGTGGAGAAGTACAAGGCAAGATTTGTTGCCTGAGGCTTTTCACAGATTGAGGGGATCGATTATGAGGAGACCTTTGCACCTGTCGCAAGGTATTCTTCCATACGGACGATTCTTGCTCTCTGGCCGTTGCATGGGGTGGCACATTCGTCAAATGGATGTGAAGACTCCGCATTCCTCAACGGAGTCATTGAGGAGGAGGTGTACATAGAGCAGCCTGAAGGTTTCAAGATCTTCAGCAGTGAGTCGCATGTGTGCAGGCTCAAGAGAGCACTGTATGGGTTGAAACAAGCACCTCGTGCTTGGTACACACAGATAGACAATTATTTCACCGTACTTGGATTCTCCAAGAGTGAGGCGGATCCTAACCTATACCAGATTGTGGTGGAGGGTAAGTTGCTGATCATTGTACTTTATGTAGATGATTTGATTTTGACAGGTGATGAGCTGTTGATACACTCATGCAAGGATGATCTTGCAAAGGAGTTTGAGATGAAGGACTTGGGCCTCCTTCATTATTTCCTGGGATTGGAAATTTGGCAGCGCAGTGATGGATTGTTTGTTTCTCAAGGCAAGTATGCCCGGGAGATACTGGAGAAGTTCAACATGCATGGATGCAAGCCTGTTGATACTCCTCTTCCTGGTGGTTGGAGGAAGGAGGATGCTACTTCGGCGGAGGTAGTGGATGCCACTGTTTATCGACAGTTGGTGGGGTCGCTTATGTATCTGGTCAATACATGACCCGACATATGCTATGCTGTTAACCAGCTTTCACAAGCTATGGTTAAGCCAACCGAGCTCTTCTGGAAGGCAGTCAAGCATGTATTGAAATATCTTAGAGGCACATCGGGATATGGATCATGGTACAGATAGGAGGATGAGTTGAGTCGGCATGGCTTCACGGACCGGTATCATCATATCAGAGATTGTGTGCAGTGGAAGATCATGTTACTTTCATACATTCCCACAGAGGATCAGGATGCTGATATCTTGACGAAGGCGCTCACCAGGAGAAAATTCGAATACCACAGAGGCAGGATAGGGGTGGCAGATAATCCTTATCTTGTTGAGAGGGAGTGTTGAGATTGCAACAAGATGATGAGCTTAGTGGAAAGAAGTCGCCTTCACTAAGTGGGCCCACAAGCTACTTTTGGCGCAAAGTCTATTTTTAGACTATGTTTATTTTTAGACATATTGATCATGTTCTATGAGTTGCAGGATGCTATTTGTGGATGGTTGGTCAAGTCGGAAAAAATAGATGGAATTATATTTTTAGACATATTGGGCTGAATCTATTTTTAGATTTCCAGTCTAAAAATAGATATGTTGAATATTATTAGCTCTTAATAATATTTGGACTGTAAACATTATCTTATTCTCTTGGAGCACTTCAGTTAAGTGCACAGATGTGGCACAAGAGCTGACAGAAGGAATTACGCTATTCCTGAGGGTTATGTGGAGCTATTGCATGGATAATTTAGTTAGAAATCATGTGACAGAGTTTGGTGGAGTTGATTGAGGAAGTTAGTGCAGTTGTATTCAATTTAACTAATCTAAACATAGTTGAGCTATTTGTATCTAGTTTAACTAATTGATACAATTAGTGAGAGTGGTGTGAATTAATTATTAATTAATTCACTAATTATAAACTCATTAATCAACTAAAGAATGCATCAGTTAACTTCAGTGCATGGACAGTTTCAGCGGAGACCAGTGTAGAAATAGGTGAAAGAGCAGGTTAACTATCAGTTGTGACTATACTGTTGCTATTTGCAACACACAATGATTGGAGAAGCCCATGAGATTGCGCAGTACAAGCTAGGTGGTTTATGTTATTTAATGAGCCATCCCATAACATTGATTACGCAATAGAGGCTGGCTATCAAGTGGAAAAATATTGGAGCATGTGTTTTGCTAGATCTAGCTTGATAGTGTGTAGCAATTCGAGGTTGTGCTGAGAGCTTGTGAGGAGCTTTGTACTATGATTGTTACATGATCTCCATGACATATAATATACAGATAGTTGGGGTTTTCAGCTTTAAGCTTTCCCATTAAATACCGTGTTCATATGTGTGATTGTTTGTGGTTTTAATGTATGCATGCAATTGATTTTATTTCCGCAATTAATGATCAATGGTAGAAGAGATTCTGTATTATGCATGAAGCTAAAATAGTGTGTGATCAAGAGAATCTCGGTGAATAATATATAAGTTATTCAAATTTCTACACCATATCATCTCTCCATGCCTCTTGGCTGACAACCTCCTCATAGCTAGTAGGCCCATAGTCAACAATGCTAGTAGCCTTGGCTACATAACTGCAAAACCGCTCAGGTGGGACACTCTTCCTATTCACCCTCTTCGGAGGACCAACGACTCTGCTTCATTCAAGGTGTCTTGAAGCCACTTGGGCCTCATCTTTCCTAAAGAAGCTTCCCAATAGGGAACCTCATCCTCTGCCCCCTAGTTTGGTGAACCTGAAGGTTTTCCAACTGACCCTGGTGTGCTTGTACCAACACCTATCCTTGAAGAACCTGTACCGACACCCGTGCCTGTGTTAGCTGAACTGCCATGTGAACTATGTACCAATG
Organism: Pinus albicaulis; assembly: GCA_034641835.2. Taxonomy (NCBI): domain Eukaryota; kingdom Viridiplantae; phylum Streptophyta; class Pinopsida; order Pinales; family Pinaceae; genus Pinus; species Pinus albicaulis. The sequence continues at coordinate 709,303,019 of CM076581.1, forward strand.
GAATCCCTAAATATGTGCTCGGTGAACTCGCCATTGGTGCCCAAGATGTCATTGACATGAAGTACCTCTTGTACTAGTCAATCTAGAACCATGTTCCTGCTCCTTGTGCTTGACCTCTCTACTGAGGAGAAGTTTGTGAATCTCTCTCATCATACTACCGTGATATCCAATAGGCCCTCTCCTCCTCGAAATTCACATCCATCCTAATCACCACTCTCCATTTAGAAGGAATGAAGATCCGATAGGACTTTGAAGTCTCGTTGTAACCCATAAAGATACCCTTATCTGCCATGGGTTCCAGCTTAAGAATATGCGAGACATCTAAAGGTACGAATATGTCCCACATGAGGCTTCTCTCCAGTGAAAGCCTCCTCCAGAGTCATATTCCCCAATCCTCTGTTAGGACTCCTATTCTGAAGATAAACATCAGTATTGCAGGTCTCAGCCCACAAAAAGAAAGGCAACCCTTGATCATGAGACATCGCTCTAGTAGTCCTAATAATAGCTCTGTTCTTCATTTCAGTCACCCCATTATGCTGGGGGTTGTAAGGAACCGTGAAATCTCTCCTAATGCCATCCTATGCACAGAAGTCATAAAACCCACCATCGGTGTATTCACCACCATTTTCTGACCTGAAGACATTAATATTCCTACCTGTCTGCTTTTCCACAAGAGCTTTGAACTCTTAAAGTGACTGAATACCTCACCCTTGGTCTTCATGAAATATATCCAAGTCCTCCTAGAGTAGTCATCAATGAATATAACATAATACTCATAACCACCCAGAGACACATGAGACATACGACCACTAACATCAATATGAATCAAGTCTAGTATACCTATAAATCTGTATCGCTCACTGGGAATGATAAATTGGTGTACTTTCCCAAAGAACACCGTCTACAGACCTCATAATGTTCGACACTGAAATAAAGAACTCCAGTAGTGATCTCCCTCAGAACTCTCAAAGCTTTGTGATGCACATGTGCCATCCTTCGGTGCCATAACTCACACAAGTCTCTACTGTTGATGGTACTAGTGTGAGTGCTAACAGATGTGCTACTCACCAATGATCCTGCCAAATAAAAAATAAACATGTATAATTTCCCATAGCGGACTCGAATCACTTTGGCCAAAGTGATAGAAGCTCCCCTGGGACGCATCAATACCTACCCTCCTGAGAAAGTGACGTCAAACCCCTTATCCTCCATAGCAGACACTGAAATCAAGTTCTTCTTCATCCCCATAACATTCAAAGCATCCATGACCTTCAAATGAGGCAAAGACTCCCTCTCAAAGGTCACAATCCCCACAAAAACAACTCTCACAATGCTGTAATCTCCTAGTACAATATCAATATCAAGTGCCCTCTCTGCAAGCTCTGAAAAGAACTCTCGTGCACCTGTCATATGGCAGGAAGCCCCGCTGTCTATGTACCACACATCAGATGATGTACTTTGTTGGTTACCTATGATTTGGCAGATTGGCATACCAGATGAAAAGGCAACATGAAACCAATCTTTAGAGTTCTAGAACCTAGCCTTCCTAGACTTAGAGAGGGATCTCTTGGGTTATTTGCAAAGGACATGTGCTTGTTTTATTTTAAGGATTGATTTTAGGCTAGTTATTAAGTGTGAAGTTTTGTTGTTTGTTTTGGTTGGACATAATGATCAAAGAGCATAGATAGAATGAGGAAACATCCAAGTCATTGGGCAATGGAGTCAAATGGAAGTCATGATAAGTTTATAAAAGGATCGGGGAGTATCATAGGGAAAATCTAACTTAGCTAGTGGATCTTCAAATTTTTTGGAATAATGAGATGAACATCAAGGATAAGAATGAAAAGTAGGACAAAGGGCAACTAAGAATACTTTATCAAGTATTTTAAACAAGAGAAATATTTCAAGGCAACTGTTTGAAACAAGCCAAAGGACAGGGCAAACCATAGAATTATTTGGACCAATTTTTAATAAGCAAACCTTTCAGACAACAATCCAACAATCAAATGACAACTTTTAGCTAAAGAAAACATATAAGAGAACAGTGAGAGGAGTCTAAGATCAAACAAAAATAATCTAATATGCTTTTGAATAACTCTCTAGGGATCTTTAAAGCAACCTTTTGAGGCAGTCCAAAGGACAGGGCACACCATAGAATTCACTAGTTTAGACTCTACTAAGAATACTTTAAAGAATTTTTAGAAACAATTCTCAAGTTCTACTCAAAGGAGCATGGACTCACCTCTAATTTTCCTGGTTTCACTCTATTGAAATCATTCCTTAAAAATAACCTCTCAATTCGTACTCAAAGGAACATGGACTTACCAAAAGAGAAACTCCTTTGTTATACTCTATTGAATTATTTCTAAAATAACAAGCTAGATGGAACTGGAGGGAAATTAAGGATCCTCCAATCAGACCTTGCAGAAGAAAACATTAAGACAGTGAAGAGCAAACAAAACTAAGGTGCTTTCAAAAGAAATTTCTTAGCCTAAAAATTTTACTCTACCGTAAACCAAGAATGATGAAAACATAATGAAAACATGAAATAACAATGACAGATAGAAGCACTTCACCAACATCTAAGCTCAGGGATCCAGTGGTCTAGCCTCTTCCATCAACAAACAAATCAGGGCATCTACAAGATCCAAGACATCAATTTTCCTTCAACTTCCAAGAGACTATGTATTACTTCAAACAATCATCAAATGCCAATAATGCAATGAGTTCAGATGCAATATTTATACTGCAAATGAGGAGGTGAAGGATCAAGATAAGGTTTGAGTATTTATTTATTACAAAGTAAGTGCATTCCTATCCTTGAAAACCATGCAAGGCTTAAGGCAGGAATATCTATAGCTACTTCTCTATTTCAATAACTCTATATTAACTTCCCAAGGAAAAATACGTGAAATGTTTGACTTTAAGGCTTTTTAATAACTTTGCAATAATTATTGAGCTGCTCCAAAATATCTCTGACTGTGTAATAGTTGCCTAATGCCTTTATGGAAAAAAATCATGCTGTAGGTGGCAGTTTAGTCTTTGGAGGAGTAACTTCTTCTAGATTTAGTTATTCAAGGCTGTCTTTGGGTTAATCTGTCTTTGTTTAATCATAAGACTCTGCTTTAGGCCCTTGAACCTTGATTTTCCTTTATAATATGTCTTACTGTCTTTATCTTCTGTCTCTACTTTATGAATATTTGTTTTTTTCTTTTATCCTTTGTTTTTAAACCTTTGACCTTCATCCCGTAATCGCTGTCTTCATGGCTAATCTTCTATGCTTATCCTTTGATTCAGATTTAGCCGATTAATCCATCTGTTCTTCATTTTCTTCACTTCTTCTTCTGTTGTAATCATCCTTTGTGTGCAGGGAGGGTTTCTTCATGGTATGAGGGTTTATAACCCATCGATGATATTGATTCATCAAGGGTTAAGCCTTTATGTGAACCCTTGGCCTTCTTTCATGTGCAATTGCCTCTTGGATCGTCATCTAGAGGTTATTTTGACCATTGGAATGCCCCTTTGGGCATCACCGCCATTAAAACCTGCAAAAACACAAACAACATTAGTTTGAAACTTGTGAGGATTGGAGAAACTGCATTTCCAGGGTTTTGGAAGCGTCAGGGGCGATTTGCAGGGGAGAAGGGAGTGCAAGGGCATGATTCCGAAGGCGGAAAACATGAGAAAAATCAAACAGAGGCGAAGAACGTTGATTTTTGTGTGGGGAGGAGAAAGGTGGTTTTGGAAAACCACGATGGTTATCGTGTGGGTCAATAGCGGTAAGTGGTATCGGGCAGGGAATGCGCGATTCCACTAATCGATTGTCGCGTGGTAGGGAAAAACAACCCATTTTGCGTTGGTTGGAGGCTTTAAACCTCAGCGCCATTTTCTGCGCAATATTCGTTGTCGGCTGTCAGATCTCAGGGACATAGATTGACTGTGTGGGATGACTCGAGGAGCAGGCGCAAGTTTGTAGGGTGGAGCCCGAGGACAGGTGTCAGGATATGAATGGATGGAAAGGAATAGTGGAAAGTGGGACCAGGTGCGATGACGTTGGCGGTTTTGTCAGGTAGCGTGGAGTTGTGTAGATGCGGGATAAAGGGCGGTGTCGTGATGATCGTTAGATTAGGGCCCAGGGCTCCAAATCAACGGTGGAGGTGGTCCAGAAGAAAACAAAAAAGGCGGGGTGAAGTAAAGGGGACCCGGCTTAATATTTTTCGAAGGTTGGGGGCTTTATACAAGGTTTTGGGGTGTATAAAGATAAAAGGGTGAAGGAGTTTTGAATAGGGAAGGGGGCTAGGATATATCAGAGGAAACTGTCCTGTGGGAGTAGAGGGGACTGGGGGCTGAGACGAGAAGGGGCTAAAGGCCCAATTTATGCAAAGGGCGAGTTTAACACAAAGCAGGGTTTTGGTTAGGTTTTTAAAGGGTCCGATAGGCAAAAAATTAAATTTAAACAATGTAAAAAGGGATTTTTACATTGTTTAAGGCATTTTAGAGGAAAAATGATAAATGAGAGAGGCTTTTTTAGGGTTTGGGAAAGGGGAAAGAGTAGGTTTTTTGAGAGAAAAATAGGAAGTGAGTGAGAGTTAGGGGAGGAAAAAATGAGGTTATTAAGCCCATAAAATGGATTTTTCTTAGAGCAGCAGGACAAACCTTGAGAAGGAAAAAGATGAAGTTTTTAATGAACCAGTTAGGTTTAGGATAATGAAGGCAGTGAGAGTTCTAGAACTCACAATGTTTCTCAATATTGTTTCTATAAATCTAGGATTATAACTTAGTCATCTTTGGATATCAACAAAATTTACTGATGACTAACATACTCCTACTAGATGTAGAAGTAATATATGCAAAGTCCCTGTCAAAATGTGAAGCAAACTGCTGCACCTCTCCTAAAGCTACAATACCCTTCTTCCCCTTGTTTTTCCTCTCAGTACATGTAGTAGCATAGTGTCCCATCTTCTGAAATACCCAACATTTGACTTTGGACATATCTGTTTCTTTCTTATTCTTCTTCTCCTTTCCCTTAGCCCCATCTGATGAGGCCCCTTTCTTGGCCTTCCCTTTTTTCTTCCCCCTTGTTGTCAAGGCTACATCCTTCTCATCTGTTATCCTCACCCAACCATTGCCAGTATTTCGTATCCCATGCTGCACACAATCATCCTAGAATCTGTCCCAATTGGGCAGATTCTTCCTATAGGTAACAACATCTCCAAAGACCTCCCAAGACTTAGGAAGTCCCGCTACAACTATCTTGACTAACTCTGCTAGTGCAACTGCCTCACCAATAGTAGTCAAATCATCATGTACTTGTTTGACCCTGCCAAGATAATGAACTACATTTTCAGCCTTTGTCATCTTGATGTTATTCAATTGTTCTTTGAGTACCATATTCCTGATCTCATTAGTACTCTAATAGATAGTGGTTAGAGCTGTCCACATATGATATGCATATGTGTTTTTTCTCACCCGAGGAACCACATGATCCTTCAGACTTTCTTTCAAAATCCTTTTTGACTTTGCAATATTTTTTGTGAATTCAGCAAGTTCATCTGCAGCAGTAGGAGCTATAACCTCTTGCCACACTATATCCCAACTGTTTCCTCCTCAAACACTATCAGAATTATGTACTTCCAAATGACATAGTTGGATATCCCATCCAGTCTATCCTCTATCCTTAAGAACATGGCCATGGCTGTTGTCTAAAATTTACAAAACCAATAAAATCGAGAAATGAACTTTCCAATGCACCTTGTTGTCCCAAAAGTTCACTTTGTGTGAAATTTCACCTTGCTGTCCCAAAATATCAGTTTGATTTCCAAACTGAGTTTGCTGCCCAATTATTATTATTATGATTATTATTTTTTTTTTTTTATAAACCACTATTTGTTGTCCCAATCTATTATCTGCTGTTCAAATTTCAATTTTTATCCTGTAGCTCTGATACCATGTTGAAATTTTATGACTAAAAAGTTTCATGCAATCCCAACCGATTTTAATTTCACCTTATCAATCCCATTCAGTTAAATGCCCATTCCCATAGACATACGTTCAACATATATAATTATGGAAATGAAATTTTCAAATTAAAACACATGGGACTGTCAACACATTCTGGAAATAAATATGGACATAAATAGATCAGCAAAAGATAAAAATAAACAGATTTTGGTCAACGTAGACCCAGTAAAAACCCCTTCAATCTTCTCTAAGGAAAACCTATTAAAGAGCTCTTCAAATTTATTTATCTTTCAAGTTAAGGAAAAATAAATTTGCAGACAAGACAAAACAACAAAATACAACTCATCTCGTTGGCCCGATACTCTTTGAAAACAATGTCGACTTTGCCTCGATTTCCATGCCCACTTGAAACTGAAAATATGTACTGTACGGATACATAATTTGTACAGAATCTACAGATTATATATATATATATATTCTGAAAAAATTCTCTCGAACTGCGTGCAGTTCACAACATTAAAATGATGTTCGTAATGTACCGTCTGTTGTCTTCTATGCCTTGATTTCCATGCCCTGCTTTGCCCATAAAGCACTCCTTCAGCTTGTTGCAACAAATTTCTCCTTCAAAACTTTTCTCCAGCCCTCAGACTCCTTTCTCCAATTTTCTGGTGAAGAATGAATGAAATCTCTCTTTTCTTTTCCCCCTTTTGTTTCCCTAAATGACTTTTGGGAAACCCTACGATCCAATGGCTTAGATTCATTTAGATCAAGGGACGAAAATAAATGTGCATTCAATTCTCACTTTCTATTTTTTAACTCACCCATTAAATAAAGTACCCACAATGTAATTTATGTCTAAAGTCACTTTTCACTTTATAATTTAACATTGAATTTACCAATTATAAAGTCACTTTCACTTCATAAAGTCAAACTTAGGAAAATAATTATTTTGGAAACTTTTCCCTAGGTAGAGACTAACCCATGGGAAACCACTTGTCCAAGGTACATTAAAAATCAACATTTGGGACCTTTGATTTAGAGTGATATACCAACCACTCCATTGGTCTTGAAAGGCTTTTGATGTTTCTCTTGAAATTGTGGAGTTTCCTCCTTAAGGAAAAAGTTTTGAATGTGTATCTCTCTTCCTTATAAAGTCAATTGAACAATCCCGTAAGGGAAGGATCTGCGTATAAGTTGGGTATGGCCAATATTCCTGTGGATCCTAACCAAGGGACCCCTCCAAAAGGGGATCCTTGTGATTTTCCTTTATTTGGAAATTTTGGTACCCCCTTGATGGCCACTTTAAATATTCCTGGATTGAATGTTGGGATACTTGTGGTTGTGGTCCACTCCGAATATTCTGAATATTCTTGAAGTGTCTCATATGAATGCTTTATTTCAAGGGCATCAAATGGGTGTTAATTTCTGATATTCTTTTCCAGAGAAATCTTAGCTTCCTCTATCTCCATCATCTTGTAATAAGAAATATAGAAAGAAGAGAAAGAGCATGATTAAGAAGAAAAATATTTCTCTCCATCAATCATCACCAACCTCTGCTAGTCATGTTGGAGATGAGCCTTCAGCCGCTGCAAGTCATGCTGGGGGCATAAGTCTAGTCACTAGAAGTCACACTATCAATGGGTCACGTACCTCCATGAGTCAGGATGGGGGCACAAATCCCATCTCTCTTTGGAAAGAGTCACTAACCTCTGAAAGTCATGTTGGAGACTCTCCACCAGCCATTTATAGTCATGTCGAGGGCATTGATGTTGATCAGAAACCTATGCGTAGAATATTTAAACCTAATTTCCCTTGTAGGATATGTAAGGGAGATCATCTTACTCATTTGTGCCCTGAAATTTCAGTGGTACAAAGGTCGTGGTTCGACTCTGAAGGTTCTTCTACTCCTAAACTTGTTATGGATTCTCAACAATATACTATTATGGTTGATGAAGTGGTCGAGCCAATGCAATATTTGGACGATCCCACTCCTCTTTTGTGGGGTGAAGTGTCTAACAATAGAGTCTTCTTTATTTCTAGTTTAGAGTCTTTTAGTCTAAGGGGCATGCCAATCTCTTCGAGTATACCCCCTCCAAGTTCTAGTAGTGTTTCCTTTGATTGGGATAATCTTTTTAAGCCTCATATTCTTTCTGCTGCACCTTTCCAAATAAGGGTGAGAGTTAATTCCACAATTTTTTTTATCGATGTATGGTTGATGAGTGATCCTTTTCAAGTATTATATCCTCCTCGACTTGGAAATCTTTGGGTTCTCCAAAGTTTTTGGAAATTGATAGTAACTTGTTAGCCCATGATAGAAGACCTAGTGAATCTATGGATATTCTTCCTCAATTTCCTATCAGTTTATGTGGGAAGACTGTATTAATCGATATGGTGGTGGTTTATTTCCCTTTAGACTTTAATATGCTACTTGGGCGTGATTATGTGTATGCTATGAATGTTGTGGTGTCTTTACTGTTACACCATTTTTTGGTCATCTAACCTACTATCATTAGATGGACCCAAGTACACCATGTAAGACCAATTTTACCCTAAGTAAAATTGCTTTCACTATGTAAAATAACTTAATAAAACACATTTTATTAGGTTGTTTATGGTCTAAACAGGAAACCCCAAAAGGAAATATTAAACAAACCTATATTTGTTTGATTTTCCTCAAGGAATAATTAATTAAAAAATAATTTAATTATTATTCCTGATCATGTTTAACCCAAAACAAAGAAATTAATTAGATAAATCCTTATTTATCTTATTATTTTCTAGGAATAATTGTTTAAATCTTATTTAAATAATATTCCTTGTTAAATATGACTAAATCACCCATAAATAATTAAATAAATCATTATTTATTTGATTATCCTTCAACCACTTCCTTAAAAAGATAAATAAATCATTTATTTATTTATTATTGACAAATAAAGGGATTTGACCCAAGTCAAATGCTTTTTCCCTCCAACAAATATAATAAAATATTCCATAAAATGTGGATCTAGATTTGGTTAACATTATTTTAATCATGCACCAAGATCTAGAATGACCCAATATTTTGTTATAAATAGGAGGGTTTTTCCTACCATTCTTCACCTTTTGTTGCCTATTAGATCACTCTGGATCTAAACTCTTGGTCTGACTTTGAGCCATTGTCATTGTCATATTTTCCATTATTTTTTGTGTGAGCTCCCTTTGAGTTCTATCTTTGTCTGGGTTTTCTACACCAACAGGAGAGAGAAATGCTAGATCTGAAGTGCTGAGGACTTCCAAGAACCCATCCCATTGAGGAGAATTGGAAACACCTTCTTGTTTTCCTCCCAGGTGCCTTTAATACAGAAAATTCTTTCAAAAATTGTTCTTGTCTTGTCTATTGGATGTATGGAGCAAAACCTCATTTTTACTGCTTAATGTCTCTATATGCATAGATCTGGTTTTTTGCAGCACTTGTCTTGATCAACTAACTGCAGATCTGAAGATATTGGTAGCCGTATTTGATGTTAGGGCTATAAGTTATGCGTAGCTAAAGTGGTCTTTTTTCGTACACTTCGACAAAAGATTCATACTAACATTTACTATTTCGAGTGATGTATTTTCCTTACAATGGAAGTATTGTCACTATTGATCAACTTACATATGAAAATCACCAGCCTAATTTGAACTTAGTTTTGAATACCCCTTGGTATGTTCCAAGTGTTGAAGTTTACTTTGCCCGACCATAGGTGAACTATGTGGAATTATATCCTTAATGCTCAATTGCTTCTAAGAAGGATACTTTGAACTATTATTTTCCTTCTCACGACTTGGTCCCAACAGTTGATCGAGTGATTTATCCTATTGGGGCATGGGACCCCTTGCTTCCCTCTTTTGATCCTTCTACTTCTCATGATTTATTGGATGTTGAGTTGACTTTGTTGGAGGAGATTTTTGAAGCCACGAGTTTTAGTTACCAAAGGAGTCCTTGGCCAGAGTGCCGCAAGGGAGTTGTCCTGAAGAACTATTATGCGTAAGTCGCAAGGTTGCATGGTTCCCTATACCATATTGTATATATAAGGTACACATTTTCAAGTTTTGTATTATATAACACAAGATTTTATATGGTGTTTATATATGGGATGCATTAACTCCTTGCCTAGTGTTGCTAATTATGTCTACAACACTTTGAAGACTTCTCCTTTGGGTATTTTCATGGTTAATCCATTCTGACAGGTATTGGTTCTTGAAACTAGCATATAGGTTATTTTATCAACCTGCATTATGCATTATCAATTTCCTTTTCCATTTTGACCTTAGGATCTACTCCACCAATATGTGACACGAAACATTCTTGCTGCTTAGAAGTGTCATAACTTGTGTCATAGGAGCCTACCTTATCATGGGCGCCCTAGATAGTACCCTATTATCACTTGGAACCCATGCTAAAGTTTTGTTCTTAGACTTAGAAGTCATTTTTAGTCCTGCCATGAATTTGTGTTGAAGCCTCATTCTTTTTATTCTTTGCTATTTTTCTTGCTTTATACCTTAGAGGCTACCATGTGTTGAGTTGTACTATTGCATTGCATATTGACCACTTGCACCCCTTTTGGCCTTAAGTCGACTTCATTTGGACTCGTGTATAAGCCACTTTTCACGATTCCTTTTCTGCAAGTTCAAACCATGCATTCATTAGCCTTTGCGACTTAACACCCTTTTTTTGCGAGGGAACATCCCCTTAGTGTCGATGACCAACATCCACCACCTTGCACTGCACATAGGAATATTCCAGTCACAGGAACTAATGCAATTTATCTTTACACTCATTCTCTCCACTATACTATAGGAATTCTTTTATTATTTTTCGGGCTTTAAATATGAAAAAACAATTTATTTTTTTTCAAAAAAGAGCGGGAACGAGACAATTTCTTCATCCTTTGATGGCAGCAAGATTCAGTCGTGCCGCCCTTGAACAAAGCACTTAAAATTAGTTTTTACTCCATTGTTATGGGACTTAGTTTAACTTTAGGGAAGCCATAAGCTTGTTCTTGATTCATTCCTCCACCAGTTAGTTATCTCTTCCAATCATATGGAGAGTTTGTTAATGACTCGTGCATTGCAAACTTATACAAAGTTATTTTATGCTGCCATAAAGTCACATCAAGTCATTTGTTCAAGGGAAGAAAAATTGTTGTTGGCCATTCCGCGGTGTCCCTTGACTCATTTATGTTAGCCATACCTAGTTTGTCAAGTTATTCTCAGTATCACATGAGTGACATGTTACTTTATTCGTGCTATAAAAGAGGGTCCCCATTGACTTCTTACTGGCGAGTGTGCTCTTATAAACTCAGAAAAATTGCTCTGAGAGTATACCTAGATTTTCACCCCTGCCCAATTTACATCATTGATAGGTTACCTCGTGCTCAACATTGATAAAAATTATGGGTCTTTGATTGAGTGGTTTCCCTTCTGTTCAACGTCAAATTACATTATCACACATTGGGATTCGTTCAATACCTTGGTTTCCATTTGACCCTCTTAGTGGATTCCTCACCTCTGTGTTAGCTTTCATTATTGGTTGGTTCAGAGGATTTCTATCATGTGATAGCTACATCTTATGTACACCGCAAATGTACTTTGGAATGGTTACTTCATATCTCTTCATCCGAGTTTGTCCAAATTATTCACCTGCGGGTTACACTCGCCTTGGTTGATGTGGTATGCCTTAATGGCTTCCTTCCAACAGATATTTTCCCATTGAATCCAACTCATTTATCTTAGAACAAGGTCTAGATTTATCTTTTCAGTACCTCACAGTTTGCAGTCATCAGTGGAAGACTCCTTTGCTATCGAGAGTGAGAATACATCAATGTATCCTGATTGATAGATTATTTCAAGTGTTCGATTTCAACACATCTATTCACACTTGTTAGATTGTATTGGGGTACCTTAACACTCATTGTCATTATTGGTGAGTTGTCTTAATAGTATACATCAATGACAGGTAATCAAACGATTTCTCATATGGTCGAATTCAATTCATTTATTTCCATAGTGTAGAAATGTACCATCTGTGGTCGGTGAAGATCTCGGGTTGTGTTAGCATCGTTGTTCACTGTTAGTGATAGCTCTCACCTTTATATGTTGCAGTCTTTCACAACAACATCTTATATGTTGGCACCCATGTTTATGTTGTACCACTATTCCACCTATATGACTTAGTACTTTTATGAGGATAAGTTATGCAACATCATTGATCAGACAATCTTCTAGCATCAATGATCAAACATTATTCTATATGTGATATTAAGACATAGATCTATTGTGTTCTTTTGCGGCTATGATATGATGATGCAATATGCATTTTTCAGCTTTTTCTGTACACTTATGTATACATTCTGGATTCACTTTATAATTGATTAGCATACATCCTTTACCACTTTTGAGCATGGGTATGCCCGCCTTAGACACGAGTTTTCTTTCCAAAACCTTCCACAGGTATTCGATGGTTTGGAATCTAGTTATCTCCTCCAGCTTTTTTCAATGACTCTTCTCTCTATACTTAATATATTTCGGCCATGACATTCCCCTTCTGACCTGATATATAGGGGTCATATGTTATAGCATCATTCAACACTATGGTAGACCTAATGATATTTTATGGCCCTGGGAAGTCCCTTTTCCCATGCACACTTGAATTTATATTAAAAAACAATATCTAAAAATCCATACGTGACTCTGCACATACTCAATCACATACATACGTGGGTCCGATAACACTATACCCGTGTATACCTTTTAAAATATGGAAAAATTAAATAAAATACTATTTTTCGGGCAGGGTTCACGAGTTTTACCGAGAGCCCACCTACAGGAGCCCATTTCCTAACTAAAATAACCAATTTGAGGTGGTATATATACACCCCTTGGGTAGGCCTAATTACAACAAGAGAAAGGATATCGACATTATACCCAATTTCTCCTAGATCAATTATGCTTTTCTCGTGCCTCCTTCACTCCAAGTCTATAGGAAACCTTGGTTTCCTTTGCAGAGATGATCATCATCCTTATATAAAATCTTCTTACACTCATTATAGAGGTTTTCTTCATGGCTTGGGTTGGACGGATCCAAAGGAAGGCTTCGTCGATGCCTTTAGCCTAGATGAGGTTGCGCCTTCTTGCACTTATTGTTGTTAATCAATAAAGATGCTCATGTCTTGTTCCTGATACATTTATATCTCATGAATGATATTTTATATGTTTATATGTGATGATATAACATATTTTTATGTATGCACATAGAATTATCTATTATGTATATGCTTATGTGATTGACTTGCAGGTTTGCACGTCTTGGAGGAAGCAAAGGGTTTGGACCCTATGGGAACATCATTAAACGTAGGACCTCTAGGTATGTCTCCAAATCCAACTTCGATAATTCATATGTGCTGAATGCTTGTTTGAGTGATATTTTTTGATTGTATTGTTCTTCTCTTTTGAGGCTTTCAACCCTTACCTTAGGGAAATTTTCCTGCCAACAATCAGATATCTTTGTCTTTGAAATATTACTCAACTACATCTGGAAGAACACATTGGAAACTACAAATATAATACTTAATATAAGTAGGATCAATAGATTTTCCAACTCCTACAATCAAAATTTTCATATAATAGAAATATTTATGCATAAGAGACAAATATCCGAAACTTTGAGACATGGAGAGAGATTGAAGATGCTCTGCATCTGATCCAACCTTTTTAGCTCTTTAAAACTACAGCCCAAAAGCCTAAAGCAAGTCACTGTCTGCAGTAGGATAATTTAAGAATTCATCTTTAGTTATGGTAGCCAATGCCACAATTCCCATGCAAGACCAGTAAATATTGTTATCAAGAGATTGGCCATATGCCTTGGAGTAATTGTGCTATCTTTAACCCTTTTAACAATACTGTAATTTTCTAGAAGTCCATTTATGGGATTCAACTGAGTTAAGTAAGTCATTCATCTATGACCATTTCCATGAGAGGTAGTCGTAACTGACTAATTTCTCATGATTTTTAAATATTCCACTTAACACTCATTGCATCGGGTGATGCTCACAGGGGTGAAGAAGTGGGATTGAAACTAGTGAAATGAATCACATAGCTTCAATCATCACTTTCGGGGCTTGCACCCGATAACTAGGACTTCTCGGGAGGTCACCCATCCCAGAACCCCTTTGGCTCAAGCGCGCTTAACTGTGGAGTTTTCCCCAAAATCAAGCCCACTTAGCTTGCTACCCCATTTGCAAAACCTTAGAAAGTATTGTGCCTCATGAACCATTCAAGAAGAGATCCCTTTACTCTTTTTATTTTAAGTATGAGGGGTTTCCGTAGTGCATTATATTCATTTATGGGCTTCAACTGTGTTAAGTAAGTCATCCATCTATGACCATTTCCATGAGAGGTAGTCATAACTGACTAATTTCTCATGATTTTTGAATAGTCCACTTAGCACTCATTGCATCGGGTGATGCTCACAGGGGTGAAGAAGTGGTATTGAAACTAGTGAAATGAATCACATAGCTTGAATCATCACTTCCGGGGCTTGCACCCAGTAACCAAGACTTCCCGGGAGGTCACCCATCCCAGAACTCCTATGGCTCAATAGCGCTTAACTGTGGAGTTTTCCCCATAATTAAGCCCACTTAGCTTGCTACCCCATTTGAAAAACCTTAACAATTATTGTAATGCTTCTTTAATTTCTTCTCTACTACGACAAACTATATTGAGCACAAGATGTTTTGGCATCGTGCCTATAAGTCTATTAATTCCTCCAATGCCAAGGTTTCCTTTGTTAGTTATTTTTGATGTATTTCTAGAGGCTTCACCCATGGTTTCATCATACCCTTCATGGCCTTCAATTTCTAAAACTAGAAGATATATATATTTTTGTTTATTTGGTAGTGTATGTTGAAAATGGCAAAAATAAAATATTCTAATTTAATTTCCCCTTGAATTAAATTAGAATAAAATTGTAATTCCACATCAGAAGACAACTTGTACGAGTTAACTAAGTTAGTATGAATTAGTTGGTTCAGTTAATTCGAGTTGAGGGTCTAACTTGAGTCATGTAGAGTGGATCCTACAAAATAGGATCCCTAGTTATGTTTATTTTGAGTTGTAATTAATTAACTCAGTTTATATAAGTTAAAATAAATTTAACTAGTTCTAACTGATGGAGGAACTAGTAACTGTTCAAAGAGTGGAAATTGGATTTAAACCACATCTAGTGATCAATCAGATAAATGATGATTCACTCATAAATAGCTCATGCATGTAAGTTCTGAGAAAGACCCAGTTGATATTGGAGTTCAAGGGCAGTGTACTATCAGTTGTATAATCATCCAAATTGTACAAGTGGTGCATGTATTCAGAGGAAGGGCCCTAATGGAGTGCGTAGTATAGATTGAGAATTTCCCTAATTAATAGGGCCTAATTACCCAAGGAAACAACACAAGGAAGTATGGATCCTGGAGGGCATAAAATTGGTTAAGTATTGAACCTGGTTTGTCTAGGAATCAACGAGATAGATAGAGATATAGTAGGGGTTTCTCCGGTTGGAGAAAAGCATTGTAATCTTCTCATATTTTTTGACTTATGCAATATGCAGATAGATAGGTCTTTAGCTGAGGCTTTCCCTAGGAAATATTTGTATATTGTGTGATTGAAATTCTATCTCTTTCATGTTTTGAGATTTCATGATCGTAATTGGTTTACACAACTGGTAGAGTAGATTCACGTATAATGTTTTTTTTTTCTAAGTTAAACTGATCTATTAACAAAGGGATAATTTTACAACGGGACCGAAGTTCGAGTCTACTGCCTTAGAGGCAGAATTTACAGAAAGAGACTGAGATACACACCATAGCCCACGCAGGGGAACATTGAGAAGCATTTCAGAGTTCACTTTGAACCAAAAAAGCATAAAAAAACTTCAAAAAAGTTCCATGACCAGCAACATCAAGATAGGCCCAATAATTTGGGCTGCAGACACAGAAGAACATACATGTAACAAACCCATTAATTGTCTAGAGGCTCCTCCACGATCCTGCACCAACCAAAGGCTTGCAGGTCTCGGGCGAGCGCTTCTTCAGAGGCCGAGGGGCCTGGTGCATCTGGGGCTCTAGCTTTAGCCGGAGCAGACCTTGCAGGTATGGTCGAAGGCGGCATCGAGGCTTGATCATTCGCCATGTTGACATTCGAAAACAGTCCAAAGTCTGCAGGAGGAGCCATAGTCTGCGTGCTGGGATCCCCAGGCTGGTGTTCCTCGAGAAAGACCATCGATAGAATCGCAGTAATCCGAGGGTGCGTGAGGGAGCTGTTAAATATGAAACGTGCTGAGCCTGAATTGGGGACAGAGGATGCCGGAGGATGCGATGCGAGGGAGCTCCAGTTCTGATTGATACCATGAATGCGCCCCCTGCCACTCCGCGTCCGAGGGTAATGGCCAGTGCTTGGGCCACTAGACGTGGAAGGCGATATCGAGGATGGGTTGGCGCAAGCACTGGAGGGGCGCCCTCTGGAACCACCCCTTCGGCTCCGCATGCGATGTCGCAGCCGTGGCATCGTGAAAAATAACAGTGACTCTGCTCAGAACATAATTCCAACAAACTGATCCTCTCCCAGTAAAGAAGAAACCGACTAACGCCTCCAAAGCAGACCTGGAGAAGAGAATCTGCCAGGTTACTTATAGCCCGTCGCGTTAGGTACCAGTCTCTGGTGTGCACTGCGCCCACTTGCCTCAAATCCATACCTCTCACGCTTAGAATATCAAGCTTCATTACTGCTTCGTTGATGTAAGTCGAGCCGGAGCACTTGAAGGCCGGAGCCATCGCAGAAGAGATCAAGTGAAGACTGAAGTGTTTAGAGCTCATGTCCTCGGTAGGAGTAGTGTATAAATGCTGCAAGCTTTCGTGCAGAGGGCCTAATAACTTCACGTTCAGGATAGGCAGGTGTCGGCATGGCGCGCCAAACCTCCGTCCCATCTCATCAATACTCCTTCTGTCCACCCGCATCTGGGAGAGCAGCGTCCTTATGGATAAGTGAAATGCATTCCAGTTTTTGTGCATGATTCTGTATTATATTAAGATCACCAGAGATGAGAGCAAGTTCATTATCCACTCCTATATTGGCTAGAAGGTCGGCTACCTTGTTGCCTTCTCTTTTGACATGTTGGAAGATGATGGCTCGATTGGTATGAAGCCACTGCTCAATTGCTTCCAGTCTGGCTTCCAGTCTCCAACTGTTGGCAATTTTGTGTGCTCGGGTGCCATTGAGGAGTTGATTTGCTATGGAAATGAAAATTTGAGAGTCGCCTTCAACTACTAGAGGATGGAAGCCATATTGCTGGGAAATGATAAGGCCTTGCCAAAGACCCTCTAGTTCAGCAGAATTATTCGTGTCCCATCCAATATTTCCATAGAATAAAAGAAAATTCTCTCCCTGATGATTTCTGAATATTCCTCCGAAACCCGCCGAACCAGGGTTGCCCTTAGAGGCGCCATCAAAATTGAGTTTGAATGTGTTATGTAGGGGAGGTCTCCACTGAAGCTTGCTGTCTGACTGGCATTGGGAGGGTCTGCTATTGGGCATTCGTTGAGTAAGTTGAATGTTCCAATTTTCCCAAATGGATTTCTCCGCTGCCTGAGTAGGAAAGTCTTCTGGAGTCCAAGGATGAAGATCCAGTGTTTCTTTGAGATTGTGACAGAGGTTACGCTAGATGATGTCCAACGGGGTACTTTGATCTTTAAATATGCGTCTATTCCTTTCTTTCCAGATTGTCCAGAGGAGCAAACCTGGGATAAGTCACCATAGATGG
Source organism: Pinus albicaulis (assembly GCA_034641835.2). Lineage (NCBI taxonomy): Eukaryota > Viridiplantae > Streptophyta > Pinopsida > Pinales > Pinaceae > Pinus > Pinus albicaulis. The sequence goes on from CM076581.1 coordinate 709,320,816, forward strand.
TTGAGAATTTCGCTTTGATAAGGCTGTTGATGCCACAAACGGATGAAATTGATGATGTCGTCAGGTCCTCTGCAATTTCTTTGGCATCGAAAACTGGCTTTCTCCCACAGCTGGATGGCGAGAGGGCAGGAATTCATGAGATGTTGGAGCGCTTCCTCTTGAGAGCAACAGTTGGGACACCTGGATGGTCTATGGAAATTTCATTTTCGAAGGTTATCCCACGTAAGAATTTTCCGATGCCCTAGAAGCCAAAGGAAGAAAGAAACTTTGGGCCAGGTGCCCGGTGCCCATATTTTTCTCCAGATAGGATCCAGAGGCCACTGATTATTGTAGACTATTTTTTATGCCTCTCTAGTGGTGAACGAACCTCTTGGGGTGTAGCCCCATCTTAAGATATCCCCGCCTTCAGAAATTATTATATGCCGTTTCTTAAGCTCGCTTTCTAAGGCTTCCTTCGCTTGGTTGTCTGAATTTCTGACCAATATGTCGATCTGTTTCCATTTCCTGTAACCTTGGTTTGACTCCTGTGCCCATTGGTGCTGTACTATTTCCTGTTGTTTCTCATCCCATTCTGGGCTAGGGGGCTGACTGTATATACTGTTGAGTTTAGGAAGTTGTTGCCAGGCATCCGTCCAGAACCTTGCTGAGCTGCCATTCCGAATTTCCCAGAAGCTATGTTTTTGGATGAGTTGGTAATGCTGTTTGGATGCATTCCATATTAGTGATCCTTTTTCCACTGGAGTGAATCTGATGAGCTCTTCCACCGGTCTGCTGTTAGCGTACCTAGCTGTCCAGATAGTAGCCCAAGGTTTATTAGGACAAGAGACCCATTGTCACCAGATTTTGGCACCTATGGTTTCATTGCTGTGCTGGGGGTCTCTTAATCCGATGCCTCCATTGTCCTTTGGCTGGCAGACTATCGCCCAATTTTCTAGTGCCCATTTGCGATGAGTACCTGATGTTCCCCACAGGAAATTGCGTTGAAGAGCCCTTATTATTTTCAAGACCCATTTAGGCGCTGCCAAGATGGAAAATAGATAGAGAGGCATCGCCTGAAGAACTGCTTTAATAAGCACCGATCTGCTTGCTATATTTAAGGATCTGTAGGTCTAGAGGTTGAGACGGGACTCCAATTTCTCCAGAAGCAAACGCCAAGATGTGTGCTTGATTGCAGAGTCAATGAGAGGAGCTCCCAGGTATTTGGAAGGAAGGGAGGCTATGGAAAAACCCAAGATGCGTGCAATGGCTTGCTCAGTGACAGGCGGGGTATGAAAGAAGAAGATCTGTGACTTGACCGTGTTTAAACTTAAGCTAGAGGCTTTCGAGAAGTCAGAGAGAATGGACTTATAGGCAGAGGCTTCCTGAACAGAAGGATACTCAAATAGCATATTATCATCGAAAAATTGCTGATGAGTGATGGGGGGAGAATTGTGGACAGAGAGGCCCTTGAGAAGCCTGGTAGAGAGAGCATGCTTGATATGATGACCCAGCCCTTCCGCCATGAGTACAAAGAGGAAAGGGGAGAGCGTATCTCCTTGACGAATTCCTCTGGAAGGACAGAAAGGTCGAGAGGGGATTCCATTAATGAGAATCGAAAAGAAAGTAGAGGAGATCAAGCTAACGATCCATCTCATCCACATAGGGGAAAAGCCAAAGGCTGAAAGCATTTTTTCCATATAGGTCCAGCTTAGTTTATCAAACGCCTTAGAAAGGTCGAGCTTGAGGAGCATACCTGCCTGTTTGGATTGCTTGAGAGAGTGAATGACCTCATGAGTGAGAATGATACCGTCCAGAATCTGCCTTCCCTCTACATATCCAGATTGTTCCTGAGAAATAAGAAGGGGCAGAAGTGGTTTCAGCCTGTTTGCAATGACCTTGGATATCACCTTGTAAATAACGTTACAAAGAGCTATGGGTCGAAACATATCTGGGGATCGGATGTTCTCTTCCTTGGGGATTAGGGCTATGAAAGTAGAGTTCAAGGCTGGCAATAGCCAATGAAGTGTGCAAGATTCCTCTACCACCTGCCACACCTCTTCCTTGATGAGATCCCAGAAGTTATGGAAGAAAGTAGTGGTGAAGCCATCCGGTCCAGGTGCTTTGCCTTCCTTTAGCTGATGCATTGCTTGATCCACCTCCTGAAGTAGGACAGGTCTGAGAAGAAGTTGGTTGTGTTCTTCCGTGATGAGCTTCGGGACATTTTGAGTGATCTTGTCGATTGCTGGCCTTCTATCAATTGGGGGTTCTTGATGGACCTCTTTGAAATGATTGATGAACTCCTGCTCAATCTCTGCATGACTTTCCAATCGCTCTCCTTCTCTGTTCTGAATGAAAGAGATGGTGTTGTGCATTCTTCTCTGAACCGTGGTTCTGTGGAATAATTTAGTGTTCTTTTCACCTTCTTTCAGCCATCTAATTCAGGACTTTTGCTTCCATTATATTTCTTATTGAGATCTACGCTCCTCAAGTTGACTGTGGATGAGCTTTTCTCTTTCCAAGGTTTCTTCTGTGTGGCCTTCCTCAATGATATTTTGCTGGAGCAATTTCATTTCTTTGTCGAGAACTTGCTGTGCCTGGAAGATGTTTCCGAAGGTCTCTTGGTTCCATCTTTTGATGTGAGCTTTCAAGAATTTAAGTTTCTATTGAAACCGATACATATGTGAACCCTCTGGCGATGGGAAATTAGTCCAGAAAGATTTGATGAGGTCGTTGAAAGCGGGGTGGGAGAGCCAGAAGCCTTCAAAGAGAAAAGGACGCCGGGTAGAATTTCCTGGCCTGTGCCATTGGAGTGTGATCGGCCAGTGATCCGATCCTGCAAGGGGGAGGATAGAAGCCATGAGATCTCTGCCCAGATGAATCGCATTGTCAGATATGAGGAAGCTGTCTAATTTGGAGGAAATTTGCTGTCTTCCTGCTCTGCGATTGCTCCAAGTGTGCATTCCATTGCAGAACGACAGATCGATAAGCGAGTTGTTATGGATGAAGTCTTTGAAGTGGCGATTCTCCAGATCCAATTTGACTCGACCTCCCTGCTTTTCTTCCAGTGTGGTAATCATGTTAAAATCTCCTCCAGCTATCCATAAAGGATGGAGTCTGCTGAGATTGAGCAATTCTATAGTGTCTAGTAACGCAATTTTGCTGCCTGCCTCCTGAGGGAAGTAGACATTGGTTAAATGTCCGTGTATGTTAGTGCCGATGATGTGGAAGGTGGCCTGAATGATGTGGTGAGAGGCATGAATTTCTGAGAGTGTGATGGCTTGTGCGTTCCAGGCAATAGCGAGACCACCCGAAGCACCAGATGCATCCACTGCTACCGATTGACTACCTGGCCAAGCTCTGGAGAGGATCTGGCCAAGATTATAGCTGTTACATTTAGTTTCCTGTAGAAAGAAGATTTGAGGTTGCTCTTGCTTTATCATATTTTTTATCATTCGGACTTTTCTGGGGCTATTGAGCCCTCTTAAATTCCATGAAGTGAGCTTCATGATCCACTAGGGGTGGTTGGCTTGTAATACTTTGTCAGCTTAGCAGATCTGCCTAAGTCCACCAGGATTTTCCCTATTGTGATAGTTCTTTGGAGATCAGTTTTCCTTCCACGCTTTTTTGAGTCTTTGTGAAAGTAACTATCATCCCATTGGTTGCCCGGTTGTATACCAAGTTGTTGTTGCTGGTATGCTCTGGAGATTATTACTTCAAGGGCATTGAGTTGGTGCTCTGGAATCTTATCATAGTCCTTTCTTTTGCATACCTATTCTAGTTCAAAAATGTCGAGACCTCTCAAGTCAATACTTTCCGGCTCTTCCTCCATGTGCTGAGCGAGGCTACTATCGGCTAAAATGATTGCAGATTGCAGAGGCTGACTTGGGATGCAATCGACATCCATACCATTTGGCTTCCAATCCGGGTCCTGTGGTGGCCCAGAGGGGGTGGCCGAGGTGTTCTTCAGGGGGGAGGAGGAGGGTCCAGGGCTTGAAGAAGGAGGGTGAGGATTAGGAGGACTTTTCTGGGGGATGGTCGAGGAATTCTGAAGAGGGTCAGTAGTGTCAGAGGCTAGAATCTCAAAGCTGTTGCTTGTGGAAGGGGCAGAGGCGCCAGTTTGCAAGGGTTTTTTCCCGGAGGAGGCTTTTTTATTAGCTCGTCTTCGAGTAGAGACTTTGGTGATGCCTTCTTGATCGGAAGAATTCGAGGGGCCAGGAGGATGGGGTCGGGCATTCAGAGGGAAATCCCGGTACAGATGACCTAGAGCATGACATTTGTGACAACGAAAAGGAACATGCTGAAAATCTAAACGCTGTATCCATTCAAAATCATCGTGGTAAAGACTTACCGAATCCGGAAGGGGCTTGTCCAGGCGCATGAATAAGCAGATGCGTGCATAAGAGGTGTATCTGCGCAACTTGGTTTCTTCTGCTATTTTGACGAATTCTCCCAAGCTTTTACCTATGTCTCTCAGCAAATCTTCATCCCAATATTCTAGAGGGAGCGAATACATCCGGATCCATACTGGGGCCCAGCTAAAGTCTTCCTTGTCGGGGTTAAATATTTCAACCCAATCCCTTAAATACAGGCCTGCAGAGTTGAAAAAATAAGGGCCTTCATCCATTACTCTATTCTTGTCTTCTAAGCAAATGAATGTTACAGTAAAAAACCCTTTCGGACCTAACTGCAGAGTTATGTGCCCCTTGGGTTTCCATTTTGCGGCGATCCATCCATGTAAGGCTTTCTCAGTTGGCCAGAATCTAATGAACTTACCAATGAGAGCATGGTCCTTCATGTACTAGATCCTTCCATTAATCCAGTGACTAGGGAGATCAACCTTGGGCCTTTCCGCGGCGATAGGTTTTCATGTCTGTTGAGGAGGTAAATCCCCTCTGCGGACAGAGACGATCCCTACTAGCCCAACAGGGGTCTAGCAACAATCATCAAATGTTACAGCGCAAGTTCCTAGTTACGAATAAAAGACCAAAGATGGAGGCCTACCTGGAATCCAATGCTATGATCCGTAGAAGAGAGCGTTCCCATTCCTCAGCCTTGGCAGATCACGATCCTCCCACGATCTCTGCGGATGGACACCTACACATGCAAGAAACAACATGAATGCAAGCATAAAATCCAGAATACGCAACTATATATCAGTCAGAAAGGATATAACTCATTATTAACATAAGTGAAAACAGAGTGGAATCATAACCGGTAGTCATTCATTAAATAACAATCGAAAGAGAGTACAACCAATGTTCTGACACCGTGGTCTCCTTCGGATGAGTCTCCAGTTGTTCACGTCTCGCAAAGCTCGCCAGGGAAAGGGAAAACCTCTCTAAAGTCTCTCGACGATAGTCTCCTTACTTGAGTCGGCCTTAAGGGAAGAAAGAGGGCTCTTACAGCACAAAGGCTCTTGGGAATTTGGAGATTCAAAGCTTAGGCACTTCAAGACTATTCAGCCCCTTCATCAATGGATGAAGGCTATATTTATAGAGGAGAGGAGGAGGTTGGGATCCCTACAATAGTGTAAGGGAGGCCTTATCCCTTGGGAGGTTCCCCATAAGGTGGAAACAAGAGGCCAAAGGAGGAAGGCCGTGGTTATTCAGGTGAAACCACTCCTGATGACTCATCCACGAAGTTGTTGTAATCGAAACTTCGCCTCTTTTTTAAAAAAAAATTCCAAAAGTAGAGTGGCGCGGGTGCTTAACTGGGACAGAGCGCCAATTGGCGCGGGCTCAGTGTTAATTTCCCCCCATTGGCGCGGGTACATAACGGGCTACCAGCGCCAAGGCAAAAACAAGTGTTTTTAGGGGTCTGCTAAGGAAATAATCAACAGAAGGAATGTTTTCTTCATGGAAAGGGATGCAATGATGGTATTTGCAAGGCATGACACTGCTTATTGGTCACAAAATGGGCCCTCCAATGTGCGGGACGGGGAATGGTAGGGACGGTGACAAATTACTGTGTAACAGATGCCCTCTAAAGCATGAGGCCCGAGAGAGAGAGAGGGGTGAAATGCTTTACGAGAACGTGTCCAATTGAAAACTCCGCCGTCGAAAAACCTGCGGGGAGAAATACAACTAATATCTCAAGCACATGATATATATGCGGTATGGGCGCAGCCATCCGAAACAGAGTATATAATAATCCAGATCCAAGGTATGGACGCAGCCATCCAGTGAGGATCGATAAATAGACTCAGGTATGGTCGCAGCCATCCAATTAGTGAGTCATGTACATAATGATAATAATCCACAATCGTAGCCTGGATTACAACAGACACAATTCAGGGTCTTGCGCTCCATCTCGACCCAAACAAAGTACAAGTTAAAGCATGCGAATATGTGAGGTGAAGTCGAACATGCAAGAGAACATACGTCGATTACCAGTAATGATGAGAAAGCTATTAACGGGCAGAAAGGAACCACCAATAATGACGATGGTCCTCAAGGTACCATAGGTACAATCTACAGTGTGCGAATCAATGAGCTGGTGTTGAACACGCGTAGAATCATTCGATCGGAGGTCAATGATGAAAACCTCACGTCGAATGCGACGAACCTGCCATTGAGGCATGCAGGCTCCAAGGTACCATAAGGGAGTCTCTAGATCAACTTCCTGGATAATGAGCTGAAGTCGATAGGAAGTGACCTTGATCGAAGGTGGGCCATAATGTTTCCAACATCATCGACACGAGACAGAGGAACATGATGTTTTGTTGTGAATCAGGATCATATGAGAATCAGAGGAAGGTTGACATTTGCAGAGGTCATCTTCTCTTGAACATATAATGGCACAAATAGTGGTTTTGGCAGTATTTGACATCAACGGATCAGAGGTCATGGTGACGAGGGCAATGGCTGGAGAGAGATTCAAAAAAGATCACCAAACCCACGGAAGCAAGTGAAAAACAAGATGAGATGTCCCCAACCCGACACGAATGCAGACAAGTGCCATGTTCAAGAGCGACATACTGCTGACACGACAATGATGATGGTTCCAGTTTCCCCACCATTTCGGCGAGTACCTCTTTATTTTTACACAAGCTTGAAGAGGATACCATATGCTTGTCATATAAATCCGTCCTTCGGACAAATCCATCCTAGTACATTTAACGAGCCCTAGGAAGGAGAAACTCAGATATCGTCATTTCGACTGAATCCAATGTCATCAGGGTTTAACGAGTTTGACAAAGGAAGAACTCGGCGTCTTTTCATGTTTAGAGAGTTTGAAAAGACAACGGAAAAGTAAACTCCAATAGTCCCTTTTCGTAAATAGTTCCTCAGATCCGAAAAGGTAGAAAACTATGTCTGAGAAAACCTCCTAGTCGCGATAGGCTGGGGTAATTCCTTTTTCGTAAATAATCTAATAAAACATAGGAAGGAATTGGCATTATCTTTGGGTAGATGTCGTTCGCTAGCCACTTTACTTGAGATTGAAACGACAAGGTGTTACGGGTCAAAATCAACAATATCGGCTCGGAGGAAGACAAGTATGGAAGAAGTACAAAGACCTAGAATTGAACCTATTTTACTTGGAGTGTAACGCCTATATAGAGAACTTATAACAAAGAGCGTTATAGCAGAAATCGATACATTAGCCGCGTTAGTGGCTAGGGCAACACTCTGTTTACACTGGAGGGAAGCGTTACCCGTGTTTTAAGTTTGAATTGGGAAAAGAGCACGGAGAATGATTTGAATCTCTGAATTTCCCTCACAAAGGAGTCAATTCACAAAGGAAACTGCAGAAGCACCAGTTCATTATTGGTCATTGCCATGGGAGACTGAACTCCAAAAGAGGCAAAAGCATGGAGATCAAAGAAACATCTAATTTTTTTCCATTCCAAACTAGTGGAAAGAGAAGGGAAACAATGGCTTTCTCCCTCTCCTATAAGAAGGAGTTGAAGGCTCTTAATTGAAGGTTGAAGGATTGCTCAAGGTTCTTGTATACTTGTGGAATAGAGAATAGTGTGACTTTGTGAAGGCCAAGAGTCAAAGAGGCTCCTAGAGCTTGTTGACTTGGACTTCTTCACTAGAGAGAGAAGAGATATTGGGAGACTGAGAAGGGCTTGGTACAACCGATGGTTGTAATCCTCCTTCTTTCAAAATCAATAGAACTGTGTTCATTTTGTCAATTCAATGCTTAATATTGTCATTATTGTTTGAACATTTATCTAGTATGATATGAATGGCTTAGATGTGTATAATCTAGATGTTTATTGTATATTGATTTAATTGATAGGATACTTGTTATATTAGGAATTACGCGGGTGCTTTGACTGATTGCGGGACTCAGATTTGGAGCTGGCGAAGAAGGACTCTTGCTTTGCTGCGCAGCGCTCTCCAAGGGATTCCAAGACTGTCAAAGAGGTAATTCTCTATTGTATTATTTCAAGTTATTTCAAGCTAATATGAACATGCTCATGCCATCTTTGTGAACAACATAGCTAATCTTAATGTCTGCCTCGGGCACCAGAAAGCCCTGAGAGGGATATTCAAAAACCAACCACCCAAGCAGTTTACCCTATAGCAGAATTAGCGACTCCGCTGGGGAGTTTTCCCCAATAGTTTCCGGACTATTTATTCCTTCCTTTGATGCCCAGTAGACATACCAAATGCTTGCAGAGTTCAATCCTGCTCCTATCTGGTCAACTGAAGAGCTCCCTGGTTAATGCAACCTATGCAGGCTATCCAGTGCGTTATAACGCGGTCTATTCTTAAATACAGTGCATTATAACGTTGTATTTTCTCACAGACAGAGCGTTACTCAGCCAAAAACCTTGTTGTTCACTGCTGTGACTGTGTTTTAGCTGTAGAGTTTTTTGGCCATCAGTACCTTTTAGCGACTAAATCCCTGTGCTTGTCTGCTAAACTGACATTGTTATTTGTTTCTCTTATTTAGTTAGTGTGCAAAACATTTACTTTTTAAAAGAATTTTTTTTTATTATTATTATTTTTACTTTGCATCTATTTGAGTTTTATTACGAAAGTTTTAGTTCATAGGCAGTTAAAGAGGTAGATAGAAGTACCGAATCTTCAAAAGTTGGTGTGTTGTTACATGTTGGTGTAAGGACAGTTGAAAAAATATCTCTGTGAAACACTCTTCATTGAATTTAATATTTAGAGCATGTTTGCATGGTTTCTTGAGTCGAGTCTCACTATACTTCATACGTCCATTCCTCCGCAAGACTCATAATCAAGTACATTAAGAATCAAGCGATAATAAAATCAATCACATTACTCTTTTTGAGCTCACACAAACAGTAGTTCAGGCTAGGATCTTAGGGTAGGAAAAGTGAGAAAATCACCCAAGATCTCAAAACTTGAAACTAGAGTTATTAACGAGCGAAATCCTACTGCACTCATATTATCGAGACCGTTCCTTTACTGGAGCTCAGCGTGAGACAACAATTGGGTGCACAAGAAGGTAGCCTGCCTTCGACTGCATCCGGTGGGTGTGTTATATATTGGGGTTCCCTTCGGGGATGTTGAAAATAGATCGGGGATCTAGGTATTCTGCCCATATAGCATGTTGTCCTTGACCGTGGACCGCCCTGATGATGTCTGTGATTTGAGGTATCCTTAGTGGCCATAATTTTAGGGGAATTACACAAGGTGATGAGACGAGGAAGTTTTGTCTGGTACACAAACCGGAACGGACCCACTCTGTCTTCGGTCTTTAAGTGCCTCGTCTTCACGAGAGTGCCCACACCTATCGTGCGAGATTCGAGGCGAAGCTCTAAAGAATGGCCAATGCTTCATGCTGACCAACCCTCTCTGTATACTATTGCGATACTGGATTTCATCACCAGTGAACGGTAGTACTCAGACAGGGCACCCTATTCTGGCTGCTTGTTGATTGTTTTTAGAAAGTCCTTTTTATTTTTGTTAAGAGTGTGGTTACTGTCATTTGAGACTTCATAATAGATCACAATTTAATAGAATTTGTTAAAATTAAACCGGTCACCGTGGCGTCCCCTGACCCACGCCGTCTGTCTTGACGACAGCAAGGTCTACCTCCTCTCAACATTGAGGAAGAAATGAACCTTGGTGAACCCGGGCCTTCTACGGAAGAGCAGTCTCCTCTGACTAATCTTGATTATCACATAGACCCTTATTAGCCGGAACTCCCGGAGGACCCTTTCACTGAAGGCGTTGTACCTAATTACAATCCTCCGCTCACTAATTCGTTAGGGCCTGTGATAATCCAAATTACACCACGCCGAGATATGTCTGCGGCAACACCAACATCTATTTCTCCACCGGCATCCACAGGGTCGATGCCAATGTCAACCATTCCTGGTTCGCCACCATCCTCCCCGCCGGTGGTCAGTTCTATGCTATTACTGGGTAACCCCAGTAGTCAACATACACCTACCCCCAATCCTATGGTTAACACAACTGTTAGTAGTTTACCAAACCCTTCGGCATCTACTCCTACCGTAGCCACGTTGGAGACCACGGTAGCTCCTCCCACAAGCACGACTACTTCGGTGCCCTTTAACAACCCTTTCGGTTGGAACCCTCTGTTGAGTTCAAACCCCCCGGCCACTATACCAGGGGGCAGTGTTATCAGCACACAGGTAGCAGGGTATATTTCTCTTCCTATGCAATCCTTAGGACAAATGGGACAACCCATTGTAAATACTATCCCCATAAGTGGTTCAAACATAGGTGTAGGAGCTATACCGTTGCCAAATTATGCAAGTACTAGTATGCCCCCGGGAGACTCTATTGCATCCATTTGGACTAACCAACCCCAACCTTCGTCTGGAGTGGGAGGGCACTTTTACGCTGTGGGCAACCAACCATTTTCCCCTCAATGCACTATGCCCTATGGACAGCAACCGTATGTTCCTACTCCTCCACCTATGGGAGGTTTTTATCAAAGTCCCACATACTCTTCTGGTAACACATGGATGGGAGGACCCTATGGTCTCAATAGTCAGCCCATACTGCCTTGGTTAGACTCGGGGGAAAATCCGCAATTTCCTTTCTTGGCAGCTTTGGACATACCCGAAATCCATAAGCTGACGAACGACCCCATCAACCACAACCCGCTTTGGCCTCCAATACCGCATAAGATTCCTTCAGACATCCCGAAGTTCGACAGGAAACATGGGGACGACCCGGCTGCACACATCACTACCTTCCATTTATGGTCCATATCCAATTCCATGGTAGATGATAGTGTTCGACTTCGACTGTTTCCTCGCACCCTTACAGGAAATGCCGCCAAGTGGTACATTGAATTGCCACGCGCCGCCATCAATACGTTTGGCGCTTTAGCGACGGAGTTCTTAAAGAACTTCCAACTACCAATTAGAGTGGAAACTAGAACAAAATTGTTAACATCGCTGCGCCAAGACACCGCCACCCACATCTCCGACCATATTCATGAATGGAGATGTAAAAGGAGGCTCGTCAAAGCGCCAATACCGGACCATCTCTTGGCCAATTGGTTTTGTAAGTCTCTTTTACCCCACATCTCTAAAGAAATTGGCCTTTCCGGTGCAGTGACAGAAGATCAATGTATTCGTCGTGCCCAACATGTGGATTTAATCTATTCACAATCCGGCACGCTTTACGATCTGCTCCCCCATGCCCCTGGTAACCCAAACCCTCCGGCTATTCAGAAAATTGGAGCTCATGCCGATGGTCTCGTTGGTGCGATCTCTGGTGTAGCCACCAATTAGTCTCGGGGGCAAACCTCCCAGCCATCCTCGGCTGCCACCGCCCCCCACCAAACGACTCCTCTTCCTCCCGTTGAGGTAAATTCAGTGCAAACCTCACAAAAACCTAGCGGGAAAAATAAGAAGAACAAGAAGACGTCTTCTTCGGAAGAGCAGTCGGATAATCAGAATAACCCTAATCAGAAAAATGCTGCCATAAATGACAAAGGAAAGGATAAACCCATGAAATTTCCTTGCAAAATCTGTGCGGAGGACCACTTGACATACAAATGTCCTCGGTTGCAGGAATGCACCGATTTTATTGCTAACAAGGATTCTAGGCGAACACCTGCCGTTCTTCACAATCCTTTCCCCAATCAATAGCAGTAACATCAACACATGGTTGACAATCCGCCACAACCCCATCAACGGGGCAATGGTGGTTCGCATCCTTCCAGCGAAGGACCATCTGCCATTTATGGCATTGAGAGTGTTGAGCTTCAAACTCAAGCCAAGCTTTATGGAAATCCTACCATAGATGCTCAAGAACCTGGAACTAGTTCAAATCCACCGCCGCCAAACGATTTGTATATCGAACGGCCTACTGCTGAACCCGTGATTCTTCCCCCCAAAGGGACACTTCGACGCAAGACTCATAACACCTCTGCACGTGTAGCCCAAAACTACAACATTGTAGAAGATTTGGCGTAGGCACCGTCAGCCATGTCTACTCTCGAAGTATTACAGACCTGTCCAGCACAAAGGAAAGCCTTGCTTTCGGCCATTGGTGGAATAGATCCCCATGATTCCATGCTAGCTATCTTTTATATGGAAAAGGATAAACCTCGCATCTCACACCAACTCGCAATGCAGGTGCAGGTTGTGTCGAAAGGGAGACCAATCCTTCGCATTGTCATAGACGAAGCTGCTTCGACTTGCGTTATGTCACAAGCTTGCTGGCTCAATTTAGGTTCTCCTACCCTCACCCTACCATCGAATGATCAAAGCTTTCGATGGCCACACGTTCCTCCCAAAAGGATACCTTGCTAGCTTTCCCATCACTCTGAGTGGGAAAACGGTAAACTTGGACGTTGAAGTCGTAGAGCGTCATCTGACTATAATCTATTGCTCGGTCGCCTTGTTCTTATGCTGAAGCCATTGTTATCACTCAGGTTTTCCTTGAAGTTGTGGAAAAGGAAAGTATACCCGAGGTAACCACAAACCAACCTTCGGATACAGAATCTAGCCAATCTATATTCAGAGAGGGATCTCTCTTTATGATTTATCTTTGTTCTTAGAAAGTTTTAGGCTAGTTATAAGTCCAAGAAATGTGTTTGAAAATGGTGGAATTCGCCAACTAAGGGCAAGGTTGAATATTTTCAGGCCATTGGGCTATGGATAGGTGATGACAAAGAGGAGAATTCAAATTTGATCCAACTCTTAGTTGATGATGAGGCATCCAAGTCACTAACTGCTTCATTTCTTTGTGCAATTCTGCTCCAACAATTCTGCAAATTTGGAGTCCAATGATACCTTTATATTTCTCAATCCTTAATAGATATGTAAAAAGTGAAAAATATTATTGTAGATAAATATGTTGGTGAGATAAACCTCTTTCACTTCCCTAAAATTCCTCTCCAGCTGTGCACAATAGGCTCTGCAAAAAGATGTGTAAAACAGAGTTTTACAGAGTCTGAAAAATAGCCTCTAAGGATGTGCATGTATCTCTCAGTCTGAAATCAATGTGAAAAAACTGAGATAGGTTTTTGTATATGGGTATCTTAGGAACAAAAAAATCCTTCATTTTTGTAAAATGTATTTCTTATTGGCCACAATATTCCCTGCAAAATGATGACTTAACAAGAATTTTCTGCAAAAAGTGCTTTCCAACATTATTTAATATTTCCAAAACCGCAATGGCTGTTAGGAAAGTGAGAGAGGTTTTTGTATATGGCCCTCTTAAGAACATAAACCTCCTTCAGTTTTTCAAAATTCATCTTGGATTGATAACAATAGTTTCTGCAAAACTATGACTAAAATATGCAATTTCTACAAAAATGTTCCTTCTTGTTGTATTTTTCATCTTTTCACTTTCTTGTTCCTTTGACTGTTTTACTTTCACTTTAAACGAAAATCATTGTTGGTGAAAGTATTTTCATTTCTTTTTACCATTTTACTACATCTGTATTTACTTTTACTATTTACCTTTGACTGCTCTGTAACTTCAGTTTAACTTTCACTTTGACTTTTACCTGATACACTTTAACCACTGATACTCTTTAGTTGTTATGCTTTCTAATCTCAGTTTGAATAGATTTGATAACAATATTTGAGTAAACAAGTCTTATGACTAGTATTAAGACTGTTTATCCAAGGATGTCATCTTTTGATCACTTCTTCAGGGGACAATTGAGTATATTTTTCAAGCAATTCCCCAATGGACAAGGGAGTGAGGTTTTGACCAGGTTCAAAATGGAGCATCATTCAAGGCTACAGGAACTCCCATTTTGGTTCTTGTGGATTCAAAATGGAAATTTTTCTAATGGTGAGGAATTGAGTAAATTCACGGGAAAACAGGTCAATTTGTAGATTTAGTAATTCAATTACAGTTCTCGGGGTCACGGAATGAACTAGTAATTAATTCTAACTCTGTTTCAGTGAAGGAAAAAGGAAATCCGAGATTTCAACAGAGTTTAGTTTGAATTTAGGGTAAATACCTATTTTTGGAGAAAACAGTGTTTGGATAGGTGCCGACTAAGGTAGATAATCTTCTGAGAGGCTCGTCTGCAATCTTCTTCAAAAGGATAAGGTAAGTGGACTTCACAAATTTGAATTTTGAATTTTTCTGTGTGGAAGGTGTTTTCTTTCACTGGCATACAAAATGATGAAAAAGACGTGAATGTTTTGTTTTATCGGCAAAGTCAAACGGGGGGGGGGGATTTTTATTATTTTTATGGGATGACGTCACCAGTGTACGGGAGGACACATCATCGGGGTGGGGCAGTAAGCGGTAAATTCCGCACCGCTTTCGGGAAACGAAGCGCGATTTTTCGCAGGTAAGGGGAGCGGCGATTCCCCTTTGGTTAAATGACACGTAGCCATTACCTTTGTTTGGCAATCACGATTTATTAATTTTCGGACAAAGGATGGGCAGCGGAATGTTTATGGACCGTAGATCTCGAATGGAAGGATCGAACGGTGGTCCGAAAGGGAAGTGGCGGGGAAGTTAATGCGCGGGCCCAACGTGTTTTATTATGAATTAATCATTCCGGGAAGCTTCTGATTGGCGGAGGGGGAGGTTATTAATTAACCCAGGTGATTAATTAATCCCTATGGTTTATTAAGGGTCGGGGTTACAGATGGGTTTCGAGTTTTATTTTTTCCGTTTAAAACATATAAAACGTATGTTTTAAACTCTTTTTCAATATTTTTATTATATGGTAATAAACCGATGTGATTTGTTTACCATAGGGGCGGGGATAATTATAAGGATATGTTTTTAGCCAAAGGGATTTTATAATGTGGGTATTTGATTTCATCATATGGGTTTAAATACTTTGGCTAAAACGTATAATACAAAGTTTTTTTGGGATATTACATTGGAGTTATATATATAGGAAAAGGTAATTTGTATAAGGATTTAATGATTAAAATTAAACGTTAATATGACAAAGGAACATGGAAAACTAAAAATACTTTACACAACTAAGAAAGTGAAGATTTCTAAAGCAAATTGCATTATATCAACTTCAACACTTAGATTTAGAATAGCAAGTAATTTTGAGGGGCTTTTATGAAATATGGCATGATTTTCCTAAGTAAAATGGGATTTTACTTAGGAAAGGATTAAAAGTGAATGAGTGTAATGATAAATAACTTCAAGTACTTAGGTCTTTTTGATTATTAGGCCGAGGGTCCGGTCCCTCCAAAAGTCAAGGAAATGCCTTGAGCCCCTTTAATCTTCAAATCCCTTAGAACTTTGGGGAAATTAGTAAAAACTTTTAGGGAGAAAGTGAGATGGGAAGTTAATAATTTTGACTTTGCTTTCTATGAACTTTTCCAATGCAGCATCTGCCTTTGCACTTGTGATGAAAGTAGGATTGAACACATTTAGGGCCAACATTCATCACATGTAATTTCAGCAACAACATCTACTTACCCTACTTACTTTACCCTACCATTTTCTCTCCTTTATTAGGGTGCACTTAGACTGGAAAACCCTTATCAAACTTTTTTTCATTTGCATGGCAATCCTATCTAAGTCTACACTTATTACATCCAAGGGCTCAGATTAAATTGTTGAGCACATTTTATTAACTCTACCTATCTACTTATCTACTAAGATTAAACAGTTTGGCTAGATATTTATTCTCCATTCTACAATATGAAATTGAAAAATGAATGAGTCAAGTTTAAACAGTTTGACTCTTCATGAATTGTGGCAAAAGTTTGACAAGCTGCACACAATTTTGTTTATTACAAAAATTGAAATAGTAGTGGCATTTGATGTGCCCTTTCCTTAATTCATTTTTGCTTGTAAGTTCATTCTTTCATTTTTCTTGACCAATTTGTTTTCTTTTTCCTTTGGATTGCTTTACAGGAGTATACCCTCTTTACATTTTTTTAAATTTTTTTTATTTTTTTGAAAATATGGAAAACCTTTGCAACCAGAAAAGGTATGAACATATTACATAGCTCATCAAGACAATCATGAAAAATGACACCTATTGGTATAGGAGTCTAACACTGGCTCCACTTGGGGATGGCTTTTGCTTGTGAAAAGTCAAGAACAGCAAGTCAGTTGCCTCAAAATGTCTTCAAACTAAACCATGTAATCTCCTTCTTCTGGTAGCTTTATTGTATATATGATAGTAAAACTTCTGAAGCTTAGGACCTTCACTTCGGCTTCAACTCCAGTAAGTTACTATCCACTCAAAACTTAAAACTTAAAACTTTGTTGCCCATTTAGGAATTTTCTGCCTTGTTCCAATCCAAAACATGAATTTGTTGTGGTTGAAAATCTTGAATTGAATATAGTCCTTTTTCTGCAACCTGAAATCTGATCTAAAACTAAAACAACACACAAAAATTTTCAAACCAACTTAATGAAAAACTGGCTGAAAATTGAAAAACTAAAAAAAATGCTCAAAATTCTGAGCTTATTAGCACTCATCTACCTACTCAATCTACTGTTCAACTGCTAGTTAGGTAAAATGAAATAGCAAATGCAACCATTCAAGCATTATGTACTTTGATAGATTTTGTTGCATTTTCTTGTTGATTATCAAAATTGTACTTCTGCAACCTATTAGAAACTTGTCAACAAATGAGAGGATAAGGAAACACTTGATTTCCTTTGTTGACTCTAGAAATTGTACAAAAGGATCTTCCAAAATATATACATTGATGTTTAACTGATCTGAACATCTGTACATCTGTTCTGGATGGCCTCCATACCATGAATATGAAATGTTATTTTCATCTTTATCTCTCTGTAAACTTTCAGATAAGATTTGTGATGATATTCCTACTGATTGTAATGTTTGAGTGTTGAATCCTTTATCATCTTGATTCTGAAAATCATAGTTAGTTAATAGAGGAATGCTTTGAATGCCTTCAATATTCAACATATCTGCTATTGGATCTTGAAAAACTTGGGAAAATGGCTGCAACCTATAGCATATAGGTTTCCATGAGACTTCATAAACTTCACCAAGTTTCTCATCCTTTTCATTAAATATGTTATACCACATTTCCTTTAAAAGCTGAAATGGTTCAAAAAATAGTGGTATGGAACTTTCTTGTGTCATTTGATCATTTATTTCAATAGGAACTGATAACTGCAATTGTGAAACTGAAAAATCTTGATCAATAGTTTCATTATCTTCTTTGTTGTCAATCACAATTCCTAAGGATTGCTGATTATTGATGGCATGATAGTTTTCTCTAATGAACTGAAATGAAGCATAACAAAGAGGTAAAGAATCTTCACTTATTTCCACATTTTCTGCTCTTCCTTCTTCACTCTCATGGCTGATCTGTATTGGCTGATCACTGTCTTCAATCTGCTAAAACTGCATTTCTTCATCTTCCAAACTAGCTTCTGATATCTCCGTAAAGTTAGCTTGACTTTGGAGAACATAACTATCATCATAATGATCATACTTAGGCAAATCATCAAAATAAGGAATGTCATCAAACATACACATTAGAACAACAGATTCCTCTTCCTCATATTGATTTGTAAATTCATTTTCTGATTTATGATAATTTGAATTAAGAGGAATTTGTTCATGGCTATCAACCTCTTCTATTTCTTCATGGTTATTTTGAATAAAAAATTCTTCTTTCATAGTGATCTCCTGTGTTATTTCATCTAGTTTTCTTACCAAAAGGTTGAGTTTTACCTTTGCAATGTTTTTCCTTTCCTCTTCTTCTACTTTCAACTTTTCCTGTTTGATTTGGAGATTAACTTCCACATCAACTGCAATATTTTGCATCTGTACAAGTGTTTTTGGATCTCTTTCTCTTAATCGAAATTCTATTTCTGAATCAAAGGCACTTGGATAATGCAAGAGAGCTGAATCATGAGGAGGTCTAATATTTTCTGGCATTGAATAATAAACTTGATTAAATCTGTGAGAAAATTGTTGTATCGTTTCATTTGAATGTCTTTTTAATTGATTATATTCTTCCATGATCACAAAATGATTAACTTTTATTATCCATCTATCAAGGAAAAGTTTGATAAACTGCTGGAAATTTGAGATGCTAGCATTAGGCAGATTTTTGAACCAACTCTTTATTCTATTTTGCAAAGAAAGAGAAAAAAGTATGATTTTAACATCATCTTCATCAATCTCAAATAAATCCAAATAATTCTCAAAACCTTGAATATGTTTTTGGGCAGTGATACCATTCTCTCCATCAAATCTAGGAAGATACTTGTAGTATTTTTAGGAAAATCATGGAGTATAGGAGGTAAAATAAGGGGCTTATATCTATCTGGAACTTTATATGGCACAGGGATATGTACAGGGATTGTAAGATCAGTCTTGATTATTTGAGGCTTCTTAATTGGAAAATGATCATCATTAGATTCATAAGAAAGCTGCTCAAAGAGATTAGGATAATTATTACTTACAAACTTCAAAGGAAAATAACTAAAAACTAATCTAAGATCTTCTATAAAATACAATATACATTGAAAAAATTTCTTAATGAGAAAGAACATAATGTCTTGGATTAAGATCCAAGTTGAAAGCCCGATCTTTCCATATTGTCCTTTGAGGTTCATTCCTCCAGTGGAGTCTTGATTGTGAAATTGATTTGGAGTCGCCAGGTGGATGATTTTAACCTTTGTGTGTCTGATCCCTGTCCACCATCATAGATCAGATCTAAACCTGTAAAACAATTCTGAAGAAAAAGTTAGTTCTTCAAGAAACCAAATTTTGAATATTTTATGATTATTTTATTTTTTTATGAATTTTCAAAACAACTTCTATGATTTCTTTAAGAAATTTAAGATTTTTAATTAAAATTTTCTCAAAGATTTATTGAACTAGAGAGTCTGATTGAATGTTTTGAATCCAAAGTTCAGTTTATAAGCTAAACCAGAGATAGATTGAAGCAACATTTGTTTACTATGCAGTTGCAGAGCAAAAGCATTTCAAAGGCTACCTAGCTGATCTTCAGACTCTGTCTATAGCTTATAAATCAAACAATAGTATCAATAAAATGATTCAGATCCCCAGTATGGTCGCCACTATGTTGTCACTCAGGTTTTCCTTGAAGTTGTGGAAAAGGAAAGTATACCCGAGGTAACCACAAACCAACCTTCAGATGCAGAATCTAGCCAATCTGCATCCAGAGAGGGCTCTCTCTTTATAATTTATCTTTGTTCTTAGAAAGTTTTAGGCTAGTTATAAGTCCAAGAAATGTGTTTGAAAATGATGGAATTCACCAACTAAGGGCAAGGTTGAATATTTTCAGGCCATTGGGCTATGGAGTCAAAGGATGGCTTTACTGGATTAATATTCTACACACAGGATGGCTTTGCAGGGCAAGATAGCCAAACAAAGAACAATTTTAAGGAATTCAAGTGGATGGAATGGGTTTGAAGGGATGAAAGGCACTCAAGAATCTTTCAACATGTTCAAAAGAAAGAAATGGAATGATTACAAATAAAGAGTAGTGAAGAATTCTTTACTATAGTAATCAAAATGTTTAGATTAGCGAAGCAAGAGCATTTAAGAATTCATTGCTTATAACCAATCTAGAAGAAAACATTTTAGAATAATCACAACTGAACTCAGAGTACAATTAAGTAAATTCTGAGTTATTCTTTTATGTCAATTATTTAGAAATGGACACAATGATATTATAAACATATATAAAACTTAAGACATAGGATAGAAAGACTTATTGAACTGCAATTCGACGCATGAATCCTGCAAAAAGTCCTGAGCTTCAAATAGTCATCCAGCAAGCCACAAAGAAGTTTCTCCAATGCACTTTTATTCCAAAAACATCAATGTCATAGCAAAGTAGTAGAATCCACCCACAAAACACTTCCAAGAGTGAAGTATTTATACAAATTCTAAACTAAAATATCTTAAATTTTTTTATCAAAATTGGTTCACAAATCTCTTCAACTATTTTACATAAATAGAACTTAAGTAAATGACACTCAAACTAATTCATCTATTTGGCACTATTTTGTATGGATAGGTGATGACAAAGAGGATAATTCGAATTTGATCCAACTCTTAGTTGATGATGAGGCATCCAAGTCACTAACTGCTTCCTTTCTTTGTGCAATTCTGCTCCAATAATTCTGCAAATTTGGGGTCCAATGATACCTTTATATTTCTCAATCCGTAATATATATGTAAACAGTGAAAGAGGTTATTGTAGATAAATATGTTGGTGAAATAAACCTCTTTCACTTTCCTAAAATTCCTGTCCAACTGTGCACAATAGGCTCCGCAAAAACATGTGTAAAACAGAGTTTTACAGAGTCTGAAAAATAACCTCTAAAGATGTGCATGTATCTCTCAGTCTGAAATCAATGTTCCAAAACTGAGATAGGTTTTTGTAGAAGGGTATCTTAGGAACAAAAACCTCCTTCAATTTTGTAAAATGTATTTCTTATTGGCCACAATAATCTCTGCAAAATAATGACTTAACAGGAATTTTCTGCAAAAAGTGCTTTCTAACATTGTTTAATATTTCCAAAACCATAATGGCTGTTAGAAAAGTGAGAGAGGTTTTTGTAGATGGCCCTCTTAAGAACATAAAAATCCTTCAGTTTTGTAAAATTCATCTTGTATTGATCACAATAGTTTCTGTAAAACTATGACTAAAATATGCAATTTCTGCAAAAATGTTCCTTCTTGTTATGTTTTTCATCTTTTCACTTTTTTGTTCCTTTGACTGTTTTACTTTCACTTTAAACGAAAATCATTGTTGGTGAAAGTATTTTCATTTCTTTTTACCATTTTACTGCCTCTGTATTTACTTTTACTGTTTACCTTTGACTGCTCTGTAACTTCATTTTAACTTTCACTGACTTTTACCTGATACACTTTAACCACTGATACTCTTTAGCTATTATGCTTTCTAACCTCTGTTTGAATAGATTTGATAACAATCTTGGAGTAAACAAATCTTATGACTAGTATTAAGACTTTTTATCCAAGGATGTGATCTTCTGATCACCTCTTCAGGGGACAACCAAGTAGATTTTTCAAGCAATTCCCCAATGGACAAGGGAGTGAGGTTTTGACCAGGTTCAAAATGGAGCATCATTCAAGGCTACAGGAACTCCCATTTTGGTTCTTGTGGAAAAATGGAAATTTTGCTAATGGTGAGGAATTGAGTAAATTCACGAGAAAAACAGGTCCATTTGCATATTTAGTAATTCAATTACAGTTCTCGGGGTCACGAAATGAACTAGTAATTAATTCTAACTCTGTTTCAGTGAAGGAAAAAAGGAAAGCCGAGATTTCAACAGAGTTCAGTTTTAATTTAGGGTAAATACCTGTTTTTGGAGAAAACAGCGTTTGGATAGGTGTCGGCTAAGGTAGATAATCTTCTGAGAGGCTTGTCTGCAATCTTCTTCGAAAGGATAAGGTAAGTGGACTTCACAAATTCGAATTTTGAATTTTTCTGCGTGGAAGGCGTTTTCTTTCACTGACATACAAAATGATGAAAAAGAAGTGAATGTTTTGTTTTATCGGCAAAGTCAAACGGGGGGGGAATTTTTATTATTTTTATGGGATGACGTCACTGATGTACGATGGATGCGTCACCGGGGTCGGGCAATAAGCGGTAAATTCCGCACCGCTTTAGGGAGCAGGCGATTTTCCGTGGGGAGGCAGCGATTCCACTGGTTAAATGACACGTAGCCATTGCACTGTTTGAAAACCGTCACGATTTCGCGCATTAATCTTCGTACAAGGGATGGCTAGCGGAATGTTTGTGGACCGTAGATCTCGAATGGAAGGATCGAACGATGGTCCGAAAGGGAAGTGGCGGGGAAGTTAATGCGCGGGCCCAACGTGTTTTATTATGAGTTAATCATTCCGGGAAGCTTTTGATTGGCGGAGGGGGAGGTTATTAATTAACCTAGGTGATTAATTAATACTTTTGGTTCTACGAAGGGTCGGGGTTACAAAGACTTGGGTTTTATTTGTTTTTTCCTTTAAAACATAAAAATATATGTTTAAACCCTTTTTCAAATATTTTTTATTATATGGTAATAAATTAATGAAACTTATTAACCATAGGGAGCGGGGATAGTTTATAAGGATATGTTTTTAGCCAAAGGGATTTTATAAATGTGGGTATATGGGTTTAAATACTTTGGCTAAAACGTATAATACAAACGTTTTTTGGGATATTACATTGGAGGAGTTATATATATAGGAAAAGGTAATTTGTATAAGGATTTAATAATTAAAATTAAATGTTAATATGACAAAGGAACATGGAAAAATCAAAATACTTTACACAACTAAGAAAGTGAATATTTCTGAAGCAAATTGCATCATATCAACTTCAACACTTAGACTTGGAATAGCAAGTAATTTTGAGGGAATTATTATGGAAATTTGCATGATTTTCCTAAGTAAAATAGAATTTTACTTAGGAAAAGATTAAAAGGGAATGATTATAAATAACTTCAAGTACTTAGGTCTTTTTGATCATTAGGCCGAGGGTCCGGTCCCTCCAAAAGTCAAGGAAATGCCTTGAGCCCCTTTAATCTTCAAATACCTTTGCACTTTGGGGAAATTAGTAAAACTCTTAGGGAGAAAGTGATGTGGGAAGTTAATGATTTTGACTTTGCTTTCTGTGAATTTTCCAATGTAGCATCTTCCTTTGCAATTTGTGATGAAAGTAAAAGATTAAACACATTTAACACCATCATTCATCACCTGAAACTTTGCAACACCATCTACCTACCCTATCTACTATACTCTACCATTTTCTCTTCTTTATTAGGGTGCACTTAGACTGGAAAACCCTTATCAATCTTCTTTTCTTTTACATGGAAAACCTATCTAAGTCTACACTTATTACATCCAAGGGCTCAGATTAAACTGTTGAGCACCTTTTATTAACTCTACCTATCTACTTATCTTCCAATATTAAACTGTTTGGTCAGATATTTATTCTCTATTCTACAGCATGAAATTGAAAAATGAATGAGTCAAGTTTAAACAGTTTGACTCTTCATAAATTGTGGCAAAAGTTTGACAAGCTGCACACAATTGCTTTATTACAAAAATGAAATAGTAGTGGCATTTGGATGTGCACACTTTCCTTGGTCTATTTTTTGCTTGGGGTTCATTTCTTTCATTTTCTTGACCAATTTATTTTTCTTACCCTTTGATTTTTCTTTTAGGGTATACCCTCTTTACATTTTTTAATTTTTTTAATTTTTTGGTTTTTCAATAATATGGAACACCTTTGCTCAAGAAAAAGGTTTGAACATATTCCATAGTTTCAATCAAGACAATCATGAAAAATGACACCTATTGGTATAGGAGTCTAACAACCGCCATCGTGTCGTCGGTCTTCCGACTCATCCTATTTCCATTGGATGGGAAAATAGTCACGGTCGATCAGCTATCCTTCTGCACCCCTGATTATGCCACTTTACCAAGTAGCACTGTACCCCTAATAGGAGGTGTCCCTGACTCTTACGTCAGTATCGGTATCGGTCTTCTGAAGGCATCTTCCCTACTGGGTTGTTTTCCTCTACCGCCGCCACAGATCCCAAACATGGTTGCAATGATATCCACCTTTTCAGATGGCTCTATCAACCCATGGATCATCCCGGCACCTTCATATATTGATTCTTATGGAGATCAGATGCTGCTTTCGCCAGTCGAGTTGGCTTACCAAGCCATCCAAAGCACATATGAACCCTCCACTAATATGGTTTCAACCACAGGTACAAACCTCTCTCCCATAACAGTTCTCTCTAAGGATCTCCTCAATGAAGTCTGGCCTACAGACGAAGCTATTCGAGAGATCATGTCATTAGAAGAACGACCTTGGGGAGAGTTTCACCATCGCACTTCGACGATTGATTCAGAGGCGATAAAAACTGAAATCCCATCTTTTGACCAATCCGAGATAGTTCCCTTCTCTTATACGACCGTTCACACTATCGATTCAGAAGGGAACATAGGTAATCTTTCCAAGACACTGCTCATTGATATCTCGGCCAAGACAGGTATCATGGAAAATATTCTGTATTGCTTTTCAAATATCATACCTTTCCAACTTGCTTTCGGCCTGGAGGCAGTACTTCCAATCGAGTGCGAAATCCCATCACTCAAACTTGCCGTTGAACTCCTGCCTGGCACCACCACCACAGAAGAGCGCTTGCTCTCGCTCGATCATTTGGACGAAACTCGTCGAGATGCTACACTAGCACTCGAAGCTCACCAGCGCCGAGTTAAAGCTCAGTATGACAAATCTGTCAAGCCTCGTTCTTTCCAAGAGGGCGATCTTGTTCTACTATATGATCAAAAGCATGACCTCTTGGGGGCAGGAACACTCCACCATTGTGGCTTGGTCCTTACGTCGTTACTAAAGCCCTCTCAAAAGGAGCTTACGAACTACAGGATTGTTATGGAATTCCACTCGAGGAGCCCCGCAATGGGCTCTATCTGAAGAAGTATTTTGCCTAGTTTCGCACTAGGCATATGCTTTATAATTTTATGTATATAAGTTTTTCCTATTTTATTTTGATGCTTCTTGATTATTGTTTTTGGTTTAAGGTGTTTTTCTCATGTAATATTTTTCTTTCGCATAGATGTCATCGCATTCGTTATCATACGTCGGATATGCGGACAGTGCTAGTCGTCACACTAGACACGTTGCTTCAGCCGCTTGGGTTCTCTATACTCCTGAGTCGGACCTTCTTGGTTCCGGGGGAATCTTCCTAGGTAACGCCACCAATAATGTTGCCGAGTACAGTGATCCAACTCCTCACGGAAGCGACATCTCGTGACATCTCCGATTTAGTGGTCATGTTAGATTCCCAACTCATCATTATGCAGTTAAACAATCATTACCGTGTCCGCCACCCTGTATTGATACATTATTTTTTACGAGTGTGACTTTTAGAACTTCAATTTCAAACAATCACATTCGAACACGTTCCTAAAGAATTTAATGCATTAGCCGATTCTTTGGAAAATTATGTGTTAGATTGGCATTTATCGCATTTATTGTAAAATATTTACTCATGAGTACATATATTTTTATCACATAAAAAAATACATAAAAATTTAAAAACACAAATCACCAAAAATATATATACATATATATATATGTCATGTCCAGTACAAAGTAAACATCGAAAAGAAAAATCTCCCAAAACTTGGGGTGTTTTACAAAATTTGGCTACACTAAGCCATGCTCTGACACTAATACATCTACTCCACCAGCTAAGCCTGATGCTCATAATAGCATACAACTTCTCTAGCTATCCTCCTCAGAGGGACTAAGTATCTCTCCGGCACACCCACAGTATGCCACTGCAGACGAACTGGAACCTCCCGCATAGGAAGCGGTGGTATACCCATTCTCAGACCCTCCAGGTTCCTAGAGAGTTCATGTAAAATTTGGGTATCATCGTCGTCGCCGACTTCCGCATCCTCTACTGGTGCGCCAGCCCCGGGTAGCTGCAATCCTCGCCGTGCATAGCGAGGGGCCCCAACTGGATGGACAGGTGCCACATCTGTGTCAAGCAAGCAAAAAATTCATGTCAAAACTAAAATTTCACCCCTTTTTAAACAATTTTTTTTTTACATAAACATTCAAAAGCTAAAAACACAAAAACTTCTTTGAAAAAACATTGATCATTTTTTCTTACCATCGGGCCCCCACTGGGTGCCAGGGGGCAAGACTAACTCCGGATCACCTGTGAAGTTCATCCCTGCATAGGGATAATCCTCAATCATGATGATCTGGGATTCCAGCCAATCAAAAAACCCCTCATCAAAACAGTGACGGACGTGACCCTCTCCAGTCCGTGGAAGAAAAGTGGCCCACCAAGCCTGCCTCGGCTCGCGTGGACCCAATGACGCTGTAGGGATCCTGGGCCTCATCAGTGGTATCCACTCCAGTATGAAAGAAACAATCAGTGTACCGTACCAAAACTCCCTTTGAGTACGGGTCTTGCATGCAGTAAGCTCTGCTCGGACCCGACGGACCACACCGTCACACCAGTCGAAAACCTGAGGCTGCATGCAATCCAAGGCTAGGAGCATCTGAGCCTTGGTGGCCACAT
Organism: Pinus albicaulis; assembly: GCA_034641835.2. Classification (NCBI taxonomy): domain Eukaryota; kingdom Viridiplantae; phylum Streptophyta; class Pinopsida; order Pinales; family Pinaceae; genus Pinus; species Pinus albicaulis. The sequence goes on from CM076581.1 coordinate 709,347,281, forward strand.
GCTGAATCTTTGCACCTGCCAAGTGAACAATCATCCATAATATAGACCGCAGGGGTCTCAGAGTCACCTGTGTAATAGGTGTTCGGTTACTCACAGCCTGGGTGCCACGTATGCAGTGCGCATGGATCAGATCAGTAGTAGAACGAGGGTCATCTCTGGACCCCGTCAAATTGGGCCTCGCCCCACGACATGAAAAACCGACGACATGACAAACCGGTCAAAAAGTACACATCATCTTTTTCGATGGCGAGCTCATTTCCACCAATCCGAAAGACATGATGCCGTTCGTCCCACTGCTGGATCAGCCACCTCAGGAGGTCCTCTTGACCCCTCATCAGTTCTAAATGGGCATACTTGAGCAATCCGCACCTCCGGAGAGCCATTAAGCTTGCCGCATCCGTCACCATCTCTCGTTCTTCCCGCTCATGTTCTCTCTCTTGCCAGATACTCATGATTAGCAGCTGAACACCTGCAAATGCAACATTTTCAACCGATTAAAACTTGCCTGGACCACTTCAAAATGGAAAAATTGAATTGTTAGAAAGCACGGTGTGCCTAACGTGGACTCTAGTACAAAACAGAGCGTTCTAACGCGGAACCCCTTCACTGGTGGTGCGTTTAACGCGGCTATTTCACTCCTGACCCGCGTTAGGCGCAAACATTTTTTTAGGGCCTCAAAATTTCCTAATTTTGAACCAGCAAACACTAACAAAACAACAATTAAATGATAGCAGGAGGTTCTAGCTCTTACCTGGATCTCGCGGAATCAAAAACTGTTGCCTGGATTGACCGTAATCGTCAGCTGAATTTTTCACCCCTTTTCCACTCCAGAGCTTCTTCATAGCACTCAAAATAGTGAAAATGAAAGTCTTCTGACCTTCTTATAGCAAATTCTGGGGCAGGACTCTCTTAAGTCAGTCGGCAAAGTTGTGATTTCTTGCTGTACGCATGTCGCAACTCTCGAGATTTGGTACTGATGTTCTAATTAGGGATCAAGATTTATGAGCAGACATACTCATGTTTTATCAAGCATTCTTTTTACGGTATTTTTCTTGCTCGTTAATATGAAAAACCTCGAGTTCTCTTCTACGAACTCGTTAAACTTATACGAAGTTGGCATCAAGCGTTCTTTTTTTTGGTCTTTTCTTGCTCGTTAATCCGAAAAACCTAGAGTTTTCTTCTTCAGACTCGTTAAAACTATGGAGAAGTATTGAGCATTCTTTTTAGGAATCTTTTTCTCGCTCATAAAACCGAAAAAATCCCGAGTCGCCTTTGTCAGGCTCGTTAAACTATCAAGACAGAGAACAAGGAGCCATTCTTTTCCTCTTTTTTCAAAGCTCTTTAAACTAAAAAAATAATCGAGTTTTCTCCGCGTGACTCGTTAAAATTTCACGAAGGTATCAAGTTTTCTCCGCGTGACTCGTTAAAATTTCACGGAGGTATCGAGTTTTTCTTTGTTGGACTCGTTAAAATTTCACAAAGAATATTGAGTTTACTTCGTCTCCTCGTACTCATAACAAAATGAGGTAGACGTCCATTGAACATAGATTTATCACTTTTCCGGATTCGATGGACTAACTTACGGAAAATGAACTGTTTCAAGCTTACTATTATCCCTTTGTCGTGCCCGGTTATCAAGACATGACAAAGGTACCCCAATGGAGTCGTCTTTTACGACATTTTCAGACTCTCTAAACATGAAAAATTCACCGAGTTTACTCGTCTGGACTCGTTAAACCTAATCAGACAGGACATGGAGTTGTCTTTTATGACATTTTTCAGACTCTCTAAACATGAAAAATTCACCAAGTTTGCCCATCTGGACTCGTTAAATCTAATCAGATGGGGCACAGAGTTGTCTTTCCTAACATTTTTCAGACTCTCTAAACATGAAAAATTCACCGAGTTTACTCGTCTGGACTCGTTAAACTTAATCAGACGGGGAAAAATTTGGACAAAATGGATACTACCTCTGTTACATTTTCAAAAAGGTCGATTTGGCAGCAAAATTCCTGAACATGGCACTTCCCAGAAAACTCTTTCGCAGTTAGCCGAACCCTACCATCTATGAGTATTAGCCTTCATTTCCCAGTGTCCCTGCACCGGTAAAATCCTAACACACTCTTTGGTGTTCATCACGCTTCAGCTGCCTAGTACCCTGCTAGAGTGCCTTCTATTGTTCAAGCAGATCTTGCTATCTACTACTCCTGTTATCAACCAAACCGCTCATTATGCCAGAAATTATTTGTCGTCCGACGTTCCCATTTACTCTTCATTATCTCAATCATAAACAAAATCAGTTGGTTTCCGTTTCATGTTGACTGATGTAGGACGCCTCAGTGCCTACCTTTCGACAGATCTCTTCCTATCGACTTCAACATCTTATCTAGGAAGTGGATCCAGAAACCCATCAGTACCCAGATACTTGCAGACATCAGTGGTAGGTAGTCTTGTGTTTGATCAGGGGTCTTCATCATTGGCTCCTGGTCGAATGATTCTACGAGTGTTCGACTTCAACTCATTTTATTCACACTCGCTAGATTGTACTGTGCATCTTAGGGACCATCATCATTATCGGTGGCCACCTTCGCGTCTGTTAACAATTTTCATTATCGACTGGTAATCAGACGATTTCTCACATGTTCGACGACAACTCCTTCATTCACATGTTGAGAAATATGCAGTTTAAGTGAATCGACGGTCAAGACCTTGGGGCAAAGGCTACACCATTAAAGTTGTGTTCCCTTCCCCAAGCTGCGATATTGTTTATGGAGACAGCTTCTTCAGCCTGATCCTGTTATGACAGACACTTCCACATCGTGCCTATTGGTGGACAGATTCTTCATATCTCTATTCTAGAGAAATCATGTTGTTTAAAGCTACTGAGCATGGGACATGCCCGACTCTAGGCAAATACTATATTTTCTGACATATGTTGTTGTTTCAGGTTTTCCTCAGTCTTTCAATCTCTCTCTATCTCTACAAATTATAAAGTATTTCGGCCATCATCTTCGTCTCTGACCTCACACTTTAGGGGGCATCTGTTACAGGTCAAAATACCTCCTCATCAGCTCAGAGGGGAAGAAAAATATGGAAGAAGTACAAAGACCTAAATTAAACCTATTTCTGCCAGGGTAACGCCTATATAGAACAGAACAAGAGCATTATAACGCAGGAAATCAGTACATTGGCCGCGTTAGTGGCTAGGGCAACGCTATGTTTACACTGGAGGGGAGCGTTACCCGTGTTTTAAGTTTGAATTGGGAAAAGAGCGCGGAGAATGATTTGAATCTCCGACTTTCCCTCACAAAGGAGTCAGTTCACAAAGGAAACTGCAGAAGCACCAGTTCATTATTGTTCATTGCCATGGGAGACTGAACTCCAAAAGAGGCAAAAGCATGGAGATCAAAGAAACATCTAAGCTTTTTCCATTCCAAACTAGTGGAAAGAGAAGGGAAACAATGGCCTTCTCCCTCTCCTATAAGAAGGAGCTGAAGGCTCTTAATTGGAGGTCGAAGGATTGCTCAAGGTTCTTGTATACTTGTGGAATAGAGAATAGTGTGACATTGTGAAGGCCAAGAGTCAAAGAGGCTCCTAGAGAGCTTTTTGACTTGGACTTCTTCACTTGAGAGAGAAGAGAGATTGGGAGACTAAGGAGGGCTTGGTACAACCGATGGTTGTAATCCTCCTTCTTTCAAAATCAATAGAACTGTGTTCGTTTTGTCCATTCAATGCTTAATATTGTCATTATTGTTTGAACATTTACATAGTATGATATGAATGGCTCATATGTGTATAATCTAGATGTTTATTGTATATTGATTTAATTGATAGGATACTTGTTATATTGGAAATTACGCGGGTGCTTTGACTGGTTGCAGGACTCGGATTTGGAGCCAGTGAAGAAGGACTCTTGCTTCGCTGCGCAGCGCTCTCCAAGGGATTCCAAGACTGTCAAAGAGGTAATTCTCTATTGTATTCCTTCAAGTTATTTCAAACTAATATGAACATTCTCATACCATCTTTATGAACAGCATAGCTAATCTTACTGTCTGCCTCGGGCACCGGAAAGCCTTGAGAGGGATATTCGAAAACCAACAACCCAAGCAGTTTACCCTATAGCATAAGGGCCTCGACAATCTTTTCATGTTTAGAGAGTCAGAAAAGAGCTGAAAGATGACTCCTCCTGGAGGAACGAGTGGTATAAAGGGTAGCAACTGGTTCCGGTGATGGTGGAACTGCTCTGAATAAGATAAAGGTCAAGAGGCTGGCTAACGAGACCACTCATCACAGCGGTTCCTCAGGAAAGGGTAAAACAACCAAGTGAAGGCATATGATTGGCCAAGCAGATAGTGACGATGGAGTAAGAAAACCAAGGCTCATCTGGCAAAGTAGGCTGATAAAATGACAATCACAAGAGATAACATGGGAATGGTTTCATTTTTACACAAGCTTGAAATCATAAAACTTTGCTTGAAGTTGGTTTCATTTTTACACAAGCTTGAAACAAAGAGAAACTATGCTTGAAACCGGTTTCATTTTTACACAAGCTTGAAATGGAAACAAACTATGCTTGAAAAAAAGTAAGCATGCCCCCAGCATGGTGACTCAATTCGAGGTACATGCCCCCCAAGCTTCAATCCATATAAAAGGCAGATGGAGTGAAGGTTCAAGTTACGAGATCTAAGAAAGACTCGACTGGGATTTTACGAGATCTAAACAAAGACTCGAATTGAACAGGAACGTGTTTCATTATTTTAACGAGGTTGACACATTAAAAGAACTATCCTAACACACCCTTGTTTCATGGTTTAAGGAGCTTGACACAAGACAAGGAACTCTGCTCGGACCAGCTTGTTTCATTTTTTAAGGAGCTTGACACAAGAAAATGAACTGTGCTCCGACAGGCTTGTTTCATTTTTTAAGGAGCTTGACACAAGAAAACAAATTGTGCTCCGACCAGACCCAGTTTCATTTTTTAAGGAGCTTGACATGGGAAAAGAACCATGCTTTGACCAGCTCGTTTCATTTTTTAAGGAGCTTGACACAAGACAAGAACCATGCTCCGACAAACTTCATCATAATGAATAAGAAGCTTCCAAGAGTTCCACTCCCGATGGAAGGAAAACATCCTGTAAGTCAGGATCCAATGCCCCCAACACTTGATGCACGACGACACTATCACTGGGTACAGGCACGGGGTAGGTAGCCACATAGTTGACCTGCGGTGTGGCAGATACAATGGGTGGATAAAAACCAGGAAGGGATGATGGAGGGCCAGCTGCCATATCAGGACCAAAGAACGAAAGCTGATCAATGGTCACGATCCGTCCTTCATGTGGAAAACATACCACTCGAAAAAGGGAGGAGACAAGTACTCCCATGGCATAGGTGTAATCGCGCCCCAGAAGCAGATTGAAATCCAAGGGTCCTGAAACGACCATCACGTCCATATGGACGGTTTTACCTCCCAAAGTAACCGGTAACCTTAGAAGGATCCCCAACGGTTGACTCGTCCTTCTGTTAAAAGTCAACAGATTCTGCGTAACAGGCGCAAGCGACGGTGAACCGAAAGCTTGCCAGGTAGTTGAGGATAGAATACTAACAGAGGCACCTTCGTCTATAATGGTGCTAGGTACGACCAGACCAAGAGCCTGTACTGTGATCTCGAAAGGCATGTAAGACGGAAGGCGGAATCTTGCAAATCGAATCCAATCAAAGGAAGCGACCAAACTACTCGGAGGGGCTACCATCGAACCAAGATGGTCTTCCTCTGGTGTTACGGAAGAATAAGAAGCATCTGCCACGACCTCCATCTCGAAGGTGGGAGGGGAATCCTCTGGGACCCCCATCACAGGAGGCGGAGGAGCAACTTCTTGAGATATAGGGACAGGAGAATCTTTCTCCAAGTCCAAGGAATCTGAAGAAACAAGAAGAACCTGAGGGGTGTGAGATCCACTCTCCACAGAAAAGACCTGGTGCACCGCGGACGGGGCCAGTTCAACTGATCCTACGACCAATGGTTGGTCAGGAACAAATTTGTGAATTTGAATTTCTGGGGGAGTGGGATTGACCAAGGATGACTCTTGACCAATCGTAGGATCAGCTAGTGGAGGACTCAAAGAAAGCTGTTTATAACCAGCCGGGAGGCGTGGTGTAGAAACAGTTGAGTTGTCCAAAACTCGCTTGGCTTCATCCATATAAGGACAAAGGTGAATGGCATGATGCCCTTCACACAACTTACAGGGATTGGTAATCTTACCCTGCTTCTTAGGAGTCTTACCAGCAGCAGCTAAAGACGTGCCCCCAACCTGACTCCCGGAAGCTAAAGGCAACGGCGGGCAACCGTTGGACCATACTTCGAGTACCTTGGGAATGCCAGGGCAGTCTCGAAGAAGATGGTCTCCTGTGCACAACATGCAAGGGAACTTGACTTTCCATGGAGGGTTGGAAGGTTTATCAAGAGGAGATATTTCAGAAACAGTGGCTGCACTTTTAGCCTCTCGCTTATCAGACTTCTTCTTCTTTGTCTTCTTCTTCTTCTTCTTAACCACCTGGTTACTCGAATCCAGGCTTTCACTAGGCGAAGTAGAAGAGGAGGACGCAGAAAAAAGGGAAGAAGGGGAGAGGTCCACCTTGGAATCAACATGATGTTGTTCAGGTGGAGGAACTGATTGAACAGTAGTGGAGACATTCGGGGCTACAGAGGTTGAGAACAACCAAACAGGCAATCCAACAGTTAACCCAGGAAGGGACAACGTCGCCATGTAAGGAGCACCAACATTCCCAAAAGGAGGGAAATGACCAGGATTCCCTTCTGAGGGGATTCCTTGGTTGGTAAACTCTGAAAAAGTTGCCATCAAAACTCAAAACCACACACGGGCCGAAAAAGAGTCAAGACACACGATCAAACGGTCAACAAGCAATATCTAACAGGGCGTATAATCGTGGGTGATTAATTTTTTACCACATTGAAAAATAAGAAACTTCACCGTTTCATGTTTTAAGAGTCGAGAAATGATAAAAGATGACTCTATCTCTTTCAGATTTGACACAAGTGTGAAAGGACAAACGCTTGACGGTCTTTTCAAATTTAGGGAGTCAGAAAAGACCAAATGACTGCTCAGGAATACTAGGCACAAAGGGTGTACCAAATAGCTGTGAACTGCAATATACACCTTGGTTTTAATAATGAAGAAGAAATCAACCAAGGACTTTCCGTACGTGCAGGCAATCTCCCTGAATGTAGTGTTCGGTGTATCACGGGTATAGGGTGGCAGACTCGGCTTCCTGTGGATAAAGGATTGAAAACCTAGAGGGGTCTCCCTTTATATACGCGACGGTACGGGGAGCACAAGTCCGTGCTAACACTGTCTAAAGCCCAAAGGCGAACGACAGCTGCTAGGTTTATAGACGCCGGAACACATCTCTAGCCTAGACCTCTAAATATGTTTCGTTAGATTTCAATGCTGCCTTAGGTTAATTGAATATATTTTAAAGTTGATCTTCAATTAGGTTTCAGTTTTCAGGCCCTAACGAATGTATTGTTTCAAAAACTCCTAAATGCAAAGCTACATGCCACAGTAGACCATTTTGTTCGATGAAAACTACCTACAGAAGAGTTGAGAGTCTTTACACAAACAAAATGATTGGAAGACAAACAATGAGATCTCTAATGCAACTAATGAAATCGAAAATTTTTCATTCCAATCACTAATTACTAGTAAAATCGAAAAATTTCAATTTGCACTAATCAACCAAAAGCAAAAGAGATTTTTTTTTTGTAATTTTCAATGTTTGATAGCTAGATGCACTAAACAAACTGAAAATAAAAGAGAAGCAACTTGAGAAACGATATTGAGAGAGAAAAACGAACAAATTTCACTCAATGACACAAACAATCAGATCTCAAATCGACCAAAGTCTCTCAAAACCAAGAAAAAGACTCAAAGGCTCCAATGGACCGTGTGATCTAGGCCCAAAGCAAGACCAAATGAAATTTGAATGAAGAAACGAGCAATCACCCAAAAATCGCAACAAAACAGTGAACAACTACTAAAAGAATGCAGAGGAGCAATCAGAGAGCTGACTGGATAAACGAAACACCAAAACTCCCAAGGAGGGCTCGATACACAAAGCCACTAGATGCCCTAGGGCTTAAAACGTGAAATCGATGGAGAAAAGCAAACAACCAAAGGACGAAGGCAAATTCCCAGTCAAACAAGACTCCAACACACTCAGGTAGTCGAAAAATCAATAAGAAAAACACTGAACAGACCTAGAGAGCTCAAAAATGAGCAAACTCAAATACCCTACAGGAGTGGCGCGACTGTAAGGCTATAAATGGCGCCAGCAAGCAATTGGCACGGGCAATACAAAAGCAACATGCGCCAATTGGCGCGACTGTCGGGCTAAAAAGCGCGCCAGTCGAGTTTCTCAGCCAAAAATAAAAAAGAACTACTCCAGAAGCAGATCAATGTAAACTAAGCAAACCAAGAAGCAAAAACAGCAAAAGAACCCAGCCCAGAAGGCTAACCAAGCAAGGAAAATCATAAAACAATCAAAACGAGACAATCCAAACGAGACAGTGAAAACTAGACGATCCCCAGCGGAGTCGCCAAATTGTTGAGGAGGTAAATCCCCTCTGCGGACAGAGGCGATCCCTACTAGCCCAGTAGGGGTCTAGCAACAATCATCAAATGTTACAGCGCAAGTTCCTAGTTACGAATAAAAGACCAAAGATGGAGGCCTACCTGGAATCCAATGCTATGATCCGTAGAAGAGAGCGTTCCCGTTCCTCAGCCTCGGCAGATCACGATCCTCCCACAATCTCCGCGGATGGACACCTGCACATGCAAGAAACAACACGAATACAAGCATAAAATCCAGAATACACAACTATATATCAGTCAGAAAGGATATAACTCATTATTAACATAAGTGAAAACAGAGTGGAACCATAACCGTAATCATTCATTAAATAACAATCGAAAGAGAGTACAACCAATGTTCTGACGTCGCGGTCTCCTTCAGATGGGTCTCTAGTCGTTCACGTCTCGCAAAGCTCGCCAGGGAAAGGGCAAACCTCTCTAGAGTCTCTCGACGATAGTCTCCTTACTTGAGTTGGCCTTAAGGGAAGAAAGAGGGCTCTTACAGCACAAAGGCTCTTGGGAATTTGGAGATTCAAAGCTTAGGCACTTCAAGACTATTCAGCCCCTTCATCAATGGATGAAGGCTATATTTATAGAGGAGAGGAGGAGGTTGGGATCCCTACAATAGTGTAAGGGAGGCCTTATCCCTTGGGAGGTTCCCCATAAGGTGGAAACAAGAGGCCAAAGGAGGAAGGCCGTGGTTATTCAGGTGAAACCACTCCTGATGACTCATCCACGAAGTTGTTGTAATCGAAACTTCAACTCTTTTTTAAAAAAACTTTCCAAAAGCAGAGTGGCATGGGTGCTTAACTAGGACAGAGTGCCAATTGGCATGGGCTCAGTGTTAATTTTCCCCCATTGGCGCGGGTACATAACGGGCTACCAGCGCCAAGGCAAAAACAGGTGTTTTTAGGGGTCTGCTCAAGAAATAATCAACAGAAGGAATGTTGTCCTCATGGAAAGGGATGCAATGATGGTATTTGCAAGGCATGACACTGCTTATTGGTCACAGAATGGGCCCTCCAATGTGCGGGACGGGGAATGGTAGGGACGGTGACAAATTACTGTGTAACAATGTCACCGAAGTTACCTTGGGAATGTCCGATTGACCATTCTCGGCTTGCGATTTGTCACTGCTCTTGTCAGGCTGAGCAGTTGAGGCGCTTGTCATTTCTTGCATAGGCGAATCTGTATTGGTCGCGTGACTTTGTTCATGGACGTCAGTTCTTGTCGTGTTCTGCGCTTTATGCCCATTGATCGCTGAAGGGGAAGGCTTGGCGGCCCCCCCCTTGTGGGTCAGCCATTGACGAGGCAACAGAGCCTACTGGCTATCGTTGGCCGAGGGGCAACGTTAAGTAATGATGGTAGGGGTTCGATGGCCGCGCCGTTGCAGAGAGCAGGGAGAACCCTAGTTTGCAGAGCGCTCTCGCTTCATCGATTCACGTATAATGTTTTAGCATATTACAATTACCAATTTGAATCTACGTGGATTTTCTACAGTGTAGGGTTCCATTGGATAACCATATCCATATATTTTAAGGTTATAAGAAACAAATTACTTGATATCCCAAAATCCCATTAGGCTGTAGCTCTAGCTCAACTTCATAAGTAAAAAAGATCAAGATACTTTTGTATTATGAGACCAAGCTTAGAAGTAAGTTTTTCTTTAGGTATTTATTGTCGAAAAGGATAAAAGGTGACAAGATTTCTGACTGGATTTTGGAATGACTTAGAAAGTTCCATGAATATGAAATAAATATTTTATAGAATATAAAGTCTAATATTAAGATTTTTTATAGTTGTTTTTATTGCTTCAGTGTCACTCAAAACATGAGATGCTATATCAAATTTATCTGAAAGCTTTTGAAGCTCTTTTATTTCAGATTTATTAGAAGCAGTCATCCTTAAAATATCTTTATGGACGTCATCCAAATTCTTGGATGCTAAATTTTCTTGGAGATTTGAATATTTTAACAACTTACACTCATCAAAGACACTTGTATCTGCTACATATGACCTTATTGGTAAATATTCTTTGATTTTTCCATCAGACTGATATTGATGTAAATGAGTGGTTGGAAGATTTCCACTTGGAATAAATGAAGGTTCCATTACTGGAAACTTGACTATCATCTCTGTATTTTCTTTGGGAAGTGTGACAAAGAACAAATACAAGCCCACAAACTTAGATGGTTCTACTCCATATATTGATTTGATTTAGTCTATGAAGGCTGCGCAATCTATATATTTGCTATAATGGCTTATAGGTTTTTTCTTATGAGATTTGTAGGTACGTTGTAGAGTTGTTATTTGCGAAGAATAATGACAAGGACTAGGTTAGATATTTCAAAAAGAAAGTTGATCCTTAGTGATATGCAGAGACACTTGATGTATGGAAATTTTTTGTCTTTCAATTTCTAGCAAATATTGATTATATTTATGATATTTATCTTCCCATGAAGTCGGGTAACTCATTATTTTCCAATCAAATGTAATAGGTTAGGTTTTTGAAGAATGGTCTATTTCAAGAATGTTGTGCAAATGTGAAGTTTTTTCAACAAAGGGTCAGAGTGATGAGAGAGTATCATTTGAAAATATGTCTATTACCATAAATTTTAATTGACAAATGAGAGATGAAACAAAAATATCAAATCCTTTGGGAAAAATATAAGCTTTGCACAAATCATATATATAAGGATTATTTAAAGAAATTTCATATTTGGGATATACTGTGCAAAAGGCTGGCCCATCATGTAATCTGGCAAAAAATCCTCTAATTAGTGCATCTGCAAAGTGGTTATGCCTTGTATCTACTATAAAACAAAGATAATGTACATTCAAGAAGGGTCTAACTAACAATTGCAGTATGAAATTTATTTCACCAAGATGATAGTATTTATACTTGTGCTTCTTTCCATAATCTATTAGATCTATGTCTAGGAAATTTATGTGTAGTGGTTCATCGTAGAAGTAAATGGTTTATTTGCAGAGTGGAATTTTATAAAGGAATGCAAAAAATATTCCCATTCATGAAGTTTGTATACATCCTTGGGATAAATAAGTCGAAATTTCCATTCAGTGGATGAATGAGGTTATGATAAAGAAATAAGTCCTCTGCTAGTGGTAGATTCTAACTGATAAGATGACCAATGATCTTTAACCATGGTTTTTTGACCAAGAGTAATTTCAAATGATATCTCTACTAGATTTACTTCATCCATTAAGGGATCCATAGTTTGTTAATTATGGAGCAAGCTCTAGTAAGAGCTAGGGGTGAACTCTTAAGGGAACGACAACCCAATACAAGACTTTAACTAACACGTCCTTAAATTCAGGGCTTTACAACCTCACATCCCAATGAAAACTCTCGAAAAAATCATTAACATTGAACATGTAATAGAATTTCTTAATGAAAACTTTTGAAAGAGATATAATTAAAATTGGAATAACAACTTACTAGTTTTCATGTACATAACATATATATCAATTGAACTGGGTTTTGATACCATCACCACTTCCAAATCGCTCACTTATGCTCATACAAGTTCAACATCAAAATTTTGCATCCAAACAACCTAATTTTGTACACGAGTATGTCTATATGTCAACAGGTTGTTGTTGTTTAACATGCCTACTAAAATATTTTAATCCGTTATGATGGTAAACTTAACATGCTTCATGTATAATTTTAAATGTTGTATGGTCTTTTTGGCAGCTAACGACTCTTTGTGACTTGAAGGATAATTCAGTTATGCTCCTCTGAAAGTACCAGAGGCATAACCACAAATTTCTTCTTTGTTATCAAGTTCTTCTATTCGAACTCCTCCCCATGTGTTATGTGAGGGATCAATCTCTATTATGTATCTACCCTTTTTAGTAGGTAAAGAAATAGGAGGAAAAGTGTGAACCTTTTGCTTAATGTTTTAGACGATTGTTGTCATTTATTATGTCTAGGCAGGAGGATTCTTCTTGAGTATTTGTTGTGAAATATGTATATCAAAGGTTTTCCTTTATAGAATGGTATTATATAATTTAAGCTTCCTAAAAACATCTATAGTTGTGTTTAATCTAATATCTGATCAAGATATTTTTTGAGGATCTGCAAGACATTTTCTTGGAGAATAATTTGTCCCTTTTCGATTTTATATCCCAAAAATTGAATTTATGTTTTCCCTATATCCATATTTGTTGCAAAAAATACTAATCCATGTTGATACATCAGATCATAAAAATTCTATAAGTTCTTAATATGTTCTTGGAGATTTTTTGAATAGAATAGGATATCATCAATATATATTATTATCCAAGGATAATCTCTGAAGACGTCTTCCATTCTCTTTTGAAATTGTCCTGGCACATTTTTTAACATGAATGGAATTACTATCCACTGATAATGTCAATGAGGGAAAACGAAGGTTGTTTTATGCTAGTTCCACGGGACATTGGCAATTTGATAAAACCCAGACTTCAAATCGAACTTACTAAAAATTACATTTCCCTTATTTTTTTTGTAGCATTGAGGATTTATTAGGTAATGGATATCTATTTGGCTAGGAAAATTTATTTAGTGGTTTAAAATTTACCACTAACCTTAGTTTTCCTCTCTTTTGCTCCAGGTGCTTGTTAACATAAAATCGTTTGCAAGCCCAAACACTTTTATATGGCTCAATAAGACCTTTTGACAAAAGATAATTTATCTCATCTTGGCATAGTTTAATTTCTGATGGACTCATTAAGGTTGCATAAGCCTTTTGAGGAATAATATTTGCTAAGGTGTTGTCCTTTGTTGACAATTCCTGGCTAGGGAAAGGTGTCCAAGCATATATGTGAAGGATATGCTTTAAAAATGGTTGGTTTAAGGATAAAAACCCTTGTTTAAGTAATTAAACCTTATTCTTTTAAAGATAAACCAAAGTGTTGATTTTCAACAATAACAATATACAATCTTTAAAGATATTGATAGAAGCATGAAGTAGACATTAGACAATTCGCATCCAATTTGAATACTCAATTATCTAATGAGATCAAAATGTGTATATAAATATCTTCTATAGCTAAAACATCAATATAGATAATAATTGTATAATAGGGAAACAATCAAATTATGCAAAATAACTAAAAAAAATAGATTGTTTGCTTAATTAACCCAATAATGAACATAAGTTTGACAAGGTATTTTAGGGAGGCTAATCCTTAGTCTAGCCTTACCTAGTTATCTCTACTAAACACAAATGTGCGGAGAAAAAGATAATGGAAAACATGATGAACTCACATATGAAACAAATACTGCTATAAGCTGAAAGCAATACTCGATTATATTTGAAATAGACATATATCACAAAAAAATCCAAATCTTTAGTCCAGGAATCAACCATTTCCCAATCAAAATATACAATATATATAGAGTTTGTACAAAATATTATCTCTACAGATTACAAGGAAAGTAATTTTTACCCATAATAACAATTTTGATGCTTTCAATAAGAACTTCGATCCACAAGTAAAGTCTTCCACCCAATTATTAGTAACCACCCTTAATTTATGGATTTTATTCCTTAATATATGAATTGGCCCTGATTATATTTTGAAACATAGCTTGTTCTTCAAGATACTGTTGTTGAGTTGAGAATTAGGATAGAAGTTCAACAAGCCTTTCCCATTCTCCCCCCATTGGATAAGTTGAGGAAACCATTTTTCTATGAGTTTCATTCACTTTAGTGTATTTTTTAAAGGTTGGATTGATTGTGAACAAATATTTAATCTCACAGCATAAGAAAAATTCATTAGATAAATTATTGAGAATATTTTGTCGAGTTAAAGCTCATTTTACTCCAGTAAACTTTGACTTATCTTGTGCAACCGTGTTATGTAATCTCTGATATTCTTCCTCAGATACAATTTTCCCTATGAATTTGTGAGGGAGGGTAATCCTTTTTGCTATATAATTGAGAACTTCTTATTAAACATGTTAACATAATTATGCATGAATTTACATTTTTCTTTCATTTTCACCATCATATGTTTATTAGTTATAACTTTTTTGGTTTTTATAACTGAATGAGTCATGTAAACAATATCCATTTATTCTAAATCTTGCTTTGTTTTTGAGTTTAAAAACTTTATAATCTTACTAGTCTGATTGGGTTGTTTCCAAGTCATTCTTGATTTCATCTATTGCCCTTTCTGCTGGTTCTAAAATTTCTTCTTGCTCAACCACAATTTCAATAGATGTCCAAACATCAAACATTGAAGACATGATATCCATCTATATTTTTTCTTTAGCTTGAATTAAGAATTGTACATTGTTAGCTTGACCCAAATGCCATTCTAGTTGTTTTTGTAGCTTGAAATTCTTTTGAAATTCAGAAACTAAGGAATTACATGACTTAAATTTTTCTTGTTGAGATTTCTCTAAATATTTCTTCAAATTAACAATTTCTTGATTCTTTAAGTTGAAAGATGGAAATGATTTTGTTAATTCATCTATTAAATCATTTCCTTCTTAACTTACATGGGATGTAGAAGGAAATTTTCCTCCTACTTGCTCTCTTTCCTTTAGTAACTGCTCTACCTGTGATTCCAAACTATGTATTTGTTTATTCTACTCAAACATTACTGATTGGAGAAATTCTTTTTCTTTCTCCATCTCTCCAATTTATTATGTTTGCGGGTGCTTATTAGCTTGCAACTTTAACCTTTTACAAAGAGCCTGAATGTGTACACTTTTATTCATTATGATTTCCTGGACAACATTGATATAATTAGGATCTAATCCCATTTTGATAACCATGTCCTCCAATTATTTGATCCCTTTATCCTTAGCAAAAGATGGTTTTTTCTCCATCTTTAATTCATAATTTTTTTTATTCAATGTATTGTGAAAATTAGACAAATTGATTTTTGAACTAGTTAAAACAGAGTAAATCATATCCCCTTTCTGTCTATGGAGATAAATTTGGTTAATTGTATGGATTTTATTTGTGTTAAAATAAAATATGGAAGTATTATAATCCTTTGCTGATTTAGCCCCTTTGGATTTTAGGTTCTAAGGAGGACAATTGAAACTAGTGCTTCTCAACATCCAAGGTTGAGAGTAACCTATTTTCTGTAGAAGATTTTTTTTTCCAATATTGACTGTAGGTGATTGAATTCAAAGCTTCATTATTCTTTTTAATTTCCATATATTGAGAAAAACTACTTTGACTAATAGAAGAAGTTGAAGAATATTTCCCTTCTATTGCTTCCACTCGTTGTAAATTTCACATAGGTTCTCTTGACATAACAACTATGAAGGGTGTAGATACATCTGTTGACATAGTCTCAGACATTGCTTCTTCTATTTCCATTAATTTTTTCCTTTTATACACTATGAATGTTTTTCCTTTTGAATTTGAAGTGGAATGTGGAATATCTTCAATAACACTCATGATTTATTTTTCTCTATGTTAAGGTGTTGCTAAAACATTAAGTTTTACAAGCTTCTCAATCTCTTGTTCCTCTAGTAATTTTTCTAGAGCACCTTCTTCCCATAATTCTCTATTAACACATCTTTCAATGTTTGCTTTTGGTGAATGAACATAAGGAGTAGAACCCCATTGAATTATGATGGATGAAATCTCACCAATTGGATCATAAGGCCAACTCTTCTCCTTTGTAAATTTCATTTGTTCCAACAAAAATCTACTTCTTTTTCAACTGCCTTGGTATTTATAGTAAAAGGTTGTACTTGTGCCTTAAGCTTGAAACGAGCCTCTTTATTTCTTAGTAGAAAATGCATTTGACAAGTGCTCAAACTCTGTCTTATAAATTCAAGTGCAAAAACTCTCAATGGGAGAAAGATCGGTAAATGATATGGAGGGAGCTCACATCCATATAACGTTATTTCAATAAATATTTGATATAAATATCGATATTATAATTTTTTCCATTCATTAAGCTGTAATATGCACTTGATATTTGGTAAAACCATTTGGACTTCACTACTTTTCAAAATAATGTAACACACTTATAAAAATTGATCCAAAATTTTTGAAAAAATAAAACTCCTCTGAGTGTTTTCTAACCAATGATGTCTAATGAAATACTGACCATAAATTGCCCACATATCCTACTTTTGAAAGTTGTATCTTAAAGAAATTACTTGACTGATGAAACAAGAAAAAAATACACAATAACTTATTGATGTTTAAAGGATCTTACAATTCCAAAGTTCATAAATTGTTCATGAATGGTGTCTCAAATATACTGACTAAAATTGAAGTACATAGAAGGTATATTTCCTAGAAATAGAGTTGATAGAAAACCTAATGCCACTTTGTCCATAACTTCATCATTTTCATATCCCAATAAACAACACAACATTGATATAATTTTCTTAGAAATCTCTGGGAGGATATTTGAAGGGTAAGGAGGGTTGTGTTGGGGAATGTTGGCTCCCTCCGGTAAAAAGGATTCAAATATGAAATTTCTTTGCTGAGGGGTTAATTTTGTATAGTTTTTAGCAATAATTCACTAGAAAATGGATGAATTAGGAACACCAACTTGTAAGGCTTCTAGAATTGACTCATAAGTGATTTAAAACAAAAGATCTTCATTTTTGGAAATCACGACTCTCTTACTAAGAAAACATATGTCTGAACACCATATGCCAAATTCAGGAAAATGATGGCTTTATGGAAATACAAATTGGGGGAAGGAAAGATTCCTAAATGGAAAAGTCATCACTTTGGTCTTGGAATCTTTTGAATGCCCAATTTATTAGTTCATAGAGGTATAATTCACATTTTGTTTCAACAACTTTAGCATCTAGGTCGATGAAAGAAATTTCATAGATTTTAAGCGAGGCAGAAGAAATTGGAGTTTTGGATTGAGTTTAACCAGATTGACTCTTTCTCTAACTCAGGGTGAAAATAGGTATGAATGGTAGTGAGAGAGTAAAATGGATGTTACCCGGTGAATCAACGAATTGATTTTGTACTCTATTGGTGAGATTATGTGCAAATACCTTCATCTCTCCCGATGAAATAAAACCTCGGTTGATTGCTGCGAGGCACCCATTTTTGCATTTTTCGAAATAAATTACGATTTTTAGCAAAATAATTTGATGTGACCTCAAACCATGTCGTATTGCAGAAGGGGTGGGGGGGGGTTAGGTTGGTAAGTAGTTTTAACAAGGTTTTCCCCTTTTTATCCTCGTCTATTGATATATGTGCATGCATCTACACCGTGCAAAGAAGCACATGTTTTATGCAAGTGATTTATTTACGGTATAATAAAAAACTTTGGAAAAAAAAATTCTTTGTGTTTTTTATTTAATATATAACGCTTTATAAACTATAGGATATATATCATCAATACCAAGTGTAGAAAAAATAAAACATTTACAATATTTTTTGGATTTTTTACTGACAAGAAAATGTTACAACACAAGGGATCATAGGGAATATTTAAAAAATATTTATCTCTTTTCCATAAATCATTAGAATATTTTGAAGTGCAATCTTCTCTTATATTTTTGGAGACTTCTATAAGAATACTTTATGAATGAAATTCTGCATAGCAGATGCTATGTTCCACTGTGTTTAAGTCCATCAGTGGTATCAAAGAATACAAAGACTTATTTTTCCCTCTCTTTTCTTTAGAAATGTTACTCTTACAAACACCATCTCTGTATATTAGTGTCCAAATTTTCCGATTTTCTAAATGAAATAACAATTCATGCTTCTTTACATCAAAAGTTTTTTGGAAATACTAAGACGAGGGTGAAACATTATTTCTTATCAATTAATATTTTTAATATTTCATAGCATTAATTATATTTATTATTTTATCAACATAAATATTAATCAATACTGTTCAAAAATGCACAATAATCAAGACAATAGACATAAATATTTTAGGTGGAAAACCTCCTCTAGGTCAAAAACCACTGAATGCTTCTTAATATTTGTCTTCAAAAATAATTAAATCAATTTTTCAGCTCCAACCCCCTGATTTATAGGCTCCAACCTGTAGGATTATCCAACACCCTATTTACCAATTACAACTGGGAGGACACTCCAACGCCCTAGATATCAAGCTCGAACCTGATGGATGCTCCAACAGCTAGTGTACTAGCTACAACTCGGTGGACTCTCAAACGCCATATGCAGGCCACAACCTGCCCTAGTACCACACTACCACCTTGAAGTGTTGTCAAGTTCCAACCTAAAAGTGACTCCAATCACTTGCGTTGCACCATTCTACCACCCTAATCAACCGAAGGACCACGTTTCACAATTTTCGGACAGGATCCCCCCACGCTCAAAATCAATATAAATAAATTGCAAGGAAGGTTTTGTTGCTCTGGTCGGTATGTATATCACTGTCAAGTGTCAACAACCCCACTTCTCAACCTAACCAATTTAATTCAAACACTTATTCACCAAACCCGCCTCTACTCAATCATAATGCCAAATCAAGCCACTACACAAACTACATATCAAGCTCTAGTTGTACCAAAAATTCAAAAAATTCATTGGTCTACAATAAGTAATAAATTTTATCATTGTATCATTCAGTACTGCAATGGTCAATGTCCCTTTATAGCAACCATTGATGCCCTTAATAAAAACACTACAATGGTCACAAATAAATATGCATTAGAAGATTCATGGAGTAGTTTCCCAAACCAATGTTGTTATACTGATTCGAAAATTTATGTCGATAAATATGTCACTGGTATTGAGACTTAGTCTTAGATGTCTTAGGTATGTTTTATGAGTTTCCTATAACTATCTCAAACTCCTCCCAGGGAGGCCAACTGGGATATGTCTTTTAGTTTGTCAGATATAGAAAATGTCTTTATTGTCCTCAAAGTACTACTTGACATGTAAGGTCATTGTTGTGTCATTAATGGTTGTACAACAAGAAAAATGAAAATCCTAGTTCTTGAAATAGTGATACAATTCACATTATCATCATATCACAATGTGCTACGTGTTTTACACAATTTTTGTCAGTTATTGTTGCTATCGAGTAGAATCATTATTATACCACATGTTTACTACAATTCAATGGAAGATCATCATAATAAATCATCAATGTTGCATTAAAAACTCACACCATAAGGGTACTAATAATGGTTGTCACTATACACTGTTTTTGAAACACTACACTCATCAAAGTTTCACATTATCAATAGTTTTCCTATACTGCCCAACTTGTCACTGTAGGGGATATTGAGAATCTTACTTGCTCAACTATGTTGCTTTTGTTTTAGTGACTATGATTGCGCATGTGATAATTTTTATTTACACCTTCAAGTCTTCTTATCTTAGTGAAAAAGTCGACTTCTTATGTCAGGTGCACACAAGTATATATATTCAGACCCACGTTACTGTAGACAAGGCATAACACGTTGCTTCGTCATCACATGTTGACCCTTGACACATAGTTGTTTATATATAACTTATAGGAGTATGTGTATGTATGTTTAATTCCTTTCTCAAATACAATCAAGCTTCACAAACCTTGTTTGCTGAAGGTTTATACTAAAGACTTCACCTTTAGTGTGGTTCAAGCAAAAACTATATAATTTATGGCTGCAAAATTTTAAAGAGAATGAACCATACCACTGCTTGGATGCTTTAAAGTGACATTTGTATGTCAAATCAAGTATAGAGGTTTTCAACATGTACAAATATGAACATGCACTGAAAAAATTATCCATCATTGGTCTTTGAAGAAAACGTGTTTCTTCCAGAAAGAGATATGAGTCCTTATGCTCAGAAAAATATCTTCCAAGGTTCTAAGAACATACCTTAAGCAATCACAAAGACTTAAGTTTCAATAATTGATCACAAGGTCAGATTTAACACAATGAGAGTTCTAAAAAATGTTTTCAATGTCATGTCTATATCCTTATATTGATGCCATTGTAGCATGAGGATGTCACTGCAATCTAGATGAATTTGATTTGATGCTTAGATGAATTTAGGTTGGCTTCAATAAATGTGTTGATTATTATAAATCACAAAATCCTTCTAATCCAACTTGTCACTATAATGCACAAATATCTGTAGTAAATTTAATTTTATACCTTCTTAGGCTCTTGTACTTCAC
Organism: Pinus albicaulis; assembly: GCA_034641835.2. NCBI lineage: Eukaryota > Viridiplantae > Streptophyta > Pinopsida > Pinales > Pinaceae > Pinus > Pinus albicaulis. Next base: position 709,368,034 of record CM076581.1, read on the forward strand.
TGACTATAATCTCTAGAGAAAAACAATCTTTGCTGATTTGCGATGTCAAGAATTGGGCTCCTCAAAGAAGTTGAAGAATTTTAGGTCTAAAATTTGCCTACGAACTTTCCCTAATAGAGAGATGAGGTTCTATTTGACTTCGTTGTCCTGTAATTCATAAGAAACAACCCTACCAATAATATTATTTACTTTTTAATAGGATTTTTTGTCTTGTAATGAGGGCACAAATGAATGCCCTAACTGCGAATATTCAATACTTCAAAATGATGGAGACGAGTGACGTCCGCTACCCAAGGTTTATTGCCCTAGAAGGCTGAGTGAATTTGTCTGCAAGAACTCCCAAATGAATCCCAAATAACAAAATATAAACAAGAAGAAAACCTAACCCTAGATGTCTTGCTATTCTATGCATGGGCTAAATTTTAGAGTAGTAATCACTACATATATTTTCGTTAAAGTATATAATGTAGAGGACTAGTCAATGGTCTTTAATAATTTCCTTTGGCATGAGAGAGGGATTCCAAAGATGAATTTTGGAGGATATTTAGGAGAATGGTTGCTTGTTGTTGGCTTGAGGGGTCTTGACCCTGGTTCAGTTTTAAGGTTTGCCAACAAACCCTTGTACTACTGGCCCTTTCGGCAATGGCCCGCTTGCACAGGTCAAGGTCTCACCCGAAATAGTATGGGAGGGTGCTAGAACTAGGCTTTCGCACCCTAAGGGAGAGAAATTTAATTGAATTGGGTCCTTTTAGGTTTGACAGAACTGCGTTGGAGAAGCCCTAACACATAAACCCTTAACAATATATAGTCATAATATCTTTTGTGAAGCTTATAAATTATTAGATAGCATGTTAACATAAGCAAAGCGATTAAATCGAACCAGACCTATGCATTCATCCCCTTTTACAATATCGCATCCACGTGCGCATCAATAAATCATCAGTATTCAACAAGCATATATAAACTTAGAAATAACGCAGAGTGAAACCAATAACCATAACACAAAAGTACTCAACTTATCAAAAAAAAGTCTTCTCAGTCATTAATATATAGATCCAACTTACAAACTTTATTTACCAGCTTGCGCACATAGCCAGTGGGGTCCGAACATAGCAAGATTCAGGGTCTCTGCGCACACAGCCAGTTGGAGCCCTTACCCATAAAATCGAAGCAAAAGATCCACAAATTCATATCCAAGCTTGATCCAAAACTTAGCTTACCTCTAGACTTGATTGATCCATCTATTTATAACATATTAGCTTGCACTACTCCATGGTCCACAAACCATGGTTTGCGGACTCTTGGTCTACCCCTTGACCCATCACAATTCATTTGGGGCTTTGACCCACCTCAAATCCCCTATGCTAGACTATATTATTACAAAATATTACAAAAATGTTCGAAAATTGCCGCTACGGGACCCTGCTACAACAGGCCCCCAACACAATCTTGTGACTCGTCCCGAGTCATAGCGGTAGTGGGGTCTTTATCTTCTCCTGGAGCTATTGGACAATAACGACAAAAGGGGGCAGGACACCTTCGCTCTGTGCAGCTGCATTCTGCAAGATGTCAACTAAATTTTGTGAAGTTGGCCCTTTGGTAGCTGCGGTGACACTCTCTAGGGTATGGTTCAACTACTTCACTGCATTTTCAAGTCTTGTGATAGTTTGAGAGCTTCGTCAGCCCATGGCTTCAAGAGGTCGCTGAGGACCTGATTCTTGTGGCGAAGCCCCTCAATTTCATCTTTGAGCGCGTGGCTAGTCTGAAGGTGTGCTATTCATTGTGTTGCGACGAGGGTGGGCATAGTGGCTTCCATTTTTTCAAAATATTGCTCCTTCTGGCGCAACTCTTGATTGAATTGGTGGAGGGGATCATGCTACACCGTGGACCATAACCCCTTAGCAGTTTCTAACAATTTTGCACCCTTTGTGATTTGTGCTGTAATACTGCTAGCAGCTTCTTTGACTAGTGCGGCTCGCTGGGCGCGCACCTAAGGAGGGGTCTCGAGCTGCAGTTTGGCCTATAGTGCAGCTATTTGTTGCTCCAAGTCATCTTTAACAACATGCACCTCAGTTTGAGATGCCTTCAAAGCGGTGACCAAGCCTTCAACCTTGGCCTGCGCTGCAGCGAAGGCAGGTATTACTTCCGACATATCCTCATAGAGCCGGTCTATCAAATGCTCTAATTCAGCTTGCTGCGCGACTACTACGATGTGTGCTGCCTAGGATTGGGTGGTTTCGACAACTTTCGTCACAATAGTTTACATGACCTCATTTAGCTATTGATGCGCTTGCATTTATCTTTGCTGAAGCTCGCCAAATATGAATACATAAAGAGCATGCAACTGCTCATCTATCAACCTTGCCATGTCAAGGTCGACCGCAGAACACACGCGGACTTGCGCGCATAGGATCGAGGGTACCACAGTGAAATCCACGCCTGGTAGCAGGCATATCTGACTCTCTGTCATGGTGGCCAAGGTTGTATCTAGCTGGCTCGCTTGATTATGCCTCACCTGATTCATGCTCTCCTGAAGCATGTCTGCCTTTAAATGAAGAGCGTGCAGTCCAAACTGCAAGGCTTCTACCGTGGCCTTCTGTTGTTCTTCCAGGGAATCCCACCAGTCTTTGGAAGCAACAGTGACAACGTCTGCAATATTCTCCAAGTCATCTTCTGTTAAGGTGACCTTTGCCTCCACGCAGGGCTTAGTAGCCTTGCACTTCTTCCTTCGCCCCTTGGGAGGCTCGCCTACGCGCTTGGTTCACCATGGGGACTCCACACCCTCCCCACCAAGCCCTTCGACTCCCTCATCCTACGGGGATTCCTACTTGGTCCCCTTGGTGGCATCCTTGGTGGTCTCCTTGGTCATGGTTTTCTTCGTGGTGCACACCTCGGTTTCCTTCGATGTACTTGGCAAGACAGTATCCTTCGGGGCTACGTCCTTGCTAAAGGTGTCTGCTGTAACTGGGGCGGAGGATTTGAAGCCAAGCTTCCATGTCGGTGGCCAAGTTGTGACCAGTTGATTGATCTATGCTTCCCATTCCATATATGGAAGGGTATACCATGCTTGATCTTTGCGGTCCTGAATCTGCACGTTGTGCATAGTGACATGGAACTTGGCAACGCCTTTGTATTTTTCATAGACGCAGGTGACAAGCATGGCCTGGAATGAATTGATGCTGCCAACGCATGGTCGAACAACACCCAGAACACCTTATTTTCCTTTGTGCACTTTGGATCCTTCGAATCCCAAAGGTTTGCATATTGCACACCTTCACACATATCGGGCTCAAGCTCTAGGAGCATCGCATCGTCAGGTGTCTCCCACACAACCAAGCCAATCAACATCAACAAACAAGAATATAAAAATTCCTTCCCCTGGTCCTGCGCCTCATGCACATTGTCTAGTAGCGCTTCGTAGAAGTACTGCGACCAGTTGTAGCAGACCCCTTCTCGCATCGTCTAGCTAACTGAATTACATAAGCAGGAATGACTGACGCTTGACACTTGCACAACATTTTTCAGTCGAGCAGTAGAGTACCTATGCGCACTCTTGGGTCAGCTATGGTTTCTACCAGGAATCCCCTTTTATCACACTCAAATTTATACTTCTTCCGCACTTCATTGACGAACTTATACTCACACTTCTTGCCGAAGCCCTTCATGGGATGGGGCCCTTGCAGGGGTAGGCCGATGATTCGGTGAATGACTGCAACATCAATCAGTATGCAACCTTGGATCCATAAGCACTCATCATGGATCAGTGCCAGCAACTGGCACACAACCAGGCTGGTCATGGCATATCGGCCAAAGTGGGGGAGGTGCAAGAAATTCAATATCTCGAGGCTTCTAGCCTGCGTGCCCACGACATCGGCTCTACCTTCGACATGTTATCATATAACACCCTCTCCAGATATAATTCGAGGGCTAGGTCGGGGAAGGCGTCCTCATTTGCTAAATCATGATCATCAAATTTTATGGAGGGGAGGCTCCCAAACATGTCACCAATCAGGGGGACCTCCTCCAGGACCAATGAAGGTATTTGCAGACCACATGAAAGTTCTTTGGGGTGCGCACCATTGGTTTTCTTGGCTTCACATATGCAGGTAACCAGGAGGGCGGAGTCACCAGCAGAGCTTCCTCGTGGGTTGTCATAGGGCGCTTTGATGGATTAGGCGAGCGTGCCTTAGGCACCTTCTGAGTGGAATGCACAATCCTAGGGGACGTGTGTGACTTCACCACAACCCACTTCGTAGCTTTCTATTTTCCTTTCTCCGTTCCCTTCTTCTTCCCCTTGCCCTTTCTCTTGGCCGTAGTGGACGTGACCTCTTAAACATCAAGGGTTACTTCAAACATGTCTTCAGATGCAATCTTGATGGAGGCTGTCACAGGTGGTGACTCAGAGGGGTTAGAAGTAATCATTCTCACTCGGAAGATGAATTTAGGGTTGCTGTTGTTATAGGGGGTAGTTCACCAAGAGGGCAATTGCACACAAAACATAGAGCTAACCATAAAGCACAAGGCGCAAGATTTTCAGAAATCAAAGGAACCAAGTATGACCTGCGCCCCTATTTTTATAGCCTCCGATGAGTAAAAATTGTCAGATTAGCCTTAAATGAAACTTACCATCAAGGAAATGGTAAAAAATTCTCCCAGATCGCTGAATTAATTTCGAAATGCCCACTCCATTCAACGATAAACTCGATTTTTCACCCAGTTTTACTGTTCTAATGGCTATTTTTTCCATCTACGCACTGCCCCTGTGCCTATGTCACACCCTTATGCACCTCCTTACCTGCGCGTTACCCATGCACGCCCATCAGAACGCCCTTCGATTTTCCTTCCTTGTGTGCGCAACATACCTTATACACTACTCCGACCATATAGTCATTTGGTAGGTGCTGGGTTGTCCCTATAAGGTTTCAGACGACTTCCATTAACCTACCAAGGCAGGTAATCTCCGCACAATGTAGCCAACCTGATCGCCCCGCCATCTGTAATCTCCTTCACCATGTATGGGCCCAACCAATGTTTACGGAACTTTCTTGAGTGGCACGCAAACTGGATGTCATAAAGCAATGCCAATTCGTCTTACTTGAATACCTTATGTCGGATGTGCAAATCATGCCATGCTTTTTCACGAGCCTTCTGAACCTACTGGTGAAACTGAGCAATGAACTAATCTTCTTCGAGGGCCACCAGCTATGCCAAGCGTTCCTCCATAATGTCCGGTTCTGTCATGTTTGTAAAATATGCAATGCGCAGGCTGGGAACGATGTATTCCATAGGCATGATGGCCTCCTTCCCGTAGACCATCCTAAAAGGTGTTTTCCCAGTCAATTTTTTACAGGTGGTCATAAAGGCCCAGATTATTGAGGGGATGTGCACGTCCCAATCACTTCAATCAACATTACAAACCTTAGTTAGCGCATGTTCCAATTTTTTTTTGAAGGCCTCCATTGCCCCATTCGGCTGTGGGTGGTATGGGGTACTCTTCACATGGTGGATCTGAAATTCTTTTGTCAAAGCTTCAATATTTTCATTAAAAAAATGCGTACCTCTATTGCTCATTAAGATCTTCGAGTAGCTAAACCTGGTCAGAATATGTTCAAAGATGAAGTGCACAACGGTATCTGCAGTGTAGTCCTTTACATCTTTCGTTTCTGCCCATTTGGTCACATAATCAATTGCAATAATGATGTAACGTGTGCCAGTATTCTTTCCTAAAGGATTGATGGGTCCTACAAAGTCTATGGCCCATTTGTCGAAAGCCATCTATGGGTGCAAGGGCATCTCATCTCTGCGCAAAGGTTTCCCTATCTGTTGGCATGCCTTGCAGGCATGACAATATGCATGGGCATCGCTATGCAATGTGGCCACCACAACCCCACCCTCAACACCTTCTATGCTGTTGATTTCCCTGCATAGTGACCTCCTTCTACTCCTCCATGGGCTTAAGACAAGATAGCTTGTCTTTCGTGTTCTAATACACACCTTCGCAAAACCTCATGTGCTCCCATTTTGTATAATTGACCAACAATTATGGTGAAATCAGCTGCGCGGGCTACCAACTCCTTTTTCTGTTGCGCTGAATAATCGGTAAGTACCATTCGGGTGGTCAAGAAATGAATGATGTTTGCAAAGTGCTCATCAACCACCATGATAGAACACAGCTGTGCATCGGGTAACCCTTATTCTAGATTAGTGGGCTCTTCCCACTCTCAATCTGCGACAAGTGATCACGTCCGACATTCAATCTCCGAGGCTTCACAATGATTTCAAAATCATACTCCTAGAATAGCAGTAACCAACTACAAATATTCCCCCAACACAGGCTTATTGACAAAATATTTTAAAGCTAAATGATCTATGAACGTCTTGAAGTGTCCACCCAATAGATAGTGCCTGTATTTTTGTAGGGCATACACCATTGCCAAACCTTCTCGCTCAGTAGTAGAATAGTTACACTTTGCGCTAGAGATTTTCCTACTAGAAAATGTAACCGGGTGATCAATGTCGTCTTCTCCAGGCTGCGCTAAGACAACTCACAGGGTTATCCCTGATGCATCCACATGTACATGAAAGACCTTTGCCCAATCTGGAAATATTAGAATGCAATGACCATATTTTCTTTTAGTAGCTCAAAGATCTTATGAAACTACTCATCCCAGAAAAAGGATACATCCTTCTTCAGCAGCTTCTCCATTGGCGAAGTGATTAGGGCGTACCCTTGAATGAACTTCTTGTAGTAACCGATGTTCCCTAAGATGGAGCACAACTGTTTCTCAGTGGTGGGGACTGCTAAGTTGATGATAACTGCAATCTTGGCTGGTTCTACCATCAATCCTTGCTGACATACAACGTGTCCCATCAAAATATCAAATGGCACGCAGAATATGAATTTCTTGATGTTTAGCGAAAAATGGTGTTTCCTACAAGCATCTAACATCATGCGCAGGTTTGACACATGCTTCTTTACTAATCCAAAAAATATTCAATCATCAAAATAGACCTCCATAAACTTATGAATGAATTCTTTGAATACTACTACAACTACGTGCGAAAAAAAGGTAGGGGCATTCTTCAGCCCAAAGGCATGACATTGTACTAAAAAGATCCCCACTCAGTTGCGAAGGTTGTCTTGTTGCGGTCTTCAGGTGCTATTCTCATTTGATGGTACCCTGAAAACCCATTAGTGAATGAGTATGCTTCCTGACTTCCCACATTATCCAAAATTTCATTAGAGAATGACGTAGGGAAATGATCATGTATGCAGGCTTCATTCAACTTGTGCAAGTCTACGCAGATCCTTATCTCTCCTTTAGTCTTCTTCTCCTAGACCCCCATAGGGCTTACCCAATTTGACTATTCGAACGGTTCAATGATACCTGCGGCCACCATCTTATCTATTTCATCCTTGAATTTTAATTTTAATTTAGGGTTCAGTCGATGTCGCTGTTTGACAGGGCGCGCATCTGGCTTCAAGGTGATCCTCATAACACCCATATCCCCGATGATCCCTTTTAGCTCAGAGAAATTTATAGGGAAAAGGTCCAGATATTCAGTCAGCAAATTCGTGATCTTTCCAACCGTATCTTCATCCCAGTAATCCCCAATTTTGGCCATCTTGGGCTGCTCTTCCATGCCAATGTTGACTTTCTTCAGTTTTAGTGGTTTGGTTACATCCACTGCCTGCAATAGAGGTCCTGCAACTGCACATTCTCCTTCCAACTCTAGGATAGTGATATTTTTGGGGTCCTCATCGCAGTCTTCTACTGACAAATTTTGGCAGTTGACAATATCCTGCATCTGTGCATCCCAGGCTGGCGCAACACATTCTCTCCCAGATAATGACTCACCAAAGACCAGAGCATCTATATCTTGCAGGGCTTCATCGAGTTTCTCATTTCCTCCTACTAAACCAAACATCATCCTGAAATATTCTATCATTTTACCCTTGCGACGAGTGCGCTGGTGTAGCTCTGCATCCAAATATCAGGTGGTGGGGATTGGTCCTAAGGCATGAATAAACATATGGACCCATTTAGCCCAAGTCCTTTCATTCCAGACTTCCATCTAGATAGTCAAGTTCTTGTGTGGATCCCCATGACTAGAGAAGAGTTCCATGGGTGGGTTGACTAAAGGTTCAAATCGTAGGATCATCATTTTTCGACATTCCTCCTAGTCCTGGAAAGCCTCCTTATGATTTTCCCACCATCGCGCAGGGGTTGCGTGCATAGCCAGGTCAAGTGCTCAAAACCTCCATTCTTCAGGGACACTGCTTCGAATGCTTTAAGAAAGTATGTAACACTACCAAAATCATCAAAGTAGGGCAATTCGATTACCTCTGAGGAGATGCATCGACATCTCTTTGTGATCTTAAGGCACCGCAGCTCAGATACATCATGCAACCAGTTATGACAACTTTCTATCTCTCCATATGAGTCTGAGAGGAATTCACTATCTTTCTACCAACATAACATGCCATCAACCGTAGGGTTGATCCAATCATCATCCCAGGCAGTAAATTTGTAAATGTGATCAACATCCTCCTCCTCAAGCACCGGTTCTATATATCGTTCACCTTCCACTCGGTCCAGGGGGACTATTACCCGTGTACCCTCATTCTCAAAGATCATACTTCTCCTTTTCAAATTGATGATACCTCCCATGTAAATAGCCCAATCCAGGCATAAGAGTGCAGGGTAAGGGTCTGCATCATCCAAAATCTAGATTACTTCAAAATCTGCATAGACTTTAACTCCTGCAATGTCTGCCACAACCTTCGGTAGCCTACCTAGCGGAATGATCTTTTGCTGGTTAGACATTTGTAACTGAATAGTGGACCAATCCAGCTTGGTTTCTCCCATCCTTTGCCAGGTTATCTTGGGTAGGAAATTGGCATCTGATCTAAAGTCAAGGATGAATTGATCCATTTGATAATCCCCAATCTGCGTAGTCATACGCATCTCCCAACCAGTCCTTATTTTGTTCTTATAAATTATGTTCACAGTTTTAACCTTTGTTTGTGGGGCAACCTTTTCTGCGCAATTGTCTATTAATGCTTGGAGATTCTCCACCGCCTTCTGGTTGCGCAACAACTTCATACATGCTTGAAGGAATGACTTAACTGCTTCATCTGATTTTGGATATACCGAAGTCCTTGAGGTAGATGCTTCATCCTTGGCCATTTCCTTCCGAGCTTCAATGAAGGTTTCTTTCTCCTTTTTCAGATCGAAGCTTTCGTTTTTCCTAGCATATCTCCTAATCACTAGTTCAGTTGCATATTTTTTCTCTGCTTCTCCGGTGGAAATGCTGTTGCGTGTAATCACATTGATACTTGTCCCATCGCCTCGTGGTTCTGCCTTAACCCATTGCACATTCTGCGTGGGTGTCTATTGTTTCTCCTGCATCTTTTCTATCAACAACAGATAGTCTTCAATGACATGGTCAAATTTCCTGCAATGTTTGCAGGATTGGCGCGCAGGGTTTGGGCTGTCTCTTAAATAATGTCCCACATCCCACAATTGTAGAAAATTAGTTGCCCTCATCCTTGACCTGCGCTTCCACCTCTCCCTCCTCCCCGTCCTCTTGTAGGGGATCCTCCATACCCCAAGGGAGATAGTGGCAATGAAGGGTCAACTCGCACCCTATATAGGTTTCCCCTATCTACCATCAGGTCGAGTGTTTGGCAGTTTTGCTCGTCATGACCCACTGAAGAGAAAAATCTACACCATTGGTGTTTCAGTTCTAGAACATAGGCACCTAATAATGTGCAGTGATCTGTATCATGTCTTCCTGCTACCCAATAGTCGACACACCATAGCGTGGGGGTACTTGGTCCAGCCATGTCTCTAGTGCATAAAGGAATTGGTCCCCCAGGTTGCATATAATCTGAAAATAGAGGGCATTGATCCTTAGTGTGGCCTGACACCCTACAACGTATGCACCAGACATCTGTGCTAGCTTCTTTACCCTAATCCCTTCACAAGTTTTGAATTTCTAAGTGCATTGCCTCTAGCTGGCTCTGGATTTGTAGTGCCGCAAATTGAGTATCATCTCTTGGTGCGGCTTCTAGCTTCATGGAAATCTCCAGGGCTTCTTCCTAGGAGTTGATCTTCTGCTGTCTCATAGGTCCACGTAGATGTGGTAGTAGCATGGTGATAAACCACTCCTTGTGCTGTTTTTCCTCGTAGATAAAGCCTTCATCACAGATGACCTTCTTCAGCCGCTGGTCAGCTTCCCAGATGGACTCTGTAGGTCCCTGCCTAAAATATTTCAATTCGACCACGCATTGAGAGTAATACTTGGGCTTCTAGAACTGTTTCTCTAGGGCATCCTTAATGTCTTGTATTGAAGATTCGCATGCTGACCAATGTTCCCATGAACCAAACCATGGCCCTTCCTTCAAAGGATATGGATATCTGCACCCTCTTGAAAACATCATTATTAATGTTCTGCACAGTCCATACCGACTCTGCTACAAACTAGAATCGATCCATGTCCTTGTCCCCCACACCCTTAAAGGTGGGTAACTTCATTTGCATAGCCATATCGTCAACATGTGGTGGCGGAGGTGGGGTAGGAGAATTCTTACCCTTGTATGGGTTTGATAGCGACGTAGCCAGAGGGGGGGGGGGTTGTGAATTTCTAAGTCTTTTATAACCCGCCTGATTAGGCGAGTGACATCCTTTGGGGCTAATATACAACTATCCTTATGATTAATTAACTCAGCAGTATTTACCGCTTCGTGTTGTGCTTCCACTCTGGTCGGAGGTCATTCACTCGGTGTGACTGCACATGAAACCCTTTTCACACAATAACATCTTAATGAGAAACGATAAGGTTTGCAAGAACTTACCTCTAAACCCTTTGAATGACCTTCACTCACCTTCAGAATAAGACAAAAACCAATCAACTGCAAATTCTATTACAAATCCTCCCAAAACACTATCCACCCAATGATCTATAGTCCGGGTGATCTTGTTATCAGCCTTCTCCAACTGTTCGATCAATTCAGGGGCCCACTGTGTGAGCTGATCATATTTTCAACACGTCTGGAACTCCGCCAACCTTTCCAACCACTCCTGTAGTTCGTGTGCGAACGTTACGAAGAATATTTCATGCACCTCTGTGAAAATGTACTTGTTATTCCACTCTTCGATAGTCAGATTTTTACTTCGCTTCTCCTTTAGGGAAAACTCCTAAATCTGCTTTTCAAACCATTCCTCGAGTTCAGGCTTCAATGGCTGCCAATGACCCTATGGCATTACTCGATCTCTCTCTCAAACTGCTCCCGGTCCCAACAACGAAACCATTTGTTGGCTTGAGGGGTCTTGACCTAGGTTCAGTTTTAAGGTTTGCCAACAAACCCCTGTACTATTGGCCCTTTCGGCAATGGCCTGCTTGCACAGGTCAAGGTCTCACCCAAAGTAGTATGGATGGAACTAGGTTTCCGCACCCTTAGAGAGAGAAACTTAATTGAAGTGGGTCCTTTTAGGTCTGAAAAACCTGCGCTAGAGAAGCCCTAACACAAAAACCCTTAACAATATATCAGCGGAATATCTTCAACGAAGCTTATAAATCATTAGATAGCATGTTAACAGAAGCAAAGTGATTAAATCTAACCTGATCTATGCATTCATCCCATTTTACAATATCGCATCCATGTGCGCATTAATAAATCATTAGTATTTAATAAAAAAATATAACCGTAGAAATAACACAGAGCGCAACCAATAACCATAACACAGAAGTACTCAACTTATCACAAGACAATATTCTCATTCATTAATATATAGATCCAACTTACAGACGCTATTTACTAGCCCGCGCACACAACCAGCGGGGTCCGCACACAACAAGACTTAGGGTCTTCGCGCACACAGTCAGTAGGAGCCCTTACCCAGAAAATCAACACAAAATATCCACAAATTTTTATCTAAGCTTGATCCAAAACTTATCCTACCTCTAGACTCGATTTATCCATTTGTTTATAATATATTAGCCTACGCTACTCTATGGTCTGAAAACCGTGGTTTGTGGACTCTTGGTCTACCCCTTGACCCATTGCAATTCATTAGGGGCTTTGACCTGCCCCAAAGCCCCTGTGCTAGACTATATTATTACATAATATTACAAAAATGTTCCAAAATTGCCGCTAGGGGACCCTGCTCCAACACCTGTAAAGTTTAACCTTTAGTTAGAGTAACATCCAAGGATGGGGCTATTGAGATTTTTTTATTTTGACTTAGGAAGGGGCTTCTAAGGGTAGTTTATTTTCACACTTGAACATGTTGAAACCCTTCATACAATGGTTGATCCTTAAATATAGATAATAATTCCTTAGTTTGATAAACTAGAAAATGATGAGTTGCCATATCACCACTCCTTGGGGTTTTGACCTATTGAATAGGGTTTAAAACTTCCAACACGAATATATCTCAATATGGGAGGCCTCTTGGGGCATGACACATACCACCAAAAACATTTCAATGAGGAGAATCCAATGACAATGATATTCAAGGAAAAATCAATGATTTGCAACTTAAAAAATCCTAAACAAATTTAGGATATGTCCTTAGTCCTGAGAGCCCAAACCCTAGAATTAGAGTTTTCAACCATCCAACATTGGAGGTTCTAGCTTGAGGTAATCTAGACAAATATAATAGCATTCATTAATAGTTTGACATCAATGAATTTTTTTTAGTCAAAGTCAAACTCCAAGGTTGACATCATTGATAACACAATTCAACGATCTCCCCCTTTATTATTAATGGCAACACACATACTCCTTATGCGAGTAAAACTCCCCCCTGAATTCATGCCTCAATATCCTTCTCCTAGTTTCTCTCTTCCTTTGACATCAATAGAAAAGGATTACTCCCTTAATAATCTTCTTGCTTCCTTGGACTTGTAAACCACATGCGCTTCTCCCTGATGAAATGCCTTCTTCTGTATTCTTGCAAGATACTTGTTAGTCGTAGAAATGCTGTCCTCAATGCTTGTTGCAACAACCTGTCTCCCCCCTGTCATGTTATTCTTCATACAGATTGCCATAATTTAGACCTACAATAATTTTTCTCTACAAACCTGTTATTCCTTAGTTCACAATGTTGATGACTCCCTTCTTCTAATGATATACCTGTCTTCATGTTTTTGAATTTTAAGGAGATGATGATCACTATGGATCTGTATTCCTTTAACTGTTCTTCTCCCACTGAACCTGCTATAATCTCATGAACTTGAAACATATGAATTAAAGATATTATTTTTCCCGTAATACTGCATATTTGTCAATTGTCGATCTGTCATTAGAAAAATGTGCAAATACTATTGCATAGAATTTCCCCTTTCAAAATTCAGGGAGCCAACAAGCTAGATTTTTCAAAATAATGTATTACCCTGTTCTTTGATTAGATCTTCCTGAAACTTGTTGTCGTCTATTATACCTATTGATTCATCATAACTTTTTTCCCTTACGAATCCTAAAAGCATGTTTGCTATGAATTTCTTATTAGCTTGATCTTCTTGTACTTTTTTTCTTCTCGAGACCTTCTTATACTTGATGTTAAATTTGTCATTCATGGTTGATTCCATATTGTACCTGCAATCACGAGCTATGTGCCCATAATTATGGCATTTGTAACATTCGACATTGGGCTTGAATACATATGTATTTTTATGTCTCGTGATCCTGCAAACCTGCTTCTGGCATTTTTATAATACCCTTGATAATTGTACCTGTCATAAGATTTACAATTCACAACCACATGTCCAAAGTTAGTACATAAAAAACAATAACCACTAATAAATTAGCGTAACTGAATGAGTTATTTTGTTTGGATGGTCTCCTGTATTCATTCTTCCTTAGAGGCGGTTGTGTAGTCTCTTGTTGACCTTTGTCCTTGATTTCTTCAACATTATTATTTTCAACAATTTTAATCTTCCTCAGTCTTTCATCTTGAACAATATTTTCATCAATCTGACCTTGCGAAGTCTTGGAGCTTGTGGCTTCATCACATGGAGCTTTACATATTTCTTCTACCTTCATCTTCATTGAGCCAATTCTTGATCTTTCCTGTCAATAACATGCAAGTATTCTTTTTACCAATCTTTGAACTTGTTTATCTCATTAAGAGTTATGCGAAGTTCTTCTTTATTTTGAGCAAGGGCTTCTTGAAACTAAAATTTCAAGATTTGTCTTCTTGTTTCTGCTTCTTTTATTTATAGCTTTATAAGAGTGAAATTTTCTGCTTCTCTTTTGAGAACTTGTAATTCTTCCTTATACTTTTAATTTTCTTTCCCAAGCCTATCTATTTTTGCAATATCTCTATCCAATTCCTTTTACTGCTGGTCAATTCCATATACATACCTTTGATAAGATTCCTCTAATTTTCATGTTAGGTCTTTCTCTTTCTTTTCTGCATCCTGTACTTGGAGTTGTAACAGACTAACTTCTTCCTTAAGTGTGCAATTTTCCTTTTATATGTTCTTCCATTCTTTGTTTCTTTCTTTAAGGTCTCTTCTAAGTGCACGAGGGCTTCACTCAATGAAACTCTGACATATCACGTGCTTTTGTGGCATATTAAACAATACCCCTAATTTGACTACATATTGGAAAATACCTCGAAAAATCACATTATTTGACCCCCTACCAATATGAACCCAATACATCTTCCCAATTTTAAAAACCCCTACTTTCACTAGATATTGTAGGTATCCATTTTTCCATTAACATTTTTATACTCTTTTATATTTTTTTCATTAACTTTGAGATCCATTTTTTATACTTTCCAATATAAAAATCCTTTGCCCCTTATTATATGCTCAATATATTATGTCATAATTTCTTCGATATACATCCCCCAATCTGAACGCACGTGGTATGGTATTGCTCCCCTAGTGAAGCCCTCATGTTTAAATGATTCTTAAAATTTTCTGGATTCTTCCACTTTAAGGATGATGATGAGCTCCTTTGATTCTTCATTCTTCTTATTGAGGCTTCTGGCATGTTCTTTTGTTATCTTCAGTTTGACTTCCAGAAGTTTGACGTTTTGTTTTTCAGCCTTAAGCTCCTTTATAACTCTAATAATTTCGGTTTGAAATTCGATCTCATTCATCTATTCATCTTATTCTTCCAGAGCTTCCTTTCTGTTATTAGCGTTAATAGGATCTAAAATTATTTCAATACCTAGAAATTCTTTTGAATGCTTGGAAACTTGCTTCTTTGATTTTCCCATCTTTGTACTTTGAGATTTTCCTTCTAGCTTTTAAGATGCTACTGAAGGAACCTGCTATGATACCAATTGTTGGAAATACTAAGGGGGGTGAATCAATATTTTTTTTCAATTACTATTATTTGATCTTTTATAGCCTTAATTATCTTTAATATTTCATCAACATAAATAGTAAAAAATACCATTCAACAATGCACAATAATCAAGACTGTAGACACAAATATTTTAGGTGGAAAACCCCCTCCGGGTCAAAAACCATCGAACACTTCTTAATATTTGTATTAAAAAATAATCACATCAAGTTTTCAACTCCAAATGAAGGAGGCTCCAACCCCTTGATTTACAGACTCCATCTTGCAGGATTCTCTAACATCTTGGCTACCAACTGTAGCTAGGAGGACTCTCCAACACCCTAGATCTTCGGCTGCAATCTAACGGATGCTCCAACACCCAGTGTAGTGGATGCAACTAGACAAATTATCCAATGCCCTATGCAGGACACAATTTTTCCTAGCACCATCCTACCACCCTGAAGTGTTCTCAAACTTGAACCTTAAGGTGAATTTAATCACCTTCCTTGAACCACCTTGCCACTATAATCAACCGTCGAATCACGTTTCAAAATTTTCAAATTGGATCCCCCTATGCTTAAAATCAATATGAAGAAACTCTAATGAAGGTTCTGCTGCTCTACTTGGTAAGTATATCATTGTCAAGTGCTGGCAGCCTCACTACTCAACCTAACCACTGTACTTCAAACACTTATTCACCAAATTTTCCTATGCTCAATCATAATCCAAAATTAAGCCAATACACAAACTGCATATAAAACCCTAACTGTACCAAAACTTCAAAAAATTCACTGCTCTACGATAAGTAATCAATAAAATATCTATATCAATCATTCCTACAAAGGTTAATATCCCTATATAGCAACCACTTATGCCCTCAATACAAATGCTACAATTCTCATGAATACATACACTTTAGAAGATTCAAGGAGCAATTTCCCAATCCAATGTTGTTGTTGTGCCAATCAATATGTTGTTGGTACTGAGACTGAGTCCTAGATGTCTTAGTTCTGTTCTATGACATTCCTTTAATTGTCTCAAATTCTTCCCAAGGAGGCATACTAGCATATGTCTTGCACTTGGTGAAATCTAGAAAATGCCTTTATTGTCTTCAAAGTACTACTTGCCATGTAAGGTCAATGATGTTTCATTAATGGTTGTACAATAATAACAATGCAAACCATATCTCATGAAATAGTGATACAATTCACACTATCATCATATCAGAATGTGTCATGTGTTGTACAAAGTTATTGTCACCTACTATTGTTATAGAGTAGAATCACTATTATACCACACATTTACTACAATTCAATAAAAGATCATCATAATCAATCATCACCATTTCATTGAAAACTCACATTATAAGGGTACTAATAATGGTTGTCACTATACACTATTTTTCAAACACTATAGTCGTCAAAGTTTCACATTATCAATGGTTTTCCTGTACGGACCAACTTGTCATTGTAGGGGATATTAAGACTCTTACTTTCTCAAGTATGTGGCTTTTGTTTATTGACTATGATTGCACATGTGCTAATTTTTATTTACATGTTCAAGCTTTCTTAGTTCAGTGCAAAGGTTGACTTCTTATGTCAGGTACAAACAAGTATATACATTCATACCTACATCACTATAGACAAGGCATAACACGTTGCTGTGAAATCACAAGTTGACCCTTGACATAATAGTTGTTTATACAGACCTTATAGGACCATTCTTATGTATATTTAATTCCTTGATCAAATACAATCAAGCTTCACAAACCTTGTTTACTAAAGGTTTATACTCAGGACTTCACCTTTGGTGTGGTTCAAGCAAACACTATATAATTTATGGCTACAAAATTTTAAAGAGAATGAACCATACCACTGCTTGGATGCTTCAAAGTGACCTTTGTTTGTCAGCTCAAGTATAAAGGTTTCCATCATGTACAAATATGAACAGGCCTTGACAAAATTATATACTGTTTCATCCTTGAAGCAAATGTGTTTCTTCTAGAGATCTCAGTCCTTATGCTCACAAGATTATCTTCCAAGTTTCATAGAACATACCTTAAGCAATAAAAAAGACTTAGGTTTCAATAATTGATCATAAGGTCAACTTTAACACATTGAAAGTTCTAAAAAAAGTTGTCACTTTCATGGCTAGATCCTTGTATTGATGCCACTTTTGCATGATGATGTCATTGCAATCTAGATGAATTTGATTTGGTGCTTGATGAATTTAGGTCAACTTCAATATATCTATTGATTATTATAGATCACAAAACCCTTTCAAGCTAAATTGTCATTGTAAAACACATATATATGTAGTATTTTTGATTTGATACCTCCTTAGGCTCTTGAAATTTGCTAACTGTAATCTGTAGAGAAAAAAAAACTTTGTTGATTTGTGATGTCAAGAATCAGGCTCCTCAGAGAAGTTGAAATATTCAAGTGCTAAAATTTTCATGCGACCTTGCCCTAACAGAGAGCGAAGGCTTTATTCAACTTCATTTTCTTGTAATGTACAAGAAACTACCCTTCCAACAATATTATGATCTTTAGAATAGGCTTCAGTGTCCTATAATGAGGGCTCAAATGAATGCCCTAACCATAGGAATTCGATAATTCATAATGATGGAGAAAAATGACATCCGTTGCCTAAGGTTTATTTCCATGGAAGGTCGAGTGAGTGTATCTACAAGAGCTCCCAATTGAATCCCAAATAACCAAAGATAATCAAGAATAAATCATAACCCTAGATGTCTCTTGGTTCTATACAAGGGTTGAACTTGAGAGTAATAGTCATTATAGATATTTTCGTTAAACTACATAATGAACAGGAGTAATCAATAGTATTATATAGTTTCCTTTAGCATGTGAGAGGGCTTCCAAAGATGAATGTTGGAGGATATTTAGGAGCATGGTTTCCTTGAAAGTTTGACCTTTAGTTAGAGTGACATCCAAGGATGGGGCTGTTGAGATTTATTTTCTTCTGACATAGGAACAAACTTATAAGGGAAACCGATTTTCACACTTTCACATGTTGAAACCATTCATACAATGGTTGATCCTTAAATCTAGGTAATAACACCTTTGTTTGATAAATTGGATAATGATGAGTTTCCATATCACTAATCCTTGGGGTTTTCAACCATCCAACATTGGAGCTTCCAACTTGATGTAATCCATAAAAATATAAGAGGGTTCATTAATAGTTTGAAATCAATGATAAGTGTTTTATCAAACTAAAACTCCATGGTTGACATCAATGACAACACCATTCAACAAAATTATCTAGACTAGCCATTTTGATAAAATAAGATCCTAAAATGCAGTCATGTGGAATTTATTTTACACCATAAAATGCATCTTCTCATTTTTTACCTTCAATATCTATTAGTAAGGGATCTGTTTCTCCAAAAACTTTTACTTCAGTATTATTTACAACAGTCCCTTTAAATTGGGTTTCTTTCCACATATATGCAAGAATGCCTTTTTTTCTCATCAAATTGAGTTGTGCACCTATATATACTAGTCAATATATCTAGTGTGTATTTATATTATCTGGATAAATCTAAACTTTTATAAAGAACTTAACTCCTACAAAGAATAATGTAGGATGTTCTTGCTCTTGCTTCATTATTCTTTCTTTATCAACCCTGTGTTCTTCTTCATTAATTTCAATTCCTTTGTTATTTTTGTTGTACCATGCTTTATACGCTAGATCAAATTCTATTTCATCATAGGCCCTGGGAATTTATTCATCTAAGGAGATAAATACTTATAATCTAATGGCTTCTAATAATATTTTAATCTCTTTAAATTTTTTTTATAGCTGCCTTATCTATTTTCTTTGTTCTTCAATCTAGACTAATAAAGGAGCTTATTTATCTCTTCGAAATTGTTGCATGTCATAATGTTTATATGGACCAGAATAAATATAAACATGATTGCAAATGGATGGATTTTCCTTGGAAGGAGAAATACTATAACTCTTAGGTTGTCTAATAACAAGCTTGATAACTTGTTTTAAGAGAAAATCTCTTTCGTCTCTTAACTCAATTATTTCTTAAACTTTCCAAATAGGAAGACTATAAAATTTTTGTTAGAATTCATCTAGTATTTCTTCATGAATCTTTTTTTTAGCAGTATAAAACATAAAAAATATCATATTGTGGCAAGGGAGTTTTCACATTTTGGAAATATTCTTCAAAGCTTGGATATTGAGAATTTTGAGAAGGAATTGGTAGTGTCTTATCCCCTCTCCAATATTTTAGATCTAGAAGACAAAATTTATCAACAAGATGTTCATTATTAGAATTAGAAGAAGAATAAGTAGAGGAATATTCATTATTTTCATCAGTAGGAAGAAGGATGATGTCATTAGTCTTTGGAGGTGGAGAAGTAGAATTAAAAAAACAAGGATCCCACCATCTCGGATTAAGGTCTTCTGTGAAAATAGAAAAAAGATGGGGGATTTTTACTTTAATCAGAACTTATTTTCCCAATGTACTAGCTTCTGGCATTTATAATAGAGAGACTATTTTCATGGGGTAGAGTGTATTTTGAGATAAGGCTATTTGGAAATAAAATGTGTATGATGACGAGCTTTAAAGGTTTTATAGTAGGAAGCATGAAGATCAGGATCCCATTGAGACTTGAAAGAATACTTCTTATATTTTTTTTTCTTGTGTTTGCATATTTTACAGTAGCAAGATGTAGAATGAATGCACTAATGTCCTCTATTAAAAGAACCATAACCTCACTCAGGCATTTTCCGTACATTTTTACACAAAGAGGGTGTAAACATACTATGAAACCTTTTAAAATATTTTGATACCCTCTTTTCAAAGAAATTTTCTTGAATAAGCATATCTATATGACAATTTTCCATGGCAAGTGTGGTAGTATATTCGACGCAAGGGTGTACGAAATACAATTCTTTAGAAAGATGGCTACTACCTGCACAAGGTCACAGAGAAAAATGATTTCCTAGTGTTAGTGGAACATATTCGACACAATGTAAACTAAGTTTGAGGGAAAACTAAGCATACAACACTAAGAAAAAATCAAAACACAAGATACAAAATACAAAAGCTTGATGGAGAAACAACCTAATAATATGAGTGGAGATTTCTCCCTTTTTTAGGTGCTGGTGGTAAAAAATATACAATGCTAAACACTTGAAGAGGGTCCTTTGAGCTATGGAGCTCAAATACCCAATAAAAGGAGGTATCCTTCCCTCGAGTTCCTGCAAGCGTATCTTCCCTCTCTAAAAGGATGGTAGATCAAGATTAAGTGGTGAACTTCTCTCTCTTAGACTGAGATGTTGGTTGGCCAACATACGAGTCCTTCCAATTCCTCTGCTGGTGGATTATGCAAGCTAGTTTACTATGAAGCAATTTTGCCAACATAACAATGTGTCTCCAATTGTTCTTCCAAAGGTCAGCTTGTATAGAATTTTTTTGAATTCCCTCCTCTTATCTAGGCTCAAGATGGATAGTGACACAAGAGTGGATGAAGGATTCCTTTGTGGGTTGCATTTACTCCTCAAGGTGGCTCAAATCCAGCTGTCCTTGACAATACTAGGCAGAGAATCATCTTAACCAAGCGTGCCAAGTGGTCCCGGATGGTGACCATTTCACCATCTTCAGGACCACGTGGCTATAGAAGGAACAACCAAGCTGTGTGCATAATTCCTTTGATGTAGGTGTGCTGTCATTTAATTTTCCTTCTGAACCTTAGGAAAAATTAAATTTTAGTCTGCTCTAAGGTATTTCTTCTCTGAAAATATTCATTTGTACTTTATGCTTAACATTTTTAATGTCTTTTTCCTGTATGATTTTCTGGTGTTAACAGTTGCCCCATAATGTATGAGGTCTAGGTAGAACTGTATAGCCATAATATATTATGATTTATTTTCTGTGTGATCCTTTTGAGAGAAAGAGAGAGCGTAACTTGATTTGGAGCTGAGGTGGGAGACCCCTTGTATTAAGTAAAAGGGACACTATGCTTTGTAAGAAACTTGCAAGAGATAGTAAAAATTAAATATATTTCTACAAGGCGGGCATGTCCCATGCTCGTGATGTTTGACTATTTAAACTAATTGATAGAGAGTGGTGTTGTTTATGTCACTTTTTCGTAGTGACCTGCTGTTGGTTGATGATGATGGTTTCTAATGCCCTTGGGGGAATTTTTATTTGAAAGAAGGTTGAATATGGTGCCCACATGCATAATCTTGGTATGGCACGTTTTTAGAAAAAGTGCTCAGTGTATGCATGGGTCTTTGACTGTTGGGGACCTTCCCCTGTAAGCATTACTGAAAGAGATGCTTTTGAGTCACAAGTCTTTGATGAATTCTGATAGAGTGCAACGGTTATGAAGTGCAATACCATCTTGGACATGCAAGCTTATGTTGAAGTCAAATGTTAAGAGGATCGATGACATCAATGGGCAATGATGATTCCCATAGTGCCATCCGAGGATGGCCTTATTAAGGCTAGGAGTCATCCAAGGTAATACCTCCTTCTTAGAAAACGGTTGTTGTAGTCGAAAAGAAGGAAGCATCCACCGATCGAAATGAGTACTAATTCAAAGGACCAGAGTTTCTAATGTAGCAGAGCATGATGTGATGGGTTAACTAGGCATGATGATGAGAAATGGATATAAATGATGATGGTAGTTAAGTGGCCCAAGGTTGGAGCTATAAATGCGAGTGGCGACAATCATAACAATTTTTGATGAGGAAATCCTTGGAGTTGGTAGGACATCCATGGTAGGTGTATGGCTGCTATGATTGTCATGGTTGGGTGTGGTAAAGAATTTGCAACTATGACTAACGGTGTTTAGGGACTGCTGCCGGGTGAGAAATGTAAATGGATGGGTGATAGTGACACGAGAGAGGGACCAAGCAATGAAGGATGGAGGACTATAGTGGGGGGCAAAGGGACTCAAGATAGACTTCATGAATGCAATGATGACTCAACTCGGATGCTCTAAACAAGGGTGACTCGATGGTGTTGCCACATAGAAAATGGGTCCAATGGGAACCATAAACACATGAGTACGAGATGGTAACTCACGATGAAAGTTGACACGAGCATGGACAAGTATGGAGGAAAAATGGTGCCCCCAGTACGAGTGTTGCAAGTGAATAAATTCAATTTTGAGGAAGGGTGAAGTGGCGCTTCTTGGGAAAATGTGTCCCGGTGAAGTATCAAATCACGAAAAAATAATAGATACCCATTTGAGGGCTCGGTGAGAGCTTTCCAATGGTGTGGACGGTTTGGTAAACGAAGCTACGGTTGGCTCGCAGCAGGCGAAAGAAAAAACAGGGGTTTCTCTTTTAATAAGGCATTTTCCCTCCAAATTCACTCATTTGCATGTGGATCTGTGGTGAACATAGAGAGGAGGGAAGGCCCTAAATCTTGCGGCGATCGTAGCGGACAAACCGACTGTCAGAATCGAGATCTGTCAGTTGCAGGTAAGAGGCCTGACCCTACTCTTTCTTTTCAGTGGATTAAAAGTTCAGATTAGGTCCCTAGGGCTCAGGAACAGCCCCCTACTCCTCTTCATGGCCGGGTCGCACTTTTTGGGCAAAAAGTGCGACTTGGGTAGGAGGTTTGGGGCAGACAAGTGCGACTTGTCCCAGTGTTGGGCCTGAAAAGTGTGACCTGTCAGGGAGGGGTTTTTCTGTGCTATTTTTGGGATGAGCACTAGGATTTTGTGATGAGGAACAGTCTTTCCTATCTGTATACTAAAAAATATGATGGTTTTGTGCAGATATGGTAGAATTACAGATCAACTGGAGAGAGAGAGACCTGGGTGCATTACAGTCGGAGATCTGAGAGGATCAAGGTGTTTGCAGTGCTTTGGCCAGGTTTGGGGTTCTGAAGTTTGTGTAGAACCCTTTGATGAGAGTTGGAGAGCCCTTATTGGCCCGGATTTTCAGCTATTGGGACCCGAACCATGAGGTCTTTATAGTGCAGGGGCACTGGATTGAGTTGACAGTTTAGGATATATATTTTTTGACTGGTCTCCCACCACTTGGGATGGTAGGGAATACTCAGCCAGGATTACCGCGTGGGCGAAATATCATAGAGTTCGTAGAGCGCCATTGTTGGCTAGGTCTCCAAATCAAGGGGACTCAGATACCCATCAGGGATTTGGAGATGTTAGAGACTCGTGCTGTGGCCGTAGCAGTGTTGCAGATCCTGGGAAACCAGGCACTCCATCACATCACTGGGGGGAAAATGATGCTTGTGGAGAGTGTTTTGAGTGGGAAATACTATGGGTGGGCCCAGATGATGCTGTCGTTGTTGAAACGACAGTTTTTGCTATGTAAGTGGAAAGTGAACCATGACTGTGCATATGGTATAGTTTTGTGCTCGTTCTTCTTTGAGAAGATCCCGACACTTCGACCTCGCATACAACTCCAAGATGGGGGCCCGAGAGAGCCTAGGATGCGCCGGTGGGGGCGACTGCTGTGCAGGGGAGGAGGCGGAGCAGTTGGATAGGTGTTCCGTCTTGATTTATTTGTTCATTGGGATTATATGCCGCTGTATATAGACAAATATCCCTAAAGTTGGATGAGTTATTGTTGGGACTCGAATCTGCCACTGCCGCCTGGTCGAATATGGGGACCCGATGGTAAGTGAAAAATACTAATATTTTATGTGCATGTAAATTTTCTAGAATATTGTATGTGGTAATGATTCTTTTACTTTTGGTATGTAGATACAACACCCGTAAAATCGGCCAGGTACATGGGAAGACTTGTAGTATCAGGGGCTGCAGGATCTAGTGGACCAAGGGCGCAGCAAAATGAGGATGCAACAACCCTTCTGGAGGAAATCCGTCATAGATGTGAGAGGATTTTCACCAGTGTTTTGAAGCATGGCTGGCAAGAATTAGATGAACAGTACATAAAGCCATGTATTGGTTTACCCTCAAAATGGCGAGGGGTCATGCGGCACATGGCGATGGTTGGACATGTTATGCGTGATATATGAGCTGTGAGGGCAGATCCATTGGCTTAGGATCCTCTAGATAGTGATTAGTGTGTAGGGGCAGGTGGTGCCCCCAGTTTTGAGTTTTTGTAACATGCTATGGGCATGTCATATGTATCAGAGTTAATGGACTCTAAAACATTTTATATGACACATATTATGGATATGCATCGTTTTGATATTTTTATGTTATTGTCTTGTGTTAAATGCATGTGCTAAATGCCAATCCAGGATATGGTTTGCAATGCTATCTACGTAGTGATTTTGTGCTCTAGGTACATGACTAAAAGTAATGATTTCAAATTCACGTATCAAAAGCTTCACTCGTAAATATCTTCTGAAAAGGATAGGATTATGCACATGATAGACACCATTCAATTGCATGACAAGAAGCAGGGAATATAAACGAATATGAATAGGGAGGATGTGATGTGCGAGGGCATTAGCTAATAAAACTCTTACTGCATCATATTTTGCTTGATTATTGGTAGCAGTACCAATGCATACACTGTTTGAAACAACAGGCGAATGCAAGGGGGTAAAAATGGCCTAACCTGCTGAGGCTAAATTCTGGGAGTAGCGACTTTCACCATCGAAAAAAATGATATAAGGTGTGGATAGAGGGTCCCTCTGAAAGGTGCCACAAGACAATAAATGGGAGGATAAAGAACAATGCTGGAAACCTGAGCGCAAATTAGAAATCGAACGCACTCTGTGGAAGGGAGTAATCTGGGTAGGATGTCTACTACCCACATGCTGCCGGGGAGGGGAAGTGTGGGAGCTACCGAAAGCTTAGCTTGAGCTCAGGCTGCGTAAGTCACCTCAGGCTGCGTAAGTCACCAAAGGTATGAATGATGGCATCCTGTTTATAGGCAGGAAGGATGAAGTTAGGGGTGGACATGGCTTCCATGATGTCGTCATCACAAAATAAGGTGGAATGACGGGAGGAAGAAAGACCACGTGACATGGCGAAGCTACCTGACTCATCATCATGAGAAGAAAGGCTCACATGCACATCATCATGGGGGATGATGTAAGAACAAGCAGATAAAGGATCCATTGATGTTGAGCCCAGGGTGAGCGCTGAAAGGAGGTCAAGAGAAACAAGAGGAGAAGATGCAGAGGGAGCTTCTATCGAGGGTCTCAAGGATGATGAAAGGTAGAGGATGGTGGCCGCATGCTCCGTAATTTCGACATCCGGGGGGGGGGGGGGGATTTCAATAGGAGCAGGTAAATTCTCAGTCTGGCCTACAACATACTATGCAAGTACGGGAGAAGCGGATTGATTCTGTTCAATCTCGTACTCCCAAACTACCTCTAAAGAGGCACGGTAATGTGTAAGGCGGGGACAATGATGAGAGTAATGGCCATGGAGACCAAAAAAAGCACAAGGGTGTTTGGTGTGAATAGTCTTGGTGTTCTTGGTTGCATTCGATGAAGAAGCATATGTTTCAGGGACCGTAGACTCAGGGAACACGACATTAACCGCTTGACGCGGGGCAACTCGGGACAAGTATGGGTGGCGTGACCGACGACATCACAAAAAGCACAGGGATTTGGAGGCGGAGGAGGTACAGGGTCATAGGGGGAAGCTTTGTCCTTTGAGGCCCTTTTACGAGCTCTGCCCTTCTTACCTGAAGTGGTCGCAACAGGATGTGGTTCCTGTTGAGGTGGCTAAGGCACTGTGACAATGGGAGAAGTTAGGGGGACCGGTTGAACTGGGGTCAAAGCAAGATAAGGTTTAGATTGACTTGGTGGGGTAGAAGTTGGAGGATCAAGGTACCAAACAAGAATCCCAATGGTCAATTTAGGAAGAGAGAGGGTGGCCATGACAGGTACCATATAGATGCCTGGTGGAGGGACTAGGAACGATATTTGACCGGAGGGGTAATGGCCAGGTGGGACAACTCCTAAATGGTTAAGGCCTGGAGGAACCAATCCAGGAGGGTAAAGAGGCTCATGACTACTAGCTGAAGGGCCAGGAGGAGGAGGTCCAAAATGTTGCATCGAAGGGCTAGGAGATGACTGCGGAGGGCGAGGGGGCTGCTGACTAGCCGAGGCAGGCCTCTTGAGAGAAGCCCGAGACGATTACATCATGTAAACACTTGATGAGATAGGATCAGAGATGGGAGTAGATAACTAGGGAATGTACCAAGCAAGGAGGAATCCTTGTAGACATCGGGTGAGACACTGGTCAAAGGGTCGACGGTTTGCTTATTGGCCACCGAAGAGATAGTGGACTCAGGGGAGGTCTGAGACTTCGGTTCGTAATACGTCAACTGGTCAATGGTGACTATATTTTTATTATGGGGGAAGGACATATTGTGGTGGACCACGGAAGGGACAATAGACAATGCATAAGTGTAGCTACGACCCAATTGAATGTTGTAATCTAAAAAGGCGTCAATGACTTCTACGTCAACACAAACAGTCTTGCCTGCAAGAGTAATAGGACAATTGCGGAATAAGCCAATGGGCTTGGAGGCGTGGCCATCCCATGCTCGGAGAGTGATCGTGGAAGAAGCCAACCCAGGGGATCCGAGTTGCTTCCAAACCGAAGCGGACATCACGTAGGTGGATGCCCCCTCATCAATAATGCACTGGGAAACGTTAGCGTTCCGAATCTTGACTGGGATTTGGAAGGCGATGAAGCCAGGAGAGGAGGATGTTCTGACCGATCAACATCAAATACAATCAATCAATCATCGAAAGGATCTACAAAACCCATGGCAGATAGAAGAGCTTTTCATTGTGAAGGGTACAACAGGAGGAGTTCCAGCATTGAAATGGCATCAGGGGATTGTGCCAAATCATCGACTATGCTATACGAATGGGTGGCTTTTCCAGAAGCAGCGTTTCAACACAGTGGTCCCTTAGGGATCTTGGTATGAACCTCCACCCTAGGCTAAGGGATCTGCAAGGGACCCTTAGGTGTTGAAAGAGGCTATGTAGAGATCGAAGGAGGCGGCTCGGGGACAGACGTAGCGGGAGGCTTGTTGTACTGATAGGACTGAGTCTAAAAATTGATGTCTATGGTTGAAGGTTGATTAGAGTTCATCATGAGAATCTATTAATCAGGGGTACTAGATGGAAGAGGTTGGGTAACAGTGTGGTAAATAGGAGGTTGGGAAAAAGGAGGAGGCATGTCGTATCCTGAATACGTGCTACCAGGAGGGGAAAAAATGCAGGAGGTGTTGGCCCCCCCTGGAGGAAAACCAGAGCCCATGGGAGGTTGAGAAATGATGACAACACAAACACAGTACAAAGGAAAAAGAGACCGACAAGGGCAGGGAGGTGCAAGATCAACCGATTACAATGTCAAAACAAGGGCAAAGAGGTGTAGGATCAATTGATTTCAATGTTTTACAGTCTTTGCTTGGCGGTGTTAACCAAGCCCTTTTTCGCTTAGGGTGTGTGTGTGAAGTGTGTAAATTTTAATTTTTAAACCCAAATGTTTGTAGAGAAAAATAAAAAGTGTGTTGTATAGCAGTAAATAACCTGCAATTGACAGTATATAAGCCTACAAAATAGAAAATAAACAGCTAATAATGCAATAATCTAAACGCAAGGAGGCGGGCCTCTCAAAAACTAGTCTATAGGTGAGTGGAAAAAATAAAATACTAATAATAATTATTAATCAAAACACACTAAAACAACCAATAGATCTAAGGTCAGTAGGGACAGGGATCTAAAGGACAAAATCTACTGGAAAGTGGTGCAGAAACAACAATAGATTAGAGGAAAAATTGTTGTAAAAAGAGGTGGCGAAAGGCTATCTCCAGGAGGGAAGCGGAATGAACCCTAAAGGAAAACCAAAACAAATCTAAATGAGGAGATTTGGAGTGATAACAAGCCGATCTGAAGCGGATCTGAAGGTGAGGTATCAGATTGAAAAAATGGCTGAAGACTCTGAAATTTCAGACAACCTGCAACAACAAAAACTCTTCCACAAAATGTGGAGGGTACTGAAGCCCTAGGGGGCTAGGTTCCCACTTAGTTGAGTAAAACAGAACAATTACAGGTCCAAAATGGGTGGAGATGAAGGTCAGACAACCCTGAACAGAGGCTCAGACAAACCCAAAAAACTTTCAGAAAAATTCCCGCAAAAATTCCAGGTCACAGTTTTTGATCGGTTTTCAGCAGAGGTCACACTTTTTGGGTTGTAATGTGCACCTTGAGGGTCCAGGTTGCAGGTTTTGGGTTGAAAAGTGCGACTTGCACCTCTGGCGCTCTCAGCGGTAGGTTTCAGAAAAAAATGTCGTCTCAGCTGCGACTGATGTCTGTCACCTGCACAATAGGTCCAAAAACACACAGAAGCTAGAATTTTTATCGTTTTAGGGTTTTATAGGTTAAAAACAACATCAAGAAAAGAAAAAACAAGGGGCTGAAGAGAAATCCTAGGGTTTGAAGTAGCTAGATATGCAAGGATCAGAAAAATGACAACAGTCGTAATCGTAAACCCGTATGGAGTCGCTAGTTGTTAGTATGAATCTTAATTACAAGCGTACGAAATTAGCTGTGCATAAAAAACAACCTTAGCAACATAAATGACTACTAATATCTTCATATCTACAGTTAGGTGATCAAGATAAATGCTGCAAAAATCTATATCTATGCATTAGAAGACATTAAACAGTAGAAAAAACAAGATTTACTCCATGGATACAATAGACAAGACAAGAATATATCAAATGAATTTTGTATTAATGGCACCTGGGAGGAAAACACAAGAGGGTGTTCCTAGTTCTCCTCAATGGGATGGGTTCTTGTAAGTCCTCAGCACTTCAAATTTATAATTCTTCTCTCTTGATGGTGTAGAAAACCCAGAAAAAAATGGAAAAATATGGCCATGATGGTGGATCAATAGCCAGACCAAAAGTTTAGATCCAGAGTGATCTTTAGGCAACAAAAGGTGAAAAATGAATGGAAAAACCCTTCTATTTATAACAAAATATTGAGTTAGTCTAGATATTGGTGCATAGTTAAAATATTATTAACCAAATCAAGATCCAACTTTTATGGAATATTCTATTATATATCTTTGAGGGAAAAAGAACTTGACTTGGGTCAAATCCCTTTATTTGTAAATAATAAATAAATAAATGATTTATTTATCATTTTAAGGATGTGGTTGAGTAATAATAAATAAATAAATGATTTATTTATCATTTTAAGGATATGGTTGAGTAATAATCAAATAAATAATGGTTTATTTAATTATTTAAGGGATATTTAGTCATATTTAACAAAGAATATTATTTAAATAATGTTTAAATAATTATTCTTAGAAAATAATAAGATAAATAATGATTTATCTAATTAATTTCCTTGTTTTGGGTTAAATATAACCAGGAATATTAATTAAACTGTTGTTTAACTAATTATTCCTTGAGGAAAATCAAACAAATATAGATTTATTTAATGTTTCCTCATGGGGCTTCCTGTTTAGACCATAAACAACTTAATAAAGGTGGTTTACTAAGTTATTTTCATAGTGAACGCAATTTTACTTATGGTAAAATTGGTCTTACATGGTGTACTTGGGTCCATCTAATGACAATGAGTTAGATGACCAAAAAATGGTGTAACAAAAATCATCTTTTTCATACAAATATATTTTAAATAACTTGAATTCAAAGCAAAAAGAGAGGGCATACCTGAACTGAAGTAAGGTGGACATTGTGCCTGAAAATGAAATTTTCTAAGGTATGGATTTAAGGGGCCTGGCTTGAACATGATGAAGTTTTGATCGTTGTGTTTCTCGCGGTTTCTGGTTGGGTACTCTGAGCTCCAGTTATGGTCTATTGAAAAACGAGAAAAGGGTGATATATGGGTCAATATGGTTCATTTTCAAATCATTGTGTCTTTTGAGGGTCTGAGGTCAGAGCTGAGTTCCATCCCGAGCTTCTCATTAGGAGAATTTTTATGTCTAAAATGGGCATCCTAAGGAAATTATAAAATAACAGTGGAAATAATAAAATAAGATTTGATTACATCATCAAATTTTAGAGGGAAAAAAGGAAAAACTATTTTTTCAACTTGTATTTTCAACTTATCTCCTAAATATTTTAATCAAATTTCAAGCAGGAGTACTCGTTGGATTCAAAATTTAATTCCTTATCAAAGGAATACCCATATTGCATACTTTCGATGGACCCTGCCACACGAAAAATGATAAATACATGAAAAACATGATTGCAATCACATTTTTTTATTATATTTCTCATTTTTTGTGTAGCAGGGTACATCGAAAGTATGCAACATGGGTATTCCTTGGATGAGGAATGAAAAATTTCATCCAATGAGTACTCCCTCTTGAAATTTGAGTAAAAAATTTGGGAGATAAGTTGAAAATATGAGTTGAAAAAGTAGTCTTATTATTTTATTATTTTATAATATTTTTACCCTTTTACTTAAAAAATGGTGAACCATCCCCCATGGTTGACATCATAATATTGAATCCTATTAGTTCTTATAAAGTTTATTTTGGTTGTACATTTTTCTTAGAAGGCCCTTGATTTAGACCTCAAAATTCCCCTAATGCTTGCCATTGCGGTTAGCCTGAGTACTGAGGATTCGTGGTGTTAGTGTCCGGTAGGACCTTAAACGTCCCACCTTTTATTTCTGTCATTTTTTGGAGTGGGGGGTCCATACAAATATGAATTTCTATGGATTTTATACCCATTTTTTGGTAGTACCGCGCGACTGATCACGGATGGCTCGTGCGGTCCTCGCAAAAAAAGTGATTTGTGCACGAGGCCCTCGCAGTTGGGGAAATTTATGCATGATAAGCCACGTGCTTGTATTTTCTATAGGCACACCTAGGTTTTTTACAGGCACGAGAAGGCTCAATTTTTTAAAATTTTTTTTTTAATATCATTTTTGGTAAACACTAATTTTTGGTAAAACTTGATTTTTGGTAAAAAATTATTTTTGGTGTTTCTTCTGATGGTAGGATGTTGTGGTGGGAGAGGGACAGGCCTGATATCCATGCGACAGTGAGCCAAGACCCCCGTGCTCAGGAGATCCTCGCTCAGTACGGTTTACTGAAGTTTCTAGAGAACAACATACTGAGCTCCCAGGATGGGTTCCTGTGCTACCAGGTCCGATGTTGAAACAAGAGATGATACATTATGGTCCTATGTCGCAGAGATGTTGTGATCCAGCCACATACCGTCGTCTATTTTGTGACAGGCGTATTTTCTTAGGGGGAGGCCCTTACTTATCCAATCCCTCTTGGGGGAGTGAACATCCATCACTGGGTCAAGGAGGAGGGGCACTGTGGTCTTGACCCGATCACCTGGCGCTGTATCCGTGTGAGTTCTATCATGGACTTGGCTAAGAGGGATGCTTTGGCGATGATAGTTAGCCTATCTAGGTTGACGACGACCCATTGAGTGTCAGGTTCGCGGATTAAGCTTTTCACCGGCTTCAGGACTGTCACTTTTTTTATTGGGTTCACTACATCTATCACGACATGGTCACTTTGTTGGAGAAGGCCCAACGGGGTGCTATTAAGACCTTTGCTTATGCGAGCATCCTCTGTAGCATTATGTACAAGAGGGTTGTGATTCTACGAACCTTTGTGGTGGTGCCGTTGGGTCCTCCGATGGATCCTTAGATGCATCAATGGGTGCATGTGATGCCCCGTGGTGGTGGAGGATTAGCAAGCCATTATTAGGATGCGACAATGGAGGCATGGTTCAAGTCAAACTTGCAGGTGTTCCTTGAGTTCCCGTATGGGATGGATTTCCTAGGGGATCCAGATATGGGCCTCCATGCAAGCTATGCATGGGGTTCAACATGTATGACTTTTGATGTTTTCTGCATTTTGAGGATTTTTATACTACATAGATCTATATGTTTTTTATGGTGACACTGATACTGTTTTTTTGTTTCTCTTGCAGTTGTGGGTTTGGCAGGGAATCCTACCGCTCATTTGGTAGGTCACCAACCAAGGAGGAGGGACCAGCTTGGGGTGAGTCAAGCCCAGGTTGGGGGGCAAGTTGGTGTAGGGGGTCCCTCAGGAAAGGGTAGCAGTGCTGCAACTACCGGTGGAGATGTTGCTCTTCTTGTACGTGTTGAGTCGACCAAGGTATGGGTGGCGACGGTCGAGGAGTTGCTAGCTGCTGCTGATATTAGAGCATTGGCAGCAGAGGCTCATGCTGAGGCGATTGATGCTCATGCTACAAGTCTAGAATATTTTTGGAGTCGGTTGGAGAGGTTGACCCGAGGCTTGCCGACCAGGGGTTTTGACGACCTTGACGACATATGATTGGAGACGATGATGGCCTGGGAGAGGGCGCATCACCTGAATTTGTGCAGAGCAACACTTTCTATTGAAAATTATTCTCCTATACTGGCACCAAATACTCACGTGGGTCCAAAGGATTCACAAGGTGGGGCTAAGCCCTAGATATTTTGTGTAATATCCAAAAATGGGAATGCACAGAAGTGCCTGCTGAAATAATGCACTTCTGGGTAATCTGTGCACAAAAATGAGTTTGAAGCTCTTGGATCCCTTAGATCAGCTCATCTAATATCTAAATCCAAAAGGAGAGCAAAAATAAATCAAACTAGGTGGGTTAAACAGATCTCCCACAAACTAGTCTAGCTGAAAAACACTCGATGAGAGGGGCTGCAGCTATGTACAACAAACTGCTTCAGAAATAACACAGTTTTGGAGGGAATGAACAAGAGGCCATTAGATCAGATCATATTTTGAATATACATCAACAAATCAGATTTACATTGATGCTCTTACATTATACAATAGAATAAATAAGACAAGAGAGAAAGAAATCTTCAGAAAAGAGGGCTTCAACACATGTATATACCGCAAAATGTCTTAACAACGTTATTTAATGGAGCTACAGTAGCTGAATGTTAAAATTTATATATAGAGAATATTTGCGTACAAAATATTAGATCCATTTCATATCTGTACACTAGAAAGGCTCTATTACAAGAACCCCTTGGGGTTTTGACCAAATCATGCACTATAAAGAATAGATCTGAGTTCTAAGTAGCATATCTCTAATATTATTCAGAAATTTTTGAAGATGATTTTACATTAGAAACATATCAGATCTATACAAAAAATGGATCATCAAACTAATCCATGGATCGCCAAAGTGAAAGGCAAAGCCCAGCACCGAAGATCTCTCATTAGAAATGGGGTCAAAACACCCTGCAAAATCTCCACTAAAAATAACATAGTCCCTCAAGGGAAACTGCGCTATAGCTTGAATAACTGGGTTGGCCTAATGCCAAGATAAAAATCTGAAGCTCTACAACTAATGCATTCTTCCAGGACGTTAAAAGACACACTCACTGTGAAGAAGCACTAGTACAATCTAGATCTGAGCAGATCTAGTGTTTCCACTTGATGCAGCTTACAAAAGCAACCAAACCCTCACTGGATCTGCATTGCAGTTGGAAGTAGAGCTTGGCCAAGTGCCTTATAGTGGATGAAATTAGCAAGAATCCTCCAAGAAATCCTCAAGGGAAGAGATAGAATCCCTGCATAGGAATCCCCAAGTGCTAAGCAACACTATTCTCAACTAAACAGCAGAGAATGGTATTTGTCTAAACAGACAAGATACTCAAAAAATATACATAATCAACAACCTTTTCTTGCTGCCTTCCCCTTCGTTTTATAAGATGAAAGCCTTTAAAAACCCTAAACCACCTTGATGAATTAGCTCTTTTCACATGAGGGGCCTCCTTCTCGAACTGTGTTGTCCCTTCATGAGGTACATTGCATCTAGACATCACTGTAGATTTGGTCAAGGTTGACCTAGCCTCATAGCTCAAACCCCTTTCACACCTGCAAGTGATTTGTTTACGTGGCCTAGATTTATCCTTGTTCATATGGGCATTGATTTATTCATTCTTTTCAGGAGTTTTACATTTCCTCCTTTATTCATTTATTCATGCAACAGGAAGCAAAAAAAAAATGTGTATTCCTCTTAGCTCAGGCTAAGTAGGAATATTACATTCCTCCCCTCCAAAATTTTGCTTGTCCTCAAGCAACTGATAGGGTGAGTGCTATAGTACTTCCACTCCTCCATTGGTGACACCATCAAGGATCAAATCCTCCTCATAAGCCAAATGTTCACCAAGCCAACACATCATGAATTGTCCCTCCAAGGTCATCATAAGAGGTGCATAGTTCATACCACAAGGAGTGAAAGATTCAACTGAAATAAATATGGCTGGAGCAATGCTTTCTCTAAAACATGTAGCATGAGGTACATAGAGAAGTTCCAGTCCATGAGGTACATAGAAACTGCCCATCCTTCCTCCATACAATCCCATAAATAGTACAACTATGCAATCCATGTATGGGAGCAAGACTACATATATGCAAACAAAAATTTGGGCTTGAAGAGGTGGGTCAAAGTCCCACATGTGATTCTAGCGCAGTGCATCTCCTGCCTGCATTAGATCAAGGTGTGGCAAGTGGAATTCCCACCACACATTTTTTGCATGAGTCATATTAACATAACTGAATATGTCAGATATGTTTGGTGCCTTTGGGAAGCGCCCATCATGTAAACGAATCTCCCTTTGCACAACAAGGGAGTGGCCAAGTTCAGAATTTATATTGGCCCTCCAAAAGCCATGAGATCCACTTGATCTCTCACTCCCTTTAGGAGTCATAACCTACAAAAACATGGTAAAAGAATGTGATAGATCAGAAAATAAAACTTGCTTTTCACGATCAGATCCTTTACTATCATAGTTCCTCATACACATGGAGTTGTGCATGGGCATTTCCCTTCTCTCAAAAGAAGGAAGAACTGGCTGAAATGACTCTTGCAAAGAGTCCATTGGCTGTCCCAATTCTTCATAGCTAATGCACTCTTGAAAGTGCTGACGTAAATCCTCTCTCATCCCTTCCCAATCAAAGCTCCTCATGATCAGGGTGTAGATCTTCATGGACTGCATATGGCTGAGAAATAATTCTTTGTGTGCCCCTTGTAGTATCTTCTGCTTGAGCTTGGAAGCTCTAGACAGGAAGATACTACCATGAAAGTAGATGACTCCCCCTTGGAAAAAGTATCCCTCTTCTTGCTGCAGGTCATCTAGTATCATACATGTGTGGAGATCTTTGGAATAATATACAAGCAGTTGAGATTTCCAGTACAGATCCACACTGCTCAACAAAGACAATGCTGATTATACCTCCATGGAAGTGTCTGTCATGTTGCTGATCTCTTCTCTGACATTTCTCATGCCAAAGATGTGTGTTGGAAGGCTAATCCTCCCATTCTCCTCCTCCCTCAGCGCAGATCTGGAAATGAGAGGGGTTGATAGTGATGAAGGGAGAAGATCCCCCTTACTCTTAAGCTGCCCCAAGCCTCCCAGCACTATAGCTTGGTCTTTCATTTCCCCAAGCCCTCTTGGATCTAAGTTTGGAGCAGCACTTTGTGAGGCCTCCCCCACAAGATCTGAATCTGGTGGCCTCCAAGGTGGTTTTCCACTAGAGAGGAATGTCCCATGCAGAATGCTCATGAACATCAGAGAAAAGGGACTATGAGATCCTTGCTTCCACTATGCAAATCCATCTCTGTTGTTTGGGTGGAAGTACTAGGTGAAGGGTAAGTATGCATGCTTTGGATCATTTGAGGTTTACCACTCTTCATGTCCACCCAATCCATCTGCAAAGCCTTCCAATCAATGGTGACTTTCCCCAATGTAATCAACCATTGGACACCCAAAATGATATTGGTGTCTGGTATGTCAACTACAAAAAAGTGATCCACCAAAGTGTAGGACCCCATAGTAACTGAAAGTGACGGGACATAGTGCATGCATTGGATTGTACTATCTCCTGGGACCAAAATAGAGAATCCCTCAAAAGTATCATTGGGGATTGCTCTCCTCTGCACAAGATGAGCATCAATAAAGTTGTGGGTTGCCCCACTGTCAATCAGTACAGATACCCTCTGATTCATGACTGAACCTTGTACTCTTAAGGTAAAGTACTTAGGTACTCCTCTCAAAGATTCAAGAGTTCCTCCTATTGGAGCAAAGGCTCCATTCCCATCTCCAGATGGTGTTTGATCTCCCTCAACATTGTCAGCGCAGTGACCTCTTCTTGGTTCATCATCTCCTTCTTCCTCCTAAGAATCTGAGAAGACTTCTATGTAGTGTGCTTTCCTAGCAGCACATCTATGTCCAGGTGCCCATGACTGTTGGCAAGTGAAACATAGTCTCTTCTTTCTCAGATCCCTCCTGACTTCAATATCAAGAGGCTTCTTGAATGAGCTCTCCTTGGAAGAAGCATCTTTTTCTTCCTTCCCTTTAGAAAGGTAAGGGGCCTTGCTCTGAAAATTTGCCTTTTCTTTTGGCAAGGCATCTTGGAGGTCCCTAGCCCTCTCAATGGCATCATGCAAAGTGATGGACTTGGTAGATTTAACCAACCCATGCAAAGGTTCATCCAAGCCATTGATGAACATGTATGCCCTCCTTGCTGCAAACAGATCAGGAACCATAACATATAATCTTAGAAACTCAGAGATATAAGTTTCTGCATTTCCTAATTGCTTTAACTTTGCAAGGCATATGAAATGTGATTTTGGATCCTTTCTTTCAAACCTATCCACCAATATTCTACTGAATTCAGAATAGGCATTCACATTGGCATGGCCCAATGTAGACAACCCATGGAACCACCAATTGTGTGCTTCACCTTTAAAGTGCAGAGCTGCAATCTTGATGGCTTCAATCTGAGGGACTTTGTTCAACTAATAGTAGATATCCAACTTTTCTATCCATGCCTTGGCAGAACTGGTGGATGACCCATCATACTTGGCCAAAAATAATCTTCCCATAGAGTGATGTCTATCATGATTATGAAAGAAGCCACCATCTCTATACTGATGCCTTGGTCTTATTTTGTCCTTGAGGTGACAAAATTATTGAAAACTCAAGTGGTCCTTGAATCTATGATTCTGAGATTCATATTCCTCAAAGTAGTCTTTAATGGATGCTTGCTCTTATGGCCCTTCATTCTTTACATCCAATAAGGTAGGAATAGTGGAGCGTTGTGGGGCTTGTGGCTGGTTCACTGGTTGACCATTCCAGTGGTGAGACATGCCAGAGCTTTCCCCAGGATGAAATATCCCATGATATTACCTCATCCTGTCCATTCTCATCTCTTTTATCTCTCTATCAAGATCTTGCATCGCTACCAAAAGAGTTCTTGCAAACTCTTCTCCTTCTT
This sequence comes from Pinus albicaulis, assembly GCA_034641835.2. Lineage (NCBI taxonomy): Eukaryota > Viridiplantae > Streptophyta > Pinopsida > Pinales > Pinaceae > Pinus > Pinus albicaulis. Next base: position 709,405,576 of record CM076581.1, read on the forward strand.
TATCACTTACAGTTTCAGGGGATTTACCCTTGTCTTGATCCTTAGTGGTGTAATCAAAATTATTGTGGCTTCTGTTCTGCTACCTCTTCTCCCTCTCAGTAAGAGGATCATCTTCTTCTGAATGCAACATAGCTGTGGTTCTCCAAGGAAAGCATAGTCTATGCCAAGAAAGGAGCTTTGATACCACTGTAATATCCCAAAATGGGAATGCACAGTAGTGCCTGATGAAATAACGCACTTCAGGGTAATCTGTGCATAGAAATGAGTTTTCAGCTCCTGTTTCCATTATATCAGCTCATCTAAGATCAAAATCCAAAAGGAGAGCAAAAACAAATCAAACTAGGCGGGTTAAACAGATCTCCCAAAAACTAGTCTAGCTGAAAAACACCCAATGAGAGGGGCTGTAGCTATGTACAACAAACTGCTTCAGAAATAACGCAGTTTTGGAGGGCATGAGTAGGAGGCCATTATATCAGATCATATTTTTAATATGCAACAGAAAATCAGATTTAAATTGATGCTCTTACATTATAAAATAGAATAAAGAAGACAAGAGAGAAAGAAATCTTCAAAAAAGAGGGCTGCAACACATTTATATACTGCAAAATGGCTTAACAACGTTATTTAATGGAGCTGCAGTAGCTGAATGTTAAAATTCAGATATAGAGCAGATCTGTGTACAAAATATCAGATCCATTTCAGATCTGTACACTAGAAAGGCTCTATTACAAGATCCCTTTGGGGTTTTGACCAAATCATGCAATATAAAGAGTAGATATGAGTTTTAAGTAGCAGATCTGCAATATTATTCAGAAATTTCTGAAGATTATTTTACATTAGAAAAAAAATCAGATCTATACAGAACATTGATCAGCAAGCTAATCCATGGATCACCAAAGTGAAAGGCAAAGCCCAACACCAAAGATCTCTCATAGAAATGGGGTCAAAACACCCTGCAAAATCTCCACTGAAAATAGCGCAATCCCTCAAGGGAAACTGCGTTGTAGCTTGAATAAATGGGTTGGCCTGATGCCGAGATAAAAATCTGAAGCTCTACAGCTAATGCATTCTTCCAGGAGGTTAAAAGACACACTCACTGTTTGCTTCATTGGGTGGGTTAATCAAGGGGGCTAAAGACAATGTTTCCTTCAATGCCTCAAATGAATTTTGAGCCTCGTCATCCCATTTGAAAGGTATGTCTTGACGGAGTAAGCATAAGAAGCCTTGTGCGCAAGTGGCATAGTCGGGGAAAAGCATTGTAAGAAGTTGGCTTTTGTTGGAGTCCCGTGATTTAGCAGATTGGTAAACCAAATGATAGGGCAACATCAGACCAAACTTTGGAGTCCTAGAACCTAGCCTTCCTAGACTTAGAGAGGGCTCTGTCTATTATGCGAAGGATGTGAACTTGTTCGCTTTGTATGTTTTATTTTAGGCTAGCTGTTAAGTGTTTTTTGGTTTGTTTTTTGGGTTTTTGAGGTAAATTGATCAAAAAGGACAAATAGAAAGAGAGTTCATGGATCAACAGGGCTATGAGGTCAGATAAAGTCAGGGCTGTCTAAATGGTGGACAAGGTATTACTGCAGGGCCGATTTAGTCAAGGTAAATGGATTCTTTGGGTGAAAATGAAGTGAAATGAAACATTAAGTTTGTGAAAGACAAAGAGATCTTAAACATATATAGTTTTAAATTAGGTATTCATGAGGTAGGGAAAACCATAAATCTCTGTGAATAAAACTCAAACTGATACATATGAAAGATAAACAATTCGGCGATACATAGAAGCATAAGAACCTCTAACTTTGGAAAATCACCTTTAGCTGTTGAGAAAACAAATAAGATAAACAAATAACTCAATCTATGAAGAGGGAACACCTAAAAAACATATCTTGAGCTATCGGGAACTCTGAAATAAGTTTGCAAGCATGGACAAAGGGCAATATTGAACGAGACCTCTTTGACTTAACTAAAACAACCAATATTTCATAGAAAGATTTCAGAAATGGAGTTTTTGAGAAGCTATAAGTAAGCAGGGCATACCTTAAATCATACAAGATAGAAAAACATACTGACCATAAATGAAACAAATAACAACAAATAACAATTTCTTGATGGACCTAAGGGGCAGTTAAGAATCCTTTAGAAATGATCAAGAAGAGGAAAACATTAAAGCTGTAACATGCAGGATGATTGAGGTGCTTCCATGAGCATGTCTCAACATATGATTTTCTAATATACAAAAAATGAGAAATATGAAACATTAATGAAAAAAAGGAAACATAAACAAAATCAGAGAAACGTCGCCATTCACCAAGCCATGGAATCCTGCATACAATGCTCCTCCACCATCAAGCCAAGCAAGACATCATCCACTTCATAAAACAAGTATTTATTCCAAGCTCATAATGCTATGTATTTCTCTCAATATATTAGGTTCTGCCTCTGTGTTACAATGAATCTTCTTGGTTATATAAGCCAAAGAGGAGGAAAAACACCTAGAACAACTAGAAGGACATTGGCCAAAAACAAATATCTAAAACTGTCCTTGAGGCTTAACAAAGTCCAAGGCACAAAATATCTTTCAAAAATATATTTTCGGACCAAAATAGAAAAAAAGGATCACTTTCAAGGCCTGATACACAAGATAAAATTTCTTAACGCACATTTGACCCAGTCATCACTTAGAAAACTGCTTTTCAGCAAAATCTACAGGAACGTAGCACCAGAAAAAGGTCTGTGTTGCAGTGAAGTTTTGGCTGACCTCCCGATGTCGAAATGAGTCCCGTGATGGCTTGTTTGAAAGATATGGATGTCTATTTTCCAAAAATACTTTATTTTTTCCAATATGATGCCTATAATTCAGTCAAAAAGTAGAAACAGTGAAAAAACCCAGGAGTGTAGCACTTGCTGATATTAGGGGCAGAAAGGTGAAAAATGGCTGTTTTTGGCCTTTTTGAGAGATCAAAACAGCTTCATTTGATCTGAAAATTTCTAAGAATATTCCTTTGATGTCAAGGAATCCAAAAATATATTTTTCTTCAGCTGAGGATGCTCCGATAAAAAGTTAAGGTGCCAATGATTTTATGCTTTTTAGGCCTAAAATTCACAAAAAACAAGAATGTGTCCAAAAATGCCCGATTTTGGTGAGTAAACTCCTTAAGGTTTTTAGAAACATGTAATGAAGCATGAGAAAGAATTCCAAGCTGGGATAGATCTTTTCCATGTTTTTCTGCCGTGCGCCTCCTTTGGGCAGATTTGAGCTTCCTTCGGGCAGATTTGAGCTTCCTTCGGGCAATTTGATTTAACTTTTTGTAGTGCTCGATCATTCTTCTTTGTAGGCCCAAATCATTGTTAGCTTTCTCCAATTTGGCTTCTAAATGCTGACTTGCCCTCTCAAGCCAAGGCTCTCTATTATTCTAGATTTCTTTGGCAAGGAGCTCCGTAAGAGGGTACTGCTGTTCACGACCTGATTCTTCTTCTTTCTGCTTTTGTAATGCTTTTCTAAGACCCATCGTCCTAGGTCTCTTCCTTGTTGGTCCTTCATCTTCATCATCTTCCGCATACTCACCCATGTATTCTTCTAGCCTCACTTGTGACTTTTTCACTTATCTTTTATATTTGATTGCTTGAGCTTCATAAATATCCATCTGTCCACTCATCTGTCTATTTTGCATTTGCAAAAAGTGGATAAGGTCTTTTGTCCTTTCTAGGTCATTTTCCAAGTCTTTAACTTGGGCCTCTCGATCTTGCAAGAGGGATCTAAGAATCCTGGCCTCATCTTCTTCAGCATCACTGTCTAGCTGTATTAGCTCAAGCTCCCTTTCATGCTCATGGCTACTTTCTTGTTCTTCAATCTTCTCCTTGCCCTTGCCTTTGAGGGGCTTCTTTCTTATGGTTTTCTTAGGCAATTCAACCTTGCTCTGTTTTGGAAATTTACCTCTGCTTCTTAGTGCCCTAGTGACATTGCTAGTCACTGTTTGAGTGGTTTTCTTCCTTGAAGTATTAGTGTTTTTAGCCTTTCTTACTTTTGATGAAGGAAGCATGGCCCCTTGCCTTGGAGAGGAAATAAACACATGTTCTTTACCTTGATGATGATGAGTGAGAGGAGGAGTTAATACATGGGATTGTTTAGTCTGTTCTCCTGTAGCCTCAAGGCTATCCTCTTCTCCAAAAACATTCTTTGCTTGCAATTCTTGGCTACTTTGTTGTGGGGAATTTTCTTGTTCATTAGATTTGATACTTGTAATGAGCTCATCACCAGGAGTAAACTTAGAAAGATCATGCCCCTTTTCTGTTTGGTGGGAGATGTCTAGGTATACTATTTTTTCCCTTTCAAAACTATCTCTGCCTTCATCTATCTTCTTGCTGTCATGACTGGTTTTATTACTGTTCTGAATGTTTTCCTAATGTGGGCTGTGTTACACCATTTTTTGGTCATCTAACATTTTATCATTAGATGGACCCAAGTACACCATGTAAGACCAGTTTTACCCTAAGTAAAACTACTTTCACTATGTTAAAATAGGAAACCCCAAAAGGAAATATTAAACAAACCTATATTTGTTTAATTTTCCTCATGGAATAATTAATTAAACCATAATTTAATTATTATTCCCAGTCATGTTTAACCCAAAAACAAACAGATTAATGAGATAAACCCTTAGTTATCTTGTTATTTTCTAGGAATAATTATTTAAATCTTATTTAGATAATATTCCTTGTTAAATATGACCAAATCACCCACCATTAATTAAATAAATCATTATTTATTTGATTACCTCCCAAACACTTCCTTAAAAAGATAAATAAATCATTTATTTATTTATTTTTCACTAATCAAGGGATTTGACCCAAGTCAAACACCCTTTTCCTCCAACAAATATAATAAAATATTCCATAGAGGTGGATCTAGATTTGGTTAACATTATTTTAATCATGCACCAAGATCTAGAATGACCCAATATTTTGTTATAAATAGGAGGGTTTTCCCCATCATTCTTCACCTTTTGTTGCCTATTAGATCACTCTGGATCTATACACTTGGTCTCATTTCTACCATTTTACCCCACTATAGCTCTCCATCCTTCCTTGCTTGGTCTCTCTCTTGTGTCGCCCATTATGACCTTCAGTCTCACTGTCCCCTATCCCTCATGATCTTGTGTCAGTCGCTGCCATGTCATCCATGCTCTTTATGCTCTACCAAGGGAAGTCGTCCATTCGCTACTCAGTCCCTTCCATTTCACCATCATCATTTGTGTCAGTCTGTCCGTCGCTCTATTGTTTTCTCTCGTGCCTTAGTTGAGGATCTCTCATTGCCTCACCTATGGTGGACCTCCTTCTGTCGACATCAGCACATTCATTCCAGAAGCAAGGTCTAGAGGGCGGTGTACCTTGGTTTCAGCTTCCACTCTTGTTCGGTGCCTCGGATCAAGCAGGGGGATCTCTCATTTCCCTTTGACTTGATTGTTTCTCCAGCTTCTTTCAGCATGATCAAGATTCGTATACTTGACGGTCCAGTGACCCAGCAGCAGTTCTTGATGATTCCCGGGTGTGTGTGAGATGTCTCAACCCTCATGAGGGGGTGGCCCTGCAGGTAGCCCCCCACATGCCCGGATGATCTCTTCTTTGCAGCCTTTGATGCCGCTCCAGATTTTGATGATGTTGGCCTTAGCCACTTGCAGCACCTCTTTGATTTGCATGTATCATTCAGATTTTGTGAGCCCTTCCCCATTTACAGGGGGCATTTGGGTTGTATTTATCTCATGTACTCAGATATTATTGTACTAGTCCTGGCTGTTATCCCAGGCACAGCATGTATGTGAGACTCTTCATTGTATTCTTATCTGGCTCTTGATTATGCCAGCTGTACTCTATGGTTCGGTCCCTTGTTTACTGGACACACTATTCTTTTGTACTTTGTCTCGCCGGGCATAGGTATGCCTCCCCCGCCGCCTTCAGCACAGGTACCCTCTCATAAAAAGAGACTTGTTGCACCTGCGAGTCTCGTCTCCTCAGGGTCTAGTCCTTTAGCACACTATCTACCTCACACTTCTCTCTCTGACATCCCCTTTTGTTGTCTAGTGATTGTATTCTTACAACGTACTTCGGTCATACGATTTGCTCCTGACACTCGCACGCTGGGGGGCAATCTGTTACACCATTTTTTGGTCATCTAACCTTTTATCATTAGATGGACCCAAGTACACCATGTGAGACCAGTTTTACCCCAAGTAAAACTACTTTCACTATGTTAATTAGGAAACCCCAAAAGGGAATATTAAACAAACCCATATTTGTTTGATTTTCCCCAAGGAATAATTAATTAAACCATAATTTAATTATTATTCACAGTCATGTTTAACCTAAAAACAAAGAAATTAATGAGATAAACCCATAGTTATCTTATTATTTTCTAGGAATAATTATTTAAATCTTATTTAGATAATATTCCTTGTTAAATATGACCAAATCAACCACCATCAATCAAATAAATCATTATTTATTTGATTATATCCCAACCACTTCCTTAAAAAGATAAATAAATCATTTATTTATTTATTTTTCACTAATCAAGGGATTTGACCCAAGTCAAACACCCTTCCCCTCCAACAAATAATAATAAAATATTCCATAGAGGTGGATCTAGATGTGATTAACATTATTTTAATCATGCACCAAGATCTAGAAGGACCCAATATTTTGTTATAAATAGGAGGGTTTTTCCCCATCATTCTTCACCTTTTGTTGCCTATTAGATCACTCTGGATCTATACACTTGGTCTCATTTCTACCATTTTTCTCCCATTGAGCTCTATCTTCTACATTGGGTTTTCTACATCTACAAGAGAGAGAAAGCTTAGATCTGAAGTGCTGAGGACTACAAAGAACCCATCCCATTGAGGAGATCCGGATACACCTTCTTGTTTCCTCCCAGGTGCCCTGTAATATAAAAATTCATTCAAAAATCGTGTTCTTGTCTTGTCTGTTGGATGCATGGAGCAAACTCTTTACTTTATTGCTTAATGTCTTTCCATTTATAGATCTGTTTGTTGCAGCATTTTAACTACTAATCGCAGATCTGAAGATGTTTGGCAGCCTCTATTGTTGTTAGGGCTATTAGTTATGCGTAGCTAAAGTGGTTCTTTTTCGTACACTTCGACGAAGAATTCATACTAACAGGCTGCCTTCATCATTATCATTGTTTTCACTTTCCTGCTGTGGGCTGCCAGCTTCATGATTACTGCTTTCATTCTCTCCTTGTGGGCTGACATCTTCATGATGCTTTCTTTTCCCTCTACTGCTGCTTTCATCACTGTCTTATTTTTTGTCACCCTCCCTTCCCTATTCTTTGTCATCATTACTTCCTTGCTCTTTGTCATCATCACTTCCTTTCTCTTTGCTTTTACTATCACTTCCTTGCTCTTTACTTTTACTGCACTCCTCTTTCTTACTGCTATCTGTGGAGGATGATTTTTTTTGGGGAGTAGACTCATGAGAAGAAGAGGAAACATAAGGTGTGGAGGGCAAGGAATGAACATGAGGATGGCTTTGGGATGAAATTGTCTTGATCTATAGTTGCATAGAAGATGCAGAAGTGAAATCAGGGTGAGAGATGAAAGTTTCCCAAGGGATGCCCTTTTGTTTAAACTGGTGAAGGACAATGATCTTAATGAGTGAGTGATGAAATAAACTTGCTTTCTACTGGGCTGGAGGCTTTTTTCTAACAATGGAAGACATCTTGTCTATACTCTTGCACAGGAAGAAAGGTAGGTTTAGCAATTTAATTTTTTTGAAATGCATAAGGAGTCTGATGTGATAGGAATATACTTGGGAGTATCTACCTTCACAAGTAAAAAATTTCATGACTATTTTCATGAGGGCTGCATAGCCATCCAACAAGTGTGAGAAAGGGAATAAAAAGCTGCATGTATCTTGATGATCTGGCTTGAGAAAATGCTGATAGTGGCTGAAGTCAAGGTATGATTGTTTGAACCACTCTTCTCCTATGTTAGGGATTTTGGTTGCCTTAGAAACAGCTCTAGGAGTGAGTTTAAAATCTAAACCTGCTATGTGGACTTGCTTTCCATTCAACCTTAGGGAAAATAATTCTATTAGATGAGGGTGGCTAGTGACCTTTGGTATTTTTCTACTAAAGTCAAAACAACCTACCTCTTGAAAACAAGACAATATTGAGGGAGAGGCAGTGATTTCTTGAATAGTGTTGGGCTCAAATATGTTGTGTTGACCTCCCTTTTTAACCCTTTCCCTTGGAGGCATTTTTACCTTTATGTTCTTCTCCAAAAACAACTAGACAACCCTTAAATTAAAAAAACCAGGCTTTTTCTTCCTTGAACACTTCTTTTTCCTTTAATTCAACTTTTTGAAATATCCCTTATGTTTTATGAGCAATTTGAGGGGTAAAAATAGTGATAAATACCTCAAAAACTCTTTTGCAGTGATGAATACTGACTTGTGAGCAGCACTGGAAAATTTGGTCCTTTGAAAGAAATAATCAGGTGCTATGCCTTTACACCCAGGCACATATCGTCTGAATGAATTTTGAACAAAGAAAAAGCACTGGGCCAATTCAAAAAACTGTGTTTTTGAACGGAGTCTGAATGCCGGGTGGAGGCTGAACGAGGGTCTGGGTGGTGGCTGAATGAGGGTCGGGCAGAGGCTGAACGAGGCCGGGAGGAGGCTGAACGAGGGTTCGGGAAGAGGCTAAATGAGGGTCCGGGCGGTGGCTGAACGAGGGTTGGGCGGAGGCTGAACAAGGGTCTAGGTGGAGGCTGAACGAGGCTGGGCAGAGGCTGAAGGAGGAAATGCGTCATGCCAATGCACAGGCGCGTCGCGTCCTTTGTAAAATTTTGTAGTGAGATGCTATAGGCGCGTCGTGCTCAGCTACAGGCGCGTCGCGACCAAGGATTTCTGCACGAGGGGTTTGTCGAGGAAACATAAAAACTCCCTCTGTTTTCCAATCAACAGAATGTGAATAAGATATGCCCTTTGAGGGCTTTTATTCCTTTTTAAATGCTTTTATGGCACGTACTCTTCCTTTTGGATTTAAAAAAAAAAAAATCTTCATTTGAACCTCTGCCTCCGTGTTTTGTTTTTTTTTTTTTAGAAAAACAAAAGGTGACTGCTTTGCCTTGTGTGAAAGTTTGATTCACTTTCTTCTTGGTGCAAGGGTCATTTCTATGCTTTGAAATTTTGAAAATTTTGACCTCCATCCTTCTTTTTAAGGAGACAACTTATTTCAACACCTTTGCACCCTCTACTTATCATTGAAGGAAGTGCTCCCTGTACTCTTTGATGTCTATTGCATTTCTACCCAAATTCTATGAAATAGTTTTGAAACCTTTTTCACTGTGAGGTATTTTTAATCAGAATTTTTCAAACAGTGAAACCAGTTTGAAAACCATGCACTCTCTTCTTGTATATGAAGGAGATGCCACTTTCTTTGGATTTTTTAAGGTAGTTCCTATAAACATTTTCCTCTTTGTTTTTCAAATGAAGGAGGCCTTTTAAAACAGTCTTTGCCCTCTGCTTGTCATTGAAGGAGGCTTGTTTAAAACTGTGTCTTTTCCCTCTGCTTGTCACTGAAGGAAGCTTCATAAAAACAATTGATTTCCATTTGTTTATCATGAAGGAGGAAATTCAAATGCTTTATCCTTTATCAATCTGTGTGAGACAGGTCTCTTTGTAGAAATTTACTGTGAAGATAGTGAGTAGGTAAGATATTTCAAATTCCAACATATCTGCTTTGTGTCTCTCAGGTTAACTCTCTTTTGTAGTAGCTTTAGCTTCCTCTGTAAAGATAGTGTCTTTGATGGTTTTAGAGTCTAGGCTATAGGGACATAAAAAGGGCAGCTATTCCCTTTTTATACTCTTTCACTTTGATGCCTAAAACTGTTGGAAATATTTTTCCAGAGAACTAAATACACCTAGTCTCATAAGTCTGTTTTTAAGAGCTGTGCCCATATGTTCAGGAGGAATGTGCAAATGCCATTGTGAGTTGATATGAAGTGCTAGATGCAGAAAAATCCCACCCTTTGTACTCATTTTTCCATGATGGATGATTTTTTGAATTTCTTGGCACTTTGAGTTTGTAGGTGTGAATTATATAGGTTTCCTTTATCTTTGAAATCTGCATTTCTCTTATTTCCCAACAGTCAACTGTTCCAGTTTTGAAAACTTTCCTTGAAGTGTCCCTTTGTTTCAGAATTGGCTAATTCCATCTATCCATATCACCCTTGCAGAGATACATGGATAAAATGTCTTTGACCATTGGAGACCTTTCCTGAGGTATCATGATGATAATACTTGAAAATTTCACTTGATTACTTTCTTCTGACATAGGACCTTCGTACTCTACTTGTTCCTGAATTTGAAACTTACAAGCTTGGCTAAGACAAAATACAGTGATCATTTTGATGGTGTATGACCTAGGGGTAAACAAATTTTGTTTTCCCAGATAAGACAGAGGATGGCTGACTGGTATTTAAAACCAGGTTTTTTACTAAAGACATTTTTCTCAAGACACCTATTCTAAACACCATCAGCTAAACCTAAAAACTTTGTCATATCTTTTGAAGGGTTCCTTAGACATATTTAGGTTATCAAATGGACATTCAAACAGTGAGAGTGATAAAAGACAACTTATCTTATGCTTTGACAGAGAGCTGTGTGAAAATAGAGGATTTTGGATATTAGATATTCAAGGCTTTGTTGGAAATGTTTTCATTGATGGAAAAAGGAGGCAGTAGAGACAGAGACAGAAAAAGGACAACAACAGAAGAAAAGGAGAAGATAGCAGAGAAGAAGAGAGGAAGAAGCAAAAAGAGAAGCAAGCAGCGCAAAGGAGACAACATAAATGGAAAGGAGACAGGCGGAAGAAGACTGTTGAAATGTAACAGTCGAACAATAGAGGCACATAAACAGTCGAGTAGCAGAGCGGAAGCAGAGGCAGAGACAGAGAAAGGAGACAGAGAAGCAGAGGAGGAGGTAGAGAATACAGATACAGAGAAACAGTCGAGCAGTAGCGCAGAAGTAGAGGCAGAGCAGTTAACCAAGCTGAGGGTAATGGAACCAAGCGTTTTGCAATGAAACAGGGTTCATATATAACAAAGTGCTAAAGAAAGGTATATAACGAAAATAAGATGGGTCTATATATAATATAGTTTGAACAAAACTTATATGCATATGAAAATGACGAAGGCACGAAATTCTTTATTAAAGCGGAACCATGAATTGAATCAGAACCCTAAATATGAACAGTCAAACCAGAAGTAAGCAAACCAGCAGTATCACGTGCCCTTGCGAGTGGTAAGCAGTAACACCTTTTTGGACGCGATACATGCCTCTGTGTGACACATGGTAGAGGGTAGTATTGTAAAACCGTTTTCATCACGTGAATTCAAAAGATTAACCTTAGTGCTTCTAATCTATGCGATATTCATTGGTTTCCGTCGGATTATGGGTTGGAGCGCGACGTATGGCGGACTGTTGGATCCGTTCAACAGTTAATGTAAGAAATGCATGTGGGTCCCCTGAGCGAAATATATGTTAAAATGTTGTGTTGGTAGTGTAATCAGGTTAATAACACAATTCCAAAGGTTGTGCAGTGTATTAAGATTTTATTATAAGCTGAAGGTCGAACCATTGTATAAAGTGATAAGGTCAGGTTTTTAAATAAATCAAATAAAAGGCGTTGATTTATGGTTCGAGTCAAAAGGTTGAACACTATTGCAAGGTTAAAATTATTAAAGCTATTTGTTATAAAGGCCAAGGCTTATATAAAAGGGAGATATAGTTCGGGTGGTTCATTTAATTTACCAAAGGTCATATTATTCGAGAGTTTAATAACAAAGGGTGGGACCCCCCCCCCCCCCCCCCAACATATATAAAATTTCGAGAATCATTAAACCAGCTGGAGGATACACTAAAGCGGAAGTAGAAGCTTATATATATACAACATGGTACATATGTTGTGCTTTATATTCAAAGGCTCAAAGCATATATATATATATATATGGAGCGCTTTATGGACAAGGGACCAAAGGTATAATACAAAGCATATGTATTATATATTTTGGCGCAAGATCAAAAGAACCAAAGGTTTTATCGCTTGGTTTTAAAAACAAAAAAAGTCTTATACTGTGGGACCCTCACCCAATCGCATCAGAGAAAGTTGAAAGCAGAACATGTTAATAAAATATTGCGATTACGATGAAGAACCGGACCCGATGGGCTTATAAACTGTGATTCATACATGCTTAAGTTCCTACATCAGAGTAGACCATCGCATCGGAAAGAAGCAGAACATTAGAGCACTATATTAAAATATTGCGATTGCGATGAGGAACCAGACCCGATGGGCTTATAAACTATGATTCATATATGGTTGAGTTCTGGTAAGAAATGTTTCATCACATCGGAGAAGGAGAAGGGCATTGGAACATGCAAATGCAAGTTGCGATTGCGATTAATCGCAATCGGAAGTATTGGAAAAGCGATTCATCGCATCGCATCGAATCAGAGTGATCACATCGCATCGGAGGATAATACAAGCTGGGCAAGAGGGCCCGAAAGGGAATTTTTATGTATTAAAATGATTCTTTATTGTTATATTGAACGTGGCAGTTTGTATGTTAAAAGGCGCTATTACAGATACATAGCAGTTACACCATGACAATGCACATATCAAAATGCCTTATTATTATTGTGCCGAGAATCAATTAGCATGATATAAAAAGCACAATTACATATGTATGGCATATGGCCGTTACACTGCGACAGTGAACAAGAAAACAAACAGAGCCGAAAGGGACAAAGACACAGTCAAAGAAAAGACTAATGCGCAACGATCCAAAAGGATGAATGAGTTGAGCTGGAGTTCTCATTGTATTTGAATATAAATGTTTTAATATATTTATATTGTTGTGATGCATTGGAAAGTCTCTGGAAGAGAAAAAAATTCCTACTGTAATATTAAAATTAGTACCTACAGTTATATTTTTCTGAGTGAGCTAAAAAGAAATGAGAAGGCAGAAGACCAAGAGGTATGACTATCCATTTTGAATTCCTAGAGGAAAACAAACAGTCATCAGGAATTCTCTATAAGTAATATCATCTTGATATGCATAGAGAGGTTAGAGACAGTGAGAATAGAGAATGCAGAGTATGGAAAACTGAGATAGAGAAGATAAGGAAGAGAGGAGCAGAAAGAGATGCTACAGAACAGAGCTGATATCTGAGGTAAATCAGCAAAATATTCTTTTGATAAATTGAGGAAGTTGTAGCTTCGCTATCAAGTTGAAGCTTGATAGCTGTCAGTTGTAGCTGACTGAGGTTGGAGCCTCCTGTAGGTTGGTGCCTGCAGAAAAACAGTGGTGAGAGGGAGTTGGAGCTTGCCTTTGCATCACAACAATAATAAGATGTGGTTTTCTCCCTTTATGGGTTTCCACTTATATCTGCTGTCTCTATGTGTGTTGTCTATATGTTGATATGATCCATTCAATCTACTTAATGTTTGGTGCTCTCACAATATTTTTAAATACTGTTCACATATTAAGCTGTAAATAAGTTTGATGAAAAATTTAAAAAGCTTATGCATGTGTTAAACTGATTCACCCCCCCCTCTCAGTTTAACTAAAGATTAAATAGGCTTATGACAGTTATGGACAAGGGAGTTTTATCAAGACTAAGAACTTGATGACCACCTCTAACATTGTCTTTAAGAGAGGATAAGATAAAAAATTCTCTGAGGGGTTTTCTGGAGGACAAATCAAATGTTTGAAATTGGTTTCTAGAAAACCTAGGCAAGACATATAGTCATCACAACATGCAAAATAATGAAGACTAACAGCTTTCCCTTTCAGGCTTTGAAGTTGCTTGAGAGTTTTAGGTGATGGTACTTATTTTATTGCCTAGAACTTGAGGGGGTCAACTTTGATCCCTTGTTGGGATACTATGAATGCTAACAGTCTGCCTGCATTGATGCATAAGACACATTTGATGTTAGAAAATTATATATTATGGAGAAATGCAACACATAAAATATGCGGAAAATACAAGCACACAAAACACATAAAACCAGAGAGACACATATATACGTGGTTCACCTAGTTTGGGCTACGTCCACCCCAAATAGCCAGTCCTTCCTTTCTATTATCCAGCAAAATGAATAGACAAAACCTACAGCAGATCCACTATAATATCCTCTGTTTTCTGTCACAGTCTCCCTATCTATTTCCCGCTCAGAGAATACACATATATTACATAGCCGCAATACAATACCCTCATATAAAAAGAGGGGTTGCCTTCTAGGGCAAAAAACCCTAAACTAAACATAACTTCTACCGTCGGATCATCCACATAATGAACGACCCAGATTGACTAGAAATTACTATACTTTTACAAGGCCATTTTACATATGTTTTTTAGCTTCGGGGGCGCTGCCCCTGAAACCCCCACCAGGGGACTGCTGGCCCCCGAACCCCCCAACCGGGGGGTCAGCCCCCCCGAACCCTGCGGCGGGGACAAGTCCCCCCCGCACCCCCCTGCTGCAAGGGTGTATAGTTTTCCTAGGGTATACATCCAAATAAAACAAGGATCTCTGAATCAGGATGAAAATCAGGCTCCACACCCAACATTTGAGGGGGTTCAAGCATAGGTTGTAGTGTCGGCACCATCGAATACCAACCGTAAATCCTCAAGATGGTCACTTCATTTTTTGGATCGTACTGTGAGGTCATCCATGTAGGCTAAGATGAGGTGAGCCAGATCATGGAACATATAATTCATGGCATGCTGGAAGGTGGCTACAACATTTTTAAGACTAAAAGGCATAACTTGATATGAGAATGTGCCCCAGGGGATTGTGAATGCAGTCTTGTACTGATCTGTATACTAGATTTGAATTTGATTGTACCCTAAGAATCCATCCATGAAGGATAAGGCCTCCTGATTGGTGCATGCATCAATGACTTCGTCGATGAAAGGGGTAGGGTAGTTGTCCTTGGGACAAGCTTTGTTTATGTTACACCATTTTTTGGTCATCTAACCTTTCACCATTAGATGGACCCAAGTACACCACGTAAGACCAGTTTTACCCCAAGTAAAACTGCTTTCACTATGTTAATTAGGAAACCCCAAAAGGAATAATTAATTAAACCATAATTTAATGATTATTCCCAGTCATGTTTAACCCAAAAACAAGGAAATTAATGAGATAAACCCATAGTTATCTTATTATTTTCTAGGAATAATTATTTAAATAATATTCCTTGTTAAATATGACCAAATCAAACCACCATTAATCAAATAAATCATTATTTACTTGATTATATCCCAACCACTTCCTTAAAAAGATAAATAAATAATTTATTTATTTATTTTTCACTAATCAAGGGATTTGACCCAAGTCAAACACCCTTTCCCTCCAACAAATAATAATAAAATATTCCATAGAGGTGGATCTAGATGTGATTAACCTTATTTTAATCATGCACCAAGATCTAGAAGGACCCAATATTTTGTTATAAATAGGAGGGTTTCCCCCATCATTCTTCACCTTTTGTTGCATATTAGATCACTCTGGATCTATACACTTGGTCTCATTTCTGCCATTTTGCTCCCATTGATCTCTACCTTCTACATTGGGTTTTTCTACATCTACAAGAGAGAGAAAGCTTAGATCTGAAGTGCTGAGGACTACAAAGAACCCATCCCATTGAGGAGATCTGGATACACCTTCTTGTTTCCTCCCAGGTGCCCCGTAATATAAAAATTCATTCAAAAATCGTGTTCTTGTCTTGTCTGTTGGATGCATGGAGCAAACTCTTTACTTTACTGCTTAATGTCTTTCCATTTATAGATCTGTTTGTTGCAGCACTTTAACTACTAATTGCAGATCTGAAGATGTTTTGCAGCCATTATTGTTGTTAGGGCTATTAGTTATGCGTAGCTAAAGTGGTTCTTTTTCGTACACTTCGACGAAGAATTCATACTAACAGTTTAAATCTCGAAAATCAGTGCAGACTAAGATGGAGACATGTTTTTTCATGATGGGTACAGGGTTGGAAACCCACAATGTGTAGGTGATTAGGTAGATGTGTCCGGATTTATGAAGCTTGTCTATCTCTTGTTTGATTGCTTCAGCTTTGGATGGGTGTAATTGGCGCTGCTTTTGGCGGACTGGTGATACGTTAGGCCAGGTGTCAATATGGTGTAAAACGATGGTGGGGCTTAGTCCTGGCATTTACAAATCATTTCATGTGAATATATCCTTGTACTCTTGTAATAAGTCTGTATAAGCGACTACCTCATATGGGGAGCATGCTGATCCTAGTGATATTTCTTCGGTTTTGCTTGGTTTTCTTGAGATATTCACCTTAATGGTTGGTGAAATATTCAACATATTCCCTTATTCAAATGCATTGGGCATTGGGATAGGGTTTTTGAACCAATATACCTTCCCATATGGAAGGAAGTATTTGGATTCAATGGTGTAAATATCCTGGGTTTTTGGGCTGCTAGGCACAAACATTTTTTTTGGAAGAAAAAATGGGCGGTTATTCATTAAGTCCCACAGACAATCTGGTTCCGTCATGGCCTCTAAAATATCTTCATTAGAGTGAAACAAGATTTCTAAGGGGGAATTGTTTTGTGCGAGGCCGTGAGGAATTGGTTCGGGCCTAATAATTCTAGTCGATAGACATGAATATGATTATGTGGTTGATGCCATGGAACCAGATGAGGTTGATAGGGTGCAGATGGGTTGAGTTTTCACTGTCGAAGGTACCACTTCCATTGTGGCAGTTTCAACAGTATCAACACCAAGGAAATATGAGAAGACAACATGAGTCATGGTTCCCATGCATGATGAGATGAATAATATATGGTGTCGTGTGTCGTCAGTGTTACATGGTGGAATAATTTCCGTCATGATTGTTTGTTTCTTAATGAGAGAAAATACATGCTCTTTTGGTGGTGTAATAAGGATACACACACCTTCCTTTACTTGAATATTGTGTTGAATGCAGAGGTGCCGAAATTTTTTCAGCATGGAGCATATCTCTGTTTCATGGTTGTGTCTCATGAAAATCGTGCATGGAGTAAAGGTACCTAGCGAGTATATGGTGTGA
The DNA here is from genome assembly GCA_034641835.2 of Pinus albicaulis. Lineage (NCBI taxonomy): Eukaryota > Viridiplantae > Streptophyta > Pinopsida > Pinales > Pinaceae > Pinus > Pinus albicaulis. The sequence goes on from CM076581.1 coordinate 709,422,720, forward strand.
GAACCAATACTAATCTCCATGCCAGATATGGATCCTTGGAGATGGTTGGGCATTGGTGCATTTTTGCGCTTTTTCCACCTCCAAGTCTTTGGTCTTCGGTGGTGTTAGCATTGCAATTTTTCAAAAAAAATTTCAAAGTCTGGACATCGTTGTAAGTCGTGTCTTTGATCCTCTCTTGTCTCATAACCTATGGTGGAGAGACCTGGAGGGTTAAATTGTATGAGTATTTATCACTTTTTAATAAAATAAAAAATAATTGTGAGTCCAATAGTCTATTTTTGTTACAAAGTCGTTAGGGTAAAGTCTCTTTTAAATAGGTCTTTTAACTACTTTCAATGGTTAAGGTCATGATTTTCCATTTGAAAAAAGGTCTTATTCTTACACTATGATTTCATATCCGAGGTCAAAGACAAAATGTTAGAATCATGAATTCTGTTAAGAATAATACAAGATTAGTTGTTCTTTACGTGAGAGGCAACCATCTTCTTCAAAAGTTATGGTTTTTACATGAATAACTGTCTTTTTTAGAAAGGTAGAAATTACCTACAAAATTAGTACAAGGAAGCAGAGGAAAAATTATTCAAATGAAACCAACACTGTTATTCGAAGATTGAGGACATGTTAAAGAAAGGGGTGTTGCTCACCTAAAGGATGTTTATTTTTCAATGGACGATGCATTAAAGGGGTGATTATTTTTCTGCTAAGGTTACACAAATATATTTCTACTCATTATAGGGTATATGTGTCAAAGTGCAGTATGAGTAGAAATTATTAATAAATATGATGGAGTTTGGTGAAATGAGTTGGAAACAGGTTTAAATCATTTCCGTGTTTGTGTCATTCCTTCTCACTGAGTCTTAGGGCATGCATAACTCTGCCTCCATTCACTCTTGTGAAAATTGCAATTAAATATTTTTATTCTCCATTTTAAAACAATTTGTTAACAAGTGCCAGCAAGTAGGGTTTCATGGAGTGTATTCCTTGTTTTACAGCTGTGCATTGGAGGTTGGGTTAATAGCAAGAATTATGGGCAAAGGAGGTAACGTGAGCCGTTCAAAGCCATCTAACACTCATTTTGTTGATCATCATGATAAGTAAAAGTTCAAAGCAGTAGGTCGGTACCATTTTTTAAGGAAATTTTCAGGTGAGAATGTGGTAGTGGCTCAAGCATTTGCTGAGACATTTGATGGAGAAAATTTTAGGATTGGGTCTCAGACCTTCAATATTACTGAAACCATCATTGCAAGGGAAACTAAGACTTTAGAAACATGTGAGTCTTGGCATAAGAATAAAAAAATTCTCCTTAAAGCTGATTCAAATGTTTATTTAAAGCCTAAGCATGAAAATATTGGTTGGACTCCTACCATTCATATTTCATACTTTAAACCTGAGTGGAAGTATGTCATTGCTACTGTACAACGTTACATAACCTATGAGGGTAGGTTTTCAACTGTTCACAAATACCAAATAAGGTTTCTATCCCATATCTCTTGTGCCAAACCTATGAATCTGCCCTTTTTCCTTCACAGATCCCTATTATAAATGTCTTTGAAAGATACAGAAAACCCCAGGCTACTCTCTTCATAATATTTATCACAGAGGTTTGATTAAGATACTAGTAGTTTATCACCTAAGAAATAAAAGAAATACATGGGAGAAATTTTTAGCAGATGAGGTATTTAGCAGTGTTTATACAGGAAGAAGAGTAGGAAGGCCCAAAAGGATAAAAACTCAAGAACAACAATCAAAACCTACCCCTACATCAACTCCCTCACAAGCTGGCCCATCTTCAATTTCATCTAGTAGGCAGACTAGGAGCTTAGCCAGAAAGGCTTGACCCACTACATCTACACCAATAACACAACCAAAAAATGAGGTCTACACTAGCAGTTCATCCAAGGAGCCACAAACCTTAAGGTCTTTCATGCAGGAATGTAGAAACAAGCTCAAACAAAGAAATACCCTGCTTGAAAAAAACACTGTGTCTAAAAGAAAAGAGGATACAACTTCCTCTTCAAAGGGTAAACATAGGAGAAGACTCGACAGAAAGACCTTCAATGGAAATCAACCCTAAAGCCTTGACATCAAGCCCTATTTTACCTTTAGTGGAAGTCAACCCTTAAGCCATGACATCAAGCCCTATTTTAGAAGCTATATAGGAGACTCAAAAAAACAATGCCATTTCATTCAAAGTGGCTACTCTTTCACAAGTCTTTTCCTCACTCAAGAAGGGGAAAAGAAAAGTTTCAAAGACTATCACAATGGAAGAACCTACCGTAGCTCAAATTTTCTCATATATTGGTTCTTCAACCAAGAAGAAGAAGAAAAATATAATACATTCATATTCATATTTTGAGGAGGATAGCAGTGAGACAAAGTTCACTAAGTCAGAGTTTGAAGAAGGACAATCAAGCAGATTCATACATGGTAGAAAGAGGACTATATATATTCCAAAACCATACATTCAAGGGCCTCACACCAGGCCCAAGGACAAGCTCAGATTAACATTTAAGCTCATTTCCAACCCTGCTCTTAGGGATGAAATCATAAAAATTGATGATAGCCTAGAGAATGAAACTAGGAAGAAAAAGAATCAACAGAAAAATCAAGCACAAAAGAGGAGGTCAAACAAAAGGGTAACTAAAGCTGAAGCTATCAGAATCTTTGCTTATATATTAGACCTCTAATGAATGAATATACATAACCTTGAAAATCTGAAGGAAATTTCCATTTTTGGTTTATATTCAGTATTTTCAGATATAACTACCCTTTTAAGAAAAGGTAGCTATTATTTTTAGATTTTTTATATGGAGAGGAAAAGCTTCTTTTTGGTTCTATTCTCATAGGAATGACACTAAATATGATGAAGTGAATGTAACCTCTATGGTGATGATATTTTTCCAAGTGTCATATAATCAAGATAACTTCCAGTTGGTTAGCCATTCCTATATTTTTGCAGATAAGTATACATGTGTTCCTTTGAGTTGGTGGATTCCAATTTTTATGGAAGCAATTTTTGACAAGCTATAGAGAGCACTCAGCCACATCTACTCAACCAACTTCAACTCCATGATGCCATGTTTTTTCTTTATTTCTATTTGAGTTTCCTTTTTACTGTTTTGGATAAGCTCTACTAAATGTAGAGAGTTGTAATAAAGTCATAAAAAATAGATTTACACTTTTATTGGAGGCTTTTATGCATAAATCCTTTTTGTATAAATACTGTGTAATGAAAAGAGAAAAGGGTTTGTTGGTTGTACCTTTCATAGCATACTGTGCTATATTTTGAATACATAATATATCATAAGCACTCTTGAGGACTTATGAATGTTTGTGTGTGTATTTTCTACTTATCTTATTTATTTCCATATCTGAATTCTTCAGTTCCAGACTGTGATATTAATATTGTTTCATGTTTTTGTTAGTCTCATGATATATCTATGTATGATTATCTAATTTTATCAGTATTTGCTGGAAATATTTCTTGATAATATATCTATGGTAATTTATCCATGAAAATTCCTTGTAACAGATACCTTTATATGTACAACGAAATTTTTGTAAGCCTTGTAAAAGATTTCTTTTGTTGATGCATTATTAATATGGATCTTGTGCTATTTATTCATCCAAACAGTGGATTTCTATCCTATAGACCCACTTTCCTTTTGCATTTTCTCCTAGCCAATAAATATCAAACTTACCCTTCCCACCACATATAGCCCTAGTACCCTCATATGTGTGAAAGAGAGTTATCTGTTAGAAAACCCTTCAACGAATGTAAGATTGAACCACCTTCCAATAATCCAATCCAAATCATAGAATATCCCTTGAGCTTAAGATGTGTCTGGTCAGGCACTTTTCACAATCCAAGTGCTGATTCCAGCACTAACAGGTGGTGTGGCTCCTTTGGGGAGTCCTGACTCAACGCTACTCTTGCCGCTCGTGACCTTGGGAGGTATTGACAATTCATAGTGTAGTGAATTTGCGAGCATATCAGTAGCAGCATGTGATATTCTATTGATTAGAGAGATGAATATGTGGTATGGTTGTGACCATGCGAAGACTTTCATCAAGTTTCTTTAGTTCCAGAAATTGATTGACCATGTGGTCCTTTCTATCGCATAAGGCACATGGTATTCTTAGCTGGTTTCATGCCCTGCTAAGATGATTGGTCACCTTAGCTTTCCTAGGGTTTTGGTGACGATGGGAAGAAGGCCACATTGCACCTGGCTACCTAGGTTCGAAATCAGTTACATCCGGATATTTGGTGACCAATGAGCGCATGTTGTCTCACATTGGTTGAAATTGGGGGATGTCAGGACAATGTCAAGCGTGATGGTTTCCTTGGAAAATAAGACGAGCCTGTTGCTCTTTGGTTTTACAATCCCTTTGGACCACCTGAGTGATTTGGTACCATTTTTGAAATGATATTAAATTTGGGCACTTAGCGATCAAATGATTTCTTTCGTCACATTGTACGCAGGCTGGGATTAGGCGTGGAGGGTGGTTGGGGGCAGGAATCTTCCCCCTCGTTAGCCATTTTTCTTTGGATATGAAGAGGATGGACCTGGTTGCCTCATTTTCTTGGGCCATTGAAATTTCTACTGAGTCTGAATCCGGTCTGTCTTCTGCAGCGAGATGGGTTATGGCACAACGTAAACAATTTAACGTCGAACGAAAAAGGGGAATGTAGGGACAACGATGAAATAGGTGGTTATTTGAACACACCTGGCAAGATTACTTGACTGCTCGTAGGCTGACATAGTACATCGGGTTGATCGGGGACCATCTTTGAAAAAAATCTATAGCGACATAGTCAGCGACGAAGTGATCTCGTTCATCGCAAAGTGCACAGAGCTGGATTAGAGCTCGAGGATGGGTATGGGGGATAGGTGTTTGTTCATTTGATCATCTATACTTTGACATATATAAGATGTTACTTGTTGATTTTGTCCTTGTAGTTCTGCTTGTGGATTCTATGTCTGAGTCGGCTAATTTGGGGTTTTCAGCGATGAAACATCACATGAAATCCAACACACATAAGAATCGACAGATGTGGGGACAATGTCGCACGTGGTGTTGCTCCAAAAATTTGACACGTATGTTATCTGTGCTGAACTAAGTTTATTTGGGAAACTTGCGATATTTGATACCAATGGTTAAACACCCTTAACTCGGGGCACTATGTGATTAAGTGATCAGGCTCGTCACATAGTGCGTAAAATGGGACATGTGGTGTGGCCTCTGTTCGCTGTCTCTGGGCTGTTGGGGTGAATGTATACGAGCAGGCTGTAGGTTCCTCTTGTACATACAATATGGTTTTCAATATGGTTTTGGGTTCACCCTTGTTCATTTGCATGGATGATTCTGAGGAGTCCTCCTGGTAAGATTGTTCTAGGGATTGCAAGGCATCTCCATAACGCGACATTTCTGGGCAGTGATGGGTATAACACCCATAATGGTCGCATATGGCGCACGCATGATTGGTGCGTAATGATTTTCCTTGGTTGTCCGTGACATGTTCCTTTTTGTGGGAATTCGAGGTCACGCCATTTTTTTGGGTGTGTAGAAGGGGTTTTAATTCTTCTAACTACGGGAAAATATTAGTAGGATGAACTACAACATCGCATAATGCACAAGGTTGTAATGCCATAGGTAACTTGGGGGTTTCAAATTTTTTCCCTTTTTTGTTATTCTTCTTGGCCATGCCAACTGGCGCTACTACAGGTGTTTCTTTAAATGTTATGATGTCTTGTGGAGTAATATGGGTTATTCCTATAGAGGTAATTCCCAGGCTTTCCAGCATGGCTGGAGGGACCAAATACCACACGGGCATTTCAAAATCCATATTTGGAAATGTCATAGTTTCCATGACTTGTTTTGATATAAAACCAAGTGGGGGATACAAAAATGGGGTTTGTGAAATGGCATATGGTAGAAATTCCATATCGGTGGCTCTGACATCCATACTGCTAGTTTCTGCATTAGGGCTACTTTTGGTGTTTGATGAGAGCATCATGCACCTCCGTGATTTCAAGGAATTCCCCTTGTATAATAGAGGGATCTCCTAGGAATGATCCTAGGATGGATAATGGTTTGAATTGGCCTAGGCCAAATTCTGTATACTTTGTGAGTGGTTTTTTGTTTGTGTCTACATATGGTAGTACGAAATATAGAGAAGATATGGGTTTCTTGTCGTAGTATGTGAGTTGTTCGATGGTGATGATCCAATTGTCATGGGGAGACATCATTACCCTAAAGAAAGAGGATACGATTGCAGTCATGGCATACATATAACTCCACCCGAGGAGTATATTATAGTCTAGTTGTGCGTCTAGGACCTCAATGTTTATAAGAACAGTTTTGCTGGCCAAGTTTACTGGGAAATTTTGATAAAGAATGACAGGGGATGATGGGAGCCAGTCGTATGCTTTAAGCATGATTTCAGACGATTTTAATTCAGGTGATCCTAAATTTTTCCAAACTGATTTGGACATGATACATGTGGATGCTCCTTCATCCATGATGCATCGATGTATGGTGATATTCTGAACAGAAACCGGTATATGGAAAGCGACTAGAGAAGGAATCCTATGACCTGCCTTTTCTAGATAAAAAACCATTAGGTTCGAATTGAAAGGATCGATTGTGCCTAATGCAAAAATTAATGCTTTCTGTTGTCTTGGGTATGATTCCATAACTTCCAAAGTTGACATAGAAGCTGATGAATGAGATAAATAATCCATTATACTATAATTATGAGTAGCTTTGGAGTGATGTCCTGCACGCCTGGTTGGTCCTTTGACCGTTCTTGGAAGGGGCTCAATAGGTACTTTGTAGATAGTTAACAGTGTGGTAGGTGTGCTCATACTTGTACCCAATGGGTTGGTATCCAAAGGTGTATCATAGTTCCTATTCCTTGTTTGGAAGAACAACTCTTCGCTAGCCATGTGGATCTCGTGGCTGCCTCCTCCAATATCGTTTTGGGGTGATTTTTGTTGCTGGGTGTTAACCACTCCTTGGTGGGGGAAAGGTTCCTGCATTACCACAGGTTGTTGGGTAGGTCACCCTTGTCCTCGGTTACCCTGATTTTTTTTCAATTCGGGGAGTTCGGGACAGTGGTGAGTGTAATGGCCATATTCACCACATATGGCACAAGAGTGTTCTATCCTTAGACTGGGTCTCTTTTTTTTCTCTTGGGAGTTACTATTTGGATCTTGGTTTTGATTTCGGTTGGGGTTTCCCCCAGACTGAGATCACCGGGGGCGTTGTTGATTACTGCCCCTTGTCCAGAGTCTCCCTTTTGCTTGATCCTAGGCTTCTTTTTTGCAACGTTTGGAGGATTATTGTTGTTATCTTGGTCTTACGACTGTCACTGCTGATATTGGGATGGTTGCACTAGGTTCACCAGTGTTTTGTTTTGCGTTGGTGGTGTATTTTGTGTGGGAAAAAGGGGGTATAGGTTCCCCTGTCGCTGATTGGTGTAAGATTGCTGGGGAAGCTCTCTTGTATCATCATTTATAATTGAGTACTGGTTCCCCTACGAGGGAGGGTATGATCCTCCCTGTTGCTGATGGTATGGCATTACCCTATTCGTCATATTCTCCAAAGGTGCAGACTAACTTTTATGGTAGGCAGGTTGTGATACGTTATGAGTAGAATCATATGAGTATCGTGGGTACCGGTTACTGTTTCTTAGGTGACTTTGGGCTAACGACCCGATCAAACCATCTGTAGTATTTGCGGCGCCTGGTAATTCCCTATATTTTTTTAGGGACGAGGAATTTGCCAAGACGTTGTAAATATATCCTAATTGGGTGTATATGAGTTCAAGCTATTGGGCCTTGCTAATGGCATCCTCCTCGGAGGTGGGTTTCTGAGTCACCACATCTTTTGAAATCTCAGATGTGAGAATTTTCAAAAACAAGTCCAAAAACACTCTATCTTCGAGTTTGGATTTACACAAACTATGGAGTCGCTACCATTCATGGAGATGGTTTGATATATGGACAATTGGTGTTTGTCTAAAATGTGTCAGCAGTTCCATTCCCGAATCATGATGGATGGGGAGTTGAAAATATGTGATGAATGAGGTACCGAGGGCGCTAAATGTGCCATGAGAAGCAGAAGGTTTCTCAACATACCATTTCGCCGTAGGCCCTATTAGGGTGCGTTGAAAAAGACTTAGTCTAATGGTATCATCAATGATATTGTTGGACGAACATGATAGGTGGAAAGTCATGATATGATTTCCTGAGTCTTACGCTTTCTTCCCTTCGAATTTTGGTATATCCAAAGGGAGCTTCGTGGGCATGGGGGGCTAGTTAGGGCCATGAGAAATCGAGTCATTAGTTAATTTCTTTAGATTTTGAAGATTAAGTGATGCTAAGAAATTTAATTGCGTATTGAATGCCATTGTATATTGTGAAAAAATAGGTATATGAATGTGATGGTTTAGGGGAGGCGCCTAGGGAATATTACCCTGTGGCGTGCCCTGATGGATGTTTTGTTGATTCCCTGAAGGGGTAGCGCTCCTCTGCCCTCTAGGGGTTGTAGGAGGGGATGAGTGTGGTGACCCTGCCAGAGTTTCCACTAATGTGGTATTGGGTGACCCTTGGGTGTTTCCAATCATAGATGCCCTGATAAAGGATGAACCGATAATGGCAGCAACATGTCTTCCTCGATGCCTAAATGGCAGGAGACGTGGCACTCCTCTCTCTAATGGGGGGAGGTCCAAGAAAGATCTAGATCAACGTGGTCCCGTTGGATCCATTATGGTGTCGACTAGCTTAATCTTGATGATAGTTTTGGTTTGTTAGAGGAAGGAAGATTTATATCAAAGAAAATATGATCACATGCATAAACGAAAGCGTAAAATAAGAAGTAATTTTTCCTTTAATTTAAAGCTATGTGATCAATCAAGCAAAAAATTTGGTTTTGTTTGTTTTGCATATGGTACTCAAAAGCCTATAAATACCTACTCGTCCTTACACTCTCAATGTAACTGGGCCTTGCCAAGATATCTCCTGATGGGTACTGGGGCTAACATCCTGAAAGAACTGGCAATGCCTTCCAGTAGCCGAAGAATCTACCAAGGTAATGGTATGAGGATCAAGTGCTACTTGCACCATCACCTATAGGGAAGGATGCCATAGTTTTGGCTACTAAAGTACTATCATTTCACGTGAGCATTCGAGTCTTGATATTCTTGGTAATCAACTACCAGTACCGAGAACTAGATGGTTCAAGTAGACCCAAAAAGTATTGCACAAACTGGGCGTAAGCTTAACCCCCTATGAAATGGGTCTCTCGTAACACTCAGGTATTCGTTCCATGGGCGGATAGGCGGATTTGAAGCTCCCTAAAAATTCAACATATATGTTTCAAAATGTATTATGAACACAATGACTTATTGGATGCATAACTCTGATGGTCCTAACCTGGACTATAATTTCTTTTATGGCCCATGTGAGGAGAATTTAGTGAGTTCAGTTAATGATTATTTTTAGAGAGTCTCAATTTTTATTAGGGTGTGCTTCAGTGAAGTAACTATAAGAAGATGATAAAGGTCCCAAAACACTGGGTGCCTTTTGGTCCAATACTTACCAATGCTTCGTGTGTGCTTTGGTGTGAACAATAATAAGTGTTATGAGATGTGGATATGTGCTGAATGTTGATCAACGATTGTCATTGATGTCAACCCAAGCAGCACCAGGGGCTACCCCAATATTTCATGGGAATTTTGACCTACCAAATTAATATATTCTGGGTCAAAAATGATTTTTATGTTTTCTACTTTTCGAGATGTTTCCGTTGATATATGGCTCACCATGTAATTCTTCACAGTTTGAGAGATATTCATGTTTGAAGTTTGTACCCCAAGTTAGTGGGCTAAAACCCCATGGGGTTGTGGCATGGGTAATTGAAAAGTAATAATTAATATTTTTTAAGCTCCTAAAATCCCTCCCTCGTTCACTTGTTGAAGCCCCTCTCAACCTAAGCATTTATATAAATTGTGATCCTCATATCCTCCTCATGTAAGGGATTTCGCCATCTGAAACAAGTCATCGTGGAATTTTCACTCTAACTTTGTTTATATGAAGGTTCAAAAGCTGAAATTTTTATGAGGCAAAGAAACAATCCTGAGGAAGCTCCTACAAAAATTTTAGACCAAGTTATGCAATATTTTCGGAGATATGATTTGTGGAAATTAGTGCTTTTGCAGGCTACTGAAATTCATCTCAAAGACGTGACCTTGGGCAAATCGTCATAACTCTCTCTCTGAGTATTGGATTGGAATTATGTAAAAAGTGGTAGATAAGAAATATAATTTATTTTTCACTTTATCAATGTCAGAGCTCAATGAAGAAACAATGACATGTGGCATGCCGTACAAGTTCTCTCTACTAAAACAATCCATAATTAGGGCATTGTGAGAGATTGGGAATAACTCTCCCTTGAAGAATCCAAATTGGGTCAGACCTGTGGCATTGGAAATAATACTGAGAGTAATACTACAGGACTGAAAATCAGATATTGGGGATGTAAAATAACATACATAAACCAGATTCAATATCGAGTTCCTAGAAGGCAAAAAAAGCTAGATCATGTGTTGTCAAGAGCTGCAAAGGACCAAACTTTATAGGGTAGCAAAGCAAAGCAAGGTGCAGCAGAGGGTAGCATGACAAGAGCTGAAACCAAGGTGAAAAACAATAGCAAGAAGTTCATCACATGAAGTCTTCAAGTGGGCAGCACTGCATACAATCATTGTAAAGGTATCATTGTACTAAGTCATTGTAAATACATTATTGTTAAAATTGTTCTAGTGTCTATCTGCCAAGAGTTGAAGAGGTAGTGTCAGGGGGTCTAGGATCATCATTAGGTTATTGTGTCATAGTTGGGGTTATGGTATAGTGTGTCTTATTCTTCTACATCATTCTATATCATTGTAAAGTGGACCATTTTCCCTGGTATGAGAGTCCATTCTTCTTTTATTCTTCTATAGGGGGGTAGGGTGGTGCTAGGGTGAGTTGTAGCTCATTGGGTGTTGGGGAATCTGTTCAGTTGACTACTAAAGAATCTCAGGCGTTGGAGTGTCCATCCAATGGGAGCTGGAGAAGAATTATTTTCTAGATTCTAGGAAGTTGGAGCTTTATTTTAAATTGGAGTTGAATATTAAAGAATTATTAGAAAAGCATTAGGTGGTTTTTGTCCCGAAGTGGGTTCCCACCTTAAAAAATGTGTGCATTTGTGTTACTTTTGTTTGTTGCTGTCATTGTACAAACACTGATAATAATTGAAGATTAACTAATGCTCTAATTGAAAGAGATACTGATTCACCCCCCCTCTCAGTATTTCCAACAATTGGTATTAGAGCATGGTTCCTTCAATAGCAGTTTAACAGTTGGAAGGAGGTCATGGAGCATACCAAGAATGGTGTACCTCTTTTCAATGAAAATAATTATGCACTCTGGAAAGGAATAATGGAGGTCTATCTCTTGGCGCAAGGTTACGAAGTATGGGACACTGTTCAAAATGGATTTACATCAACCGCTGATGAACAAGGTAAGAAGAATTTGGTAAATGATGCAAAAGAAAAGAATATTATTATCAGTGGAATTATTGAATCTACTTATCATAAAGTGTTCGGTTGTAAAACCACCAAAAATGTATGGGACAAGCTTGAGAATATATATGCAGGTGACTCAAAGCTTCAAATCTATAGATTAAAATTTGAGCAACTCAGAATGAAAGAAACAAAGCTTCAAATCTATAGAGTAAAATTTGAGCAACTCAGAATGAAAGAAGATTGCAACATTGTTGCATACTTCCAATACGTTGATGAAATAACCAATACTCTGGAAGGATTGGGAGAGCCAGTTGATGAGAAGACTATTATACGAAATATTCTTAGAACGTTACTAGGGAGATTCAACCCAAAGGTATTGGTCTTAGAACACAGTGAAAATTTGGACAAACTCAACAAAGAGGAATTACATGGAGTTCTCATAGCATATGAAATGAGACTTGATGAAGAAGAGGGTGCTTCGCATCTAGAAACTACGTTCGTTGCATCTAATAAAACCAATAAGGACAAACAACCTTCAATTGAAAAGACATGCACCTGCAAGTGTGAAGAAAAGGGAGATGATGGAGAAGGTCTTTCAGATGAAGAATATGCTTACTTTACGAGAAAGCTAAAAATTGGTAAGGGAAAATTCAAAGGTAAACTTCCATTGATATGTTTCGGCTGTGGTGAGGTTGGGCATTTCGCAGCAAAATTTCCGAGCAGAAGTGATGGAAACTCAAAAGGAAAGAAAGGGTTTAAGAAATTCAAAAAACAAAGATCCAAAATTAACTTTCTGTCTAAAGAAGATAGCTCATCATCCGATGAAGACAATGACAGCAAAGAAGAATCCAATGAGAGAGTATTGTTTATGGCCAAGCACAATAAACAAGAGGTATCAAACAACGAAGAAGAAGGATTGACCATAGAAGAATTTTATAAGGAAGTAGTCAAGCTTATAAAAGAGCTCAAGGCAGAGAAGATCCGTTCCAATACTCTTAAAGAACAAGTTCAAGGTCTCAAAATTGAAGTTGAAGAACACAAATGTATTGAAGAGTCACTTCAAAAGAAGTTGGAAGAAAGCAACCAAGAAAGGGAAGCATTAGAAGCCGAAGTAGTCTCACTACATAAGGAAGTGAAGAAGGGAAAAACTATCTAGAACTATGCTAACAGCTCAAGGGCATTGGAAGGAATCATCAACAATCAATGATCTTACAACGACAAAACTGGCCTCGGTTACAAAGAAGAAGAGGCAGGACCTTCTACAAAAAAATACAATGAACCTATGAGATTCGACATGCATGTAGAATTCATTGGACAAGATTCACAAGCACATCCTTGGAAGAAGATTCCTCGATGAAGATTTCCATCCAGGTACCAATATATTTTTCATGGCTATTTTTATTCATGTGGAAAATTTGGTCATAAAGCTGTAGAATGTCGCACGTACCCTAGGAACCAATACAATTCCAGGAGATCCTTCAAATATGAACCTCCTAGGGCTCAACGAAACATCAATAGATTTGAACATTTAAGAAATAATATGGAATGTTACAAAATTTAGAACTTTGGACACATAGCCAGAGACTGTAGACTTTCCAGAAGAATCTTCAAAGCCACAGAATGAACGAACATGGAAGAAGAAGAAGATTGATAATTGTGGTCTCACTCTTAAGGCTCAAAACAACAAAGATGTGTGGTATGTTGACAACAGTTGCTCAACGCATATGACTGGAGATAGAAGGAAATTTGTATCTCTGAAAGAGAAGAAGGATGGATCCATATCCTTTGGAAATGATGGATCTTCAAATGTTATAGGATCAGGTATCGTCACTCTCGGAAGCAAAGATGTTATAGCCAAGAATGTTCTATTAGTTGAAAACATGAATCACAATATGCTCAGTGTTGGACAAATGTGTGATCAAGGACACACAATGCTATTCAACTCCACAAAATGTGAAATCAGGAAAGGTAGGTATGGTAAAATTATGGCTACAACAAGTCGAGCTCCAAACGACATATATGTTCTGGATGAAGCAACTAAAGCATGTCTACAATATAAAGAAGATGAAAGCTGGTTATGGCACAAACGAATGGGTCACATAAACTTTGAAAATATTGTCAGGATAAGCAAAAAGGAAGCAATACGAGAAATGCTAAAAATCTCAAAACCTTCCAACACACTATGTGAGGCCTGTCGGCACAACAAAAAGACAAAAGTCCAATTTAAAACAAAAGAAAACTTTGCATCACATCCATTGGAATTGATACATACTGATCTATGTGGTCCTATGACAACAAAAGGCTTATATGGAGAATTATATTTCATGTTAATGATAGATGACTATACCAGGATGAAAATCGTCAGTTTCCTAAAGAAAAATTCTGAAGCATTTGAGTGCTTTAAGATCTACAAGGAGTTCATGGAAAATGAAACTAATTTGAAAATAAAGTGTCTAATATCAAATAATGGCAGAGAATTCACTTCCAAATTATTTCAGTAATACTATGATGAAAATGGAATAAAAAGACAATTTTCAACTACACGAACACCTCAGCAAAATGGAGTTGTTGAAAGAAAGAACATAATCGTACAAGAAATGGGTAGAACAATGTTGAAGGACTCAAAATTGGATGAAAAATTATGGGTTCAAGAAATTGATACGACACTCTTCATTATCAACCGAAGTCTTCTTAGAAATAATTGCAACACGACCCCATATGAATTATGGAAGGGAAAACCAGCTAATGTAAAATATTTCAGAATCTTCGGAAGAAAATGTTATATCAAAAGAGAAGATAAAAATTTGGGTAAGTTTGAATCACGTGTTGATGAAGGTATCTTTGTTGGTTACTCACGCAAAAGAAAGGCCTATAAATGTTATAATCTAAGACGAATATAGATAGTGGAGAGCATAAATGTTACATTTGACGAAGATGGTGTTCTAGCGAATAATGATGAGGATCTAGAATCTTTGAAACTTGAGACAGAGGCTGAAAAAGACACAGATAAAACTCTAGAACAAGAAGCAACTATCAACCAGGAAGAAGTAAATAATGATCATCAAGATATACGAGAACAACAACAAGAAGATCCTCCAAGGAGAACAAAAGAAACATCCATTAAATCAAATCATTGGTGACATAAATGAAGGTCGACAGCTTCGTTCATCACAACAAGCTCACATTTCTTTTCTAGCAACATTTGAGCCTATTAGTTTTGAGGAAGCCAACTAGAATGAACATTGGGTAGCAGCTATGAATGAAGAATTGGATCAAATAGAGAAGAATAACACCTGGGAAGTACTTCCACGACCAAAAGATAAAAATGTTATTGGGACTAAATGGGTGTTCAGGAACAAATTGAAAGAATATGGACAGGTTACCAGAGACAAAGCAAGATTGGTTTGCAAAGGCTATGCACAAGTGGAAGGAATTGATTTTGATGAAAAATTTTCACCAGTTTCCAGAATTGAAGTCATCCGAATGTTTCTCGCCTATGTATGTTCAAGAAAAATCAAAGTCTACCAAATGGATGTTAAGTCATTATTTCTGAATGGAGAATTAGAAGAAGAAGTTTACATCGAACAATCTGAAGGTTTTCTAATATCAGAAAAAGAAGACTATGTTTGCAAGTTAAAGAAGGCTCTATATGGTCTCAAGCAGGCTCCCAGAGCATGGTATGCTCATCTTGATGGATATCTACGTCAACAAGGGTTCAAGAAAGGTACTGTTGATAGCAATCTTTATGTACAAATAGATAAAGATAATTTAACAATTGTTGAGGTATATGTGGATGGTATAATATTTGGTAGCAATGATGATCGACTAAGTAAGAAATTTTCTACAAAGATGCAAAGTGAGTTTGAGATGTCTTTACTTGGTGAGTTGACATACTTCTTAGGGCTTCAAATATCTCAGCAAGAGAAAGGAATATTTATATGTCAAGCCAAGTACATCAAGGAAATGCTCAAGAAATTCAAAATGGAAGATTGCAAACCCATCCTTACTCCGATGGTAACAGGTTGCAAATTGAGCATATATGACTCATCTAAGGATGTGGATCAGACGTTGTACAGATCTATGATTGGCAGTCTTCTATATGTAACAACCTCCTGGCCAGATGCTATGCAATTAGTTGGGCAAGTAGCAAGATTCCAAGCAGCAACAAAAGAATCACATATTATTGTCGTCAAAAGAATTCTTCGATATCTAAAGGGCACAGAAGAATATGGCTTGTGGTATCCCAAGGGTAACAATCTCATTATTCAAGCCTTTACAGATGGAGATTGGGCAGGAAGCGTTGATGATCGTAAGAGTACTAGTGGAGAAACATTCTATCTAGGTGGTTGTCTCATATCATGGTTGAGAAAAAATAAAACCTCAATCTCGTTATCTACAGCAGAAGCAGAATACATTGTAGCGGAATCATGTTGTACTCAAGTCCTTTGGATGAAACAAAATTTACAAGATCTTCAAGTACAATTCAGTAAGCCTATTCCCATATTCTGTGACAACACTAGTGCCATCAACATCTCCAAGAATCCTGTCATGCATTCAAAAACAAAACACATTCCAATCAAATATCATTTTGTTAGAGATCAAGTCGCTGAAAAGAATATCAAACTTGAGTATGTTGGTACAAAAGAACAAATTGCTGATATCTTCACTAAACCTTTACCCTGTGAAGCATTTGAATATCTTCGCCAGAAGCTTGGGATTCTCCCAAGTTCTCATTAGATTTTCCTTATTCAGAATATAAAGGGGGAGTGAAAGTGTGTACAGGTCCGCAGGATGGTTGTGTGTCAGGGGGAGTTACCCTTTTCCATTGATGTCAAAGGGGGAGAGAATGTCGTAGGAAGAGGTGTCATGATAGCAGGGGGAGTACTTGTGTTGCCATCAATGCCAAAGGGGATGTTGTTGATCATCGGTTGTCATTGATGTCAACCCAAGCAGCACTAGGGGCTACCCATATATTGCATGGGAATTTTGACCTACCAAATTAATATATTCTGGGTCAAGAATGCTTTTTATGGTTTCTACTTGTCGAGATGTTTCAGTTGATATATGTCACGCCATGTAATTCTTCACGGTTTGAGAGATATTCATGTTTGAAGTTTGTACCCCCAGTTAGTTGGCTAAAACCCCATAGGGTTGTGGCATGGGTCATTGAAAGTCATAATTAATATTTTTTAAGCTCCTAAAATCCCTCCCTGGTTGACTTGTTGAAGCCCCTCTCAACCTAAGAATTTATATAAATTGTGATCCTCATATCCTCCTCATGTAAGGGATTTCGCCATCTGAAACAAGTCATTGTGGAATTTTCTCTCTAACTTTGTTTCTACGAAGGTTAAGAAGCTGAAATTTTTATTAGGAAAATAAAAATCCCGAGGAAGCTCTTGTGAAAATTTCAGATCAAGGTGCGCAATATTTTCGGAGATATGATCTGTGGAAGTCAGTGTTTTTGCGGGCTCCTGAAATTCATCTCAAAGAAGTGACCTTGGGAAAATTGCTATAACTCTCTCTCTGAGTATCAGATTGGAATTATGTAAAAAGTGGCAGATAGTGCAAGGACTTTGGTTTTTTCTCTATCAATTTTAGAGCCGAATGAAGAAACAATGACACGTGGCATGCCATACAAGTTTGCTCTACTGAAACAATCCATAATTAGGGCATTGTGAGAGATTGGGCATAACTATCCCTTGAAGAATCCAAATTGGGTTAGACCTATGGAATTGGAAAGATGACTCAGAGGAATACTACAGGACCAAAAATAAAATATTGGGGATCTAAAATAACAGAGATACACCAGATTCAATATCAAGCTCCTAGAAGGCAAGAAAAATCTAGGTCATGTGTTGTCAAGGGCTGCAAAGGACCAGAATTTCTAGGGCAGCAAAGCAAAGCAAGGTGAAACAGAGGATAGCATGACAAGAGCAGCAACCAAGGTGCAGAACAAAAACAATAAGTTCATCACATGAAGTCTTCAAGTGGGCAGCACTGCATACAGTCATTATAAAGGTATCATTGTACTAAGTCATTGTAAATACATTATTGTAAAAATTGTTCTAGTGTCTATCTGCCAAGAGTTGAAGAGGCAGTGTCGGGAGGTCTAGGATCATCATTAGGTGGTTGTGTCATAGTTGGGGTTATGGTATAGCGTGTCTTATTCTTCTACATCATTCTATATCATTGTAAAGTGGACCATTTTCCCCAGTACAGGATTCCATTCTTCTTTTATTCTTCTATAGGAGGGTGGGGTGGTGCTAGGGTGAGTTGTAGCTCATTGGGTGTTGGGGCATCCGTTCAGTTGACTAATGAAGAATCTTAGGCATTGGAGTGTCCATCCAGTGGGAGATGGAGAAGAATTATTTTCTAGATTCTAGGAAGTTGGAGCTTTATTTTCAATTGGAGTTGAATATTAAAGAATTATTAGAAAATCAATAGGTGGTTTTTGTCCCGGAGTGGGTTTCCACCTTAAAAACTATGTGCATTTGTGTTCCTTTTGTTTGCTGCTATCATTGTACAAAAATTGATAATAATTGAGGATTAACTAATGCTCTAATTGAAAGGAATACTGATTCACCCCCCCTCTCAGTATTTCCAACACTGATTGTTTACAATCCTTTTCTAATTACCCTATGTGTGATTTTTCCTTGCAAAAAATTAAAATGATGTGCAGATTATGGGCCGCTTACACCTTTCCTAGTTAGAGTATGTTTTCACTACAGGGAGATGGAAAATTGTCATAAGAAAGAGTTCATATGCATATCTAGGCTCACCGCGAGGTGCAAGGGTGCCAGAGATTACTTGCTTTCTTTTTGACAGTTTGGTCTTAGTCCCAATTCCTAATGCAAAATTGAACTAATATAATGCAAAAATTGAAAAACTTGAATTAGCTAAAGATATGTGGATATATGGGCCACTTAATTTTATGCTAAGTAAGCCATGTGTTTTGTATCTTTTATCAAAAAATCATTTGTTCGAACAACATATGTGGATTCAAAGCTACTTAATTTTTCCTACTTAAGCTATATATGATTTGAAAAAATAAAAAGCTAAAATTAAAACAACTTACTTGCTAAGCTAAATTCTAGCAAGAGTCCTAATCAATAATGAAATACAAGAACACAATGATTGTAGAAATTATACAAACAATATGTATATCAATGCATTCAATCTGATCATGCTATCTGTTAGCCACCTATAAATATTTTGTTATACCAAAGGTGGCTAAATATTTTGGGAGCCTCCAAGGAACAAATTTTTTCACTAAAAGTTGTTGGCTCTTGAAGTCTCTATAAGGCCTCCAGCCTTTTTCCCTCTGTCCATATCCCATACTGCTGTTTTCATCCTAAGAACCTTTGAAATCCTACAAAAATCCACAGTTAAATACTGCTGCAAAGGACCCCTTTTTCCCTCCCTTCTCCTCAAAGCTAATATCAGTTCCTTTTCTCCATCTCCCTTGAAAATCCCTCAAACTTCATGATTTTTCCTTTTCCTTCATTTAAATCCATTTCATAAAGGTCTAAGACTCACTCTTGGCCTTACCGAAACCTTTATTTCCCCTTGAAAACCATAGAAAACACATATTTTCTATACGCTGGACCTAAGCCCCTCAGGCTAAGCCCCCTACCTCTTTTTCCTCCATGCGCCCGAGCGCCGGAACCAACCGCTGTAACCATCGGGCGCTTGCCCTTCCAATAAATTTCCTCCGCCCGAAAACTCCAAAAACCTTGGTAACTATGAAAATCGGGTTTTTATTAATTTCTAAAGTTCTTCGCCCATCTAAATTTTGAAATAATCTACACCGTCGATCTACTCTGCAGATCGGACGGCGCGACGTGCGACTTATCGTGTTGACCCCCCCAACCGTATGCCACTTCTCGAATCCGCGCGGTTTATTCTGCACCACTCTTCGGGAAAAGGCTGTTTTGGCCCGAGACCCAGCGATTCCGCACACCTCTTGACATGCGTCCTCCGTACCATTCCAAAACCACTGCATAAAGTCAACTCCCCACGCGTTATCCGTCGGACGAAGGCCGCCCAGTGGAATCAGCAATAGCCATCAGATCGAGACCCCTGCATCCAACGGTTGTCATTCATTGAAGTCACTCGCCCTTTAATCATGCTGCGTGCGATTTAGCTAGACACCGGCGAAACTGAAAATCCATCTCCTCCGACGATATCTGCAGATCGACGGTCCGCATTCAATTTCCTGATTCCATTACGCGGTAAACCTTTTTCCTTCGCGGACTTTCCAAATAACTCCCGACCGTTGATCACAGTGCGATCAACAGTTTCGATCGCCCCCTTCTCCCGCACGTCCTCCAATGCATATTTGCCCATATAAACGCAGGATTTCAGAAATTTTGTTTGTATTTTGCAGGTTTAAGGTTCTTTCCGCCATGTTTGAGAAAGATTCAAAGGACGAGGGTGACGATTCTCGTTCTTTCGATTTGTCAAAAGAGATCGACCACAGGATGAAGAGCTATGTTGTCAACAAGGTTTCATGAGCCTCTGTTGCTGTGCGCCCCTGTAAAACTTGGAAAGGATGAAGAAATCATAGAGAAAGAGTATCCGATTGCAGAAAAATAGAGATGAACCAATACAGAGAGTTAATGATCAGATGAGTGGGGATTATGTCTAAGACAGTTATCAAAAACCTAATCCCTGACTCAAAACACAGTTTAAAAGAGAAAACCTAAAAGTGTTTATCAGACATATTGCCTCCACCACCATATCTGGGGCAAATCGATTCCTTAGCTACCACAGTGCCACCTATTGTCTCAAAACACTTAATCAGGAGCTGAATTTATGAAGCAGGATCAGATATTTTTCCTCGAAGCAGCCGAAGACGTTACTTCTGCCTGGAATTTAATGACAGAATGTCGGCAGAGTAACCCTAATTGTACACAGAACCTCAAAGGTCAATAAAGCTCCCACCGAGCTAAAAACATAAGTGTAAATCAGTTAATGCAGTAGAACACCTGTACATTTTCTTCTTTGAGCCCCCAAGGGCCGAGAAGGACATTAATGACTGTATTAATTGGTTTGAGATCTTTTATCAGATCTCACCTCCCCATCCTTCTATAAATACTTCGCTAGAAGATGAGTGAGGGGTTGGTTGTTAATGTAATTACTGAAGCATTGTAATGTAACTGAGTTGAAGGCTCCTGATTGTAAATAGTGTTTTCACTGGCTCTTGGAGCTCTGCTTGTAGCAGATAAGTTAGGTTGTGAAGGAGAGATGAATTAAAACACTGGACTTGAAGATTGTAACCGGTTTGGAGCATCAATACAAGTTTATTTATGGGATCCTGGTCTATGCTGACGGTGATGTTATTCTTATTGTAACTTGTGATTTTGTTTCTGTTTCCATTATGTTTCATTTTCTCCTGTAAAGAATAATTCAAACAGTGCTAGGACCTGCTGCATATCAGTAACCTTCTCTGGCTGAGAAATATTTATTTTAGTGTTTTCGTTCAACTGTGTTATTTAAAAATGACTTAATTCAATTTAAGCATAGGAATGCTGGCGTTCCATCATCTTATTGTCTTAGCTGGATGTTATTTTTGAATGTTACTTTCTGCATACGTTGTGTGAAGATGAACTGAGGAAGATATGGTGAGCCCTGGTCCCAGTCTTGTTTGCATAACTATCTGATTGTTTCCCTTAGAATGTGTTAAAAGCTGGATAGTTTCAAAGTACTTACCAGATCTTAGGCCGTTCTGTGTTATCTCTGTGATAGTCTAGGAAGTAGCCAAGTAAAGAAGAGCTAGGAGAGGATTTGTGGTGAGCCCGGCCCGCTAGCTTCTACTCCAAAGGGTGCCTTCAAGTTTCCCTTTGTTTTTTATATGTTTTCTATTGGAAGTGTATCAAAGGCTGGCTAGTTTCAAAGTACTTACCAGATCCTAGTTTTCTTTCATGTCTTTCTTAAGTGCCTGGTCAAAGGCTGGATAGTTTCAAAGTACTTACCAGATCCTAGGCTTCTCTTTGTTCTACATCTGTCCATTTCCCTTTCTTAATGTATCACTCCATTCCATAAATCAAAACCTTAAAGAGATCCTTAGGCATAGATGAATTGCGCCATAGACCACTCTTGAACCTGATTGTTTCAATTAAATCCTCTTATGAATCCATAGCCCAATGGACTGAAAATCTGCCATCATCTTTCTTCTTGACCAAAGCTTACTCTTTTGCTCGCAACTCCTCACCTTTGAACCTCTTTACCTTTGGGACTTTTCACCTCTAACAACGGTCATGTTCAACCATCCAAAAACAAAACAAAACCCTTGGACCTCATAACTAGCCTAATATCATTATTCTAAGCTTCAAAGACAAATCCATATTTGCACTTATTGGAGAGAACCCTCTCCGGATTCAGGAGGGCTAGATCCTAGAATCCCAAAGTGGTTGAAATTATGTTAACTCTGTGATCAGACTTTTTCCAATCTTGCTTATTACAGAGACCTAACACTATCTACTAAAACAAGATATTGAATCCTTCTACAAATCAATTATGGGAAATAATCATAATCACCAATCACAACAAGTGCATAAAGAAACAAATCAAACCACAACATAGATAATTTCCCAGGGAAATATTATTGCTCAAAACCCCTTTATCATATATTGTATATTCCATAAGGAATCATGAAACAATTACAATGCACTCTTCTCACAAGTCTCCTGCACTTTGCCTATCGTCTCACACTGATCCAAACAAAATCGGGCCAACACTTAGCCAATTCTCAGCCTATCTTCAGCCTACCTTTCTCATGAAATTCATGAGGAATGCAATCCCCATTCCTTAGGAATTTCAGCCTTTCTCAACTGCGCTGAGTATCATGGGCATCTTGTGGTGTTTTAACTGCATCTGGGCAGTCTGCTAATATCAAAAATGATAGTTAAATTCCCTTTAACCTTTGTCTCAACTGGGTCTCCACTGGAACTAAAATGCATGCAGATATTAATAATAAATCATCATTTGCATGGCATATCACTAATTGTGAACTAAATAAGATTTAATTCACTTGATCTCTTAACTGACTTTAACTCAATTAACTGAGTTAACTGATTTCTCATGCATTAAAATCATGCACTTAATTGCAACTTGAACTCTAAAACACATAGAATCACTCTGCATGCCTCACCAACCACCCTCAACTCTAAATTCATGAGCTAACTGAGTCTATCGCACTTAGCTATTACAAGTGTTTATGAGATAAGATTGCAATTTATTGTCCAATTTAATTAAGGGATAATTAAATTAGACACATTTCTAATTTATTAAATAAATTGAATTGCACACTAATGTATCGCTAGGACCCATCACTACATGACGTGTGGTCCCACACTAGTGTAGGTACTACCATGTCTTTTTTGGATTCCAATTTCACTGTTTCTTGTTGCAAACTTCAACACTCCCTCTCAACAAGAAAGGAATTTCCTTGCATGCGCACATACACCTATTGCATACGACATGCAACTCTTGTATGTGGCATGCAACTCTTGCATGCAAGACTTCTCTAGTGTTTCTCGCACATGCAACTCTTGCATGCAACACTTCGCTAGTGTTTATCGCACATGCAACTTTTGCATGCAACACTTCTGAAAATGAATAGCCTCCAAACAACTGAATCAGTATAATGCATATTTCATCAGAGTCTTCTGACTGTTGGTACCTACTACACATGTCTACTGGACTCTCTGCGCTATTGACATCTGCATCCATGCACTCTGCACTGCTGCCAACTCTAATCTGTGCTCCAGTATCAGACACCTGTCACTCTGATTTCTATCCTCCTAACATATGATTGCATCAATCTAACTGATCTTGCTACTGTAGTACTGTGGGATCCTCGTATCCATATTCGATCCATGAGACACACCATCTCAATGAACCCTGCCCAATTTCTTCTTGGGATTAATTCTGCACATCGCCCCACCTCACACCTGGAGGTATAGCTGCATGCACTCCCTCTGCCCATTTGGCTCAAAATTTCTTTGCCTGAGTGGTTTCTTCCACTCCATCATCCTCCGCATGTGGATACTCCACATCTTGAGGTTCATTCTTTGGAACCAAGAGTTCCTCATCTGCATGCAAATCAAGCTCCCTCTCAAGAGAAAATTTCATGGCTTTCTCACACTTCCCCATGGTACATCCCTTGCATGTGTCTATCTGCGCAAGAGTACCCTTGGGAAGTCCCATAGAAATTCTGTTGCATGAACTTCAAAGCTCCATGGTGTAACTCACCCTCATCTCAGCTCACCACTTTGTCTTCTTTACCCATCAATGTTGCACAACCATCTACATCAAGTTTATAAATATTCTTCACACGAATCCCAATCTTCTTGGCTTGTCCTATTGCTTTCTGTCAAAGGAAAGCTTTTCCTTCACTGAAAACAACATCATAGCCTCTATCCTCCAACATTGCGACTGTAACTAAATTTTTATTCAAGCCTAGTACTTGTATTACATATTTTAATAAAAATGGTTTACCCGACTGTCTCTGGAAAGTAACTGTACCAATCCCGGTAGTGCTATACCTTCCATCGTCAACCATTTCGATATGCATCTAGAGGTCCTTCTCCTCCAAGCTACTGAAAAATTATTTGTTTCCCGTCATGTGGAAAGATGCACCACTATCCAAGTACCACCTTGATCCCATTGCACTTGACACCATGCATGATATTTGTGAGAAGTCCAACTCAAATTGTGAGGCTAAAGCTTCATTAGCTGCAGATCCTAAAGCCTTATTTTTCTTGTTCTTTTGTGGACAATTAGTGGCATAATGTCCATGCTTGTGACAGTGAAAACAATTCACTCTAGACATGTCGCGCTACTTGCCTTCTTCGCTAGTCTAAGATTTGGAATAGGATTTATTTCCCTTCCCCTTCTTCGCCTTACCAGCCATGAAACAATTTTCTTCATCATCTTCCTTAGATGAAGATCCATCCCTGGTAATCTGCTTGAATTCTTCTTGTACCAAATCCGACCAAAATCGTTCCCAATATGGAAACTTCTCCCTCCCATTGACAATGTCCTGATAAAAATGCCAACTCTTGGGAAGTCCTAGAAGAGCTAGGCTGACCAATTCATCATCCACAACAGTAATTCTGATGCTCCCAAGCTCATCCCGACATTGGAAAAACTTTGTTAAATATATCAGAATAGTGTCGCCTTTCTCCTTTTTAATTTTCCTGAGCTTGTCCTCCAGTGCCAATGTTCTATGATCACTTCTGCTCTGAAACATATCTGTCAATGTCTTCCACATTGCATATGGAGTCGATTTTCCATGGAGACTTGAGACAATGTGGTCTCATACTCCCTCTATTAAGATCCTCCTCGCCCTTGCAACCTTCTTTTGCCAAGCATCAATATTTGTGGCATCTGCTACAACTGGTTTGGGAACATCATTATCAATGAATTATTTCAACCCATTGTCCTCCAGTACTTCCTCCATCCCATATTTCCATGAAATATAATTGGAACTTCCCTCGAGTGCATACTCCAATCTCAAGCCATTGAAATCCATTTCGATCCTGATTTGCCTGCCGCACCGGGAATACTTTTGCAAATTTGAATTCTATTTAGTCACAAACTCAGCTTCTCCTCCACTATAATGATTTCCTGTGCTCTGATACCATGTAGAAATTATACAAAAAATATGTATATTAATGTATTCAATCTGATAATGTGATCTACTAAAGCAAGATACTTAATCCTTCTACAAATCAATTGTGGAAAATAAACACGATCACCAATCACAACAAGTGTAGAAAGAAAAAAATCAAATCACAACACAAATAATTTCCTGGGGAAATATTACTACTCAAACCCCTCTATCATATATTTTATATTCCACAAGGAACCATGAAATAATTACAATGCACTTTTCTCACAATAGTCTCCCGCACTCTGCCTATCGTCTCACACTGATCTAGACAAAATCAGGCTAACAATTAGCCAATTCTTAGCCTGTCTTCAGCCTACCTTGCTCACACAATTCATGAGGAATGCAATCCCTATTCCTTAAGAATTTTAGCCTTTCTCAACTGCGCTGAGTATCATGGGCATCCTGTGATGTTTTAACTGCATCTGGGCAGCCTTCTAATATCACAACTGATAGTTAACTTCCCTTTAACCTTTGTCTCAAATGGGTCTCCACTAGAACTGATATGCATGCAAATATTAATATTAAATCATCATTTGCATGGCATATCACTGATTTTGAATTAAAAAATATTTAATTCACTTGATCTCTCACTAGTGCAACAAACAATTACAACTAGTTCTACTGACTTTAACTCACTTAACTGAGTTAACTAATTTCTCATGCATTAAACTCATGCACTTAACTTCAACTTGAACTCTAAAACACATAGAATCACTATGAATGCCTCAAAAACCACCCTCAACTCGAAATTCAGGAGATAAATGAGTCTATCACACTCAGTTAACTATTACAAATGTTTATGAGATAAGATTACAACTTATTGTCCAATTTAATTAAGGGATAATTAAATTTGACACATTTCCAATTTATTAAATAAATTTAATTTCACACTAATGTATCTATATGACCCATCACTACATGACCTGTGGTTCCACACTAGTGTAGGTTTTGTCATGTTGTTTATGGATGTCAATTTCACTGTTTCTTGTTGCAAACTTCAACAGTGATGGACAATTTTTTATGGGTTGCCCAACACTTTACAACTGAAAAATGGGAAAAAACCAAGAAAAAATTGGCTTGCTAGCCTACGGCGTGGGTTATCTTCCCATAGGCATAGAGCGTGTGTTTTTCAAAGCACAAAGCACACTATCGAGAAGAATGAATAAAAGTTGCTTCCTCTACTGTGAAAAACTTTTCAGTGAGTGTGATTGGAGATGTTGAGAGGATGTAAGGGTGGTTTGCAACCAAATGGGACGGAAGAATGACCTGCATCAACAACCATTAACTCAAAAAGAAAGAACCCAGTGGAGTCACCATTCTTGTGGTAGTGTATTCGGTGTAAGGGCGTACAAAGTACACTTCTTTAGCAAGCTGGCTGCTACCTGCACAAGGTCACAAAGAAAAATGATTGCCTACTATTAGTGGAACATATTCGACACAATGTAAACTAAGTTTGAGGGAAAAATCAACATACAACACTAAGAAAAAATCAAAACACAATATACAAAATACAAAATCTCAATGGAGCAAACAACCTAATAACACAAGTGGAGAGTTCTCCCATTATTAGGTGTTGGTGGTAAAAAATATAAAATGCTAAAAAATTGAAGAGGGTCCTTTGAGTTATGGAGCTCAAATACCCAAAACAAGGAGGTCTCCTCCCCTCGAGTTCCTGCAAGTGTCTCTTCCCTCTCTTAAAGGATGGTAGATCAAGATCAAGTGGTGAACCCCTCTCTCTTGGAATGAGATGTTGGTTGGCCAACATATGAGTCCTTCCAACCCCTCTGCTATTGGAATATGCGAGTTGGTTTTCTATGAAGAAATTTGGCTAGCATAGAAATTTATCTCAAATTATTCTTCCAAAGGCTGGCTTATATAGAAATTTTTTGAATTCCCTCCTCTTCTCTTGGTCCAATATGGATAGTGACACAAGAGTGTAGGAGGTATTCTTTTGCGGCTGCATTTACTGCTCAATTTGGCTCAAATTTGGCTGTCCTTGACAATACAGGGTAGACAGTCATCTTAACCAAGCATGCCAAGTGGTCCCAGATGGTGACATTTCGCCATCTTCAGGGTCGTGCGACTATCGAAGGAATAGCCATGCTGTGTGCAAAATTCCTTTGATGCAGGTGCGCTGTCATTTAATTTGCCTTCTGAACCTTAGGAAAAAAATATTTTAGTCTAATCTAATGTATTTATTTTTTGAAAATCTTAATCTATACTTTATGCTTGACATTTTAATTTCTTTTGCCTATACGATTTTCTGGTGTTAACAGAAAGAGTCATTCCTTGCAATAAGATATATTTGTCTTTGAAATATTGCTCAATTGCATCTAGAAAAGTGCTTGAGAAACTATGAATATATTACTTAACATAAGTAGAATTAGTAGCTTTTCCATTTCCTATAAGAAATTTTTGCATATAAAAAAAACATTTATGCTTAAGAGAAAAATTTCCCAATCTTTTAGACATGAACAGAGATTGAATATGCTCTACATCTGATCCAACCTTTTTAGCACCATAAATTTGCAGTCTTAGAGCCTCAAGCAAGTCACTATCTACAGTAAGATAAATTAAGAATTCATCTTTAGTTACTTGTGGAAACCAATGCTACCATTCCTATGCAAGAACATTAAATCTTGCTATCAGGAGATTAGCCATATGCCTTGGAGTAATTGTACTATCTTTAGCCCTTTTAGCAATACTCCAATTTCTGAGAAGTTGTAATGCTTGTTTAACGTCTTCCCTACTTCGACATCCAAATTGAGCACATGATTTTTTTGCATTGTGGCTATAAGTATATTCATTCCCCCGATGCCAAGGTTTCCTATATTAGTTATTTTTGATGTATTTTTAGAGGTTTCACCCATGGTTTCATCATACCCTTGAGAGCCTTAAATTTCCAAAACTAGAAGATCTAGATATTTTTGTTTATCTGGTAGTGGGGAGTTCCATTGGCTAACCATAGCCATATCTTTTAAGGTATTAGAAACACATTATCTGATATATCAGAATCCCATCAAGGCTGTAGCTTTAGCTCAACTTCACAAGTAAAAATATTGAGAGACTTTTTTCTTCTAAGACCGGGCTTAGAAGTAAGTTCATCTTTAGTGATTTCCTATAAAAAAGTATTAAGGGCGACAAAATTTCTGACTGGCTTCTGGAATGACTTAGAAAGTTCCATTACTATGAAATAGATATTTTCTAGAATAGAAAGCCTAATATTAATATTTTCACTCAAAACATGTGAGACTATATCCAATTTATCTAAAATTTTGAAGCTTCTCTCTTTCATATTTTTTAGAAGAAATAATCCTTAAAAGATCTTAATGGACATCATCCAAATTCTTGGCTATTAAATTTGCTTTGAGATTTGAATAGTTTAACAAATTAGACTCATCATAGACACTTTTATCTATTGCGGATGACCTAACTGGTAAATATTCTTTTTTGATTTTTCCATGAGATTGATACTGATGAAAAGGAGTGGATGGAAGATTTATTCCTGAAATAAATGAAAGTTCCCTTGGTGGCAACTCGACAGTCATCTCTGTATCTTCTCTGGGAAGTGTGACAGAGAAAATATACAAGCCTACAGACTTAGAAGATTATGCCTCATATACTTTGATATTTTCGATCAAGATGGACAATCTATATATTTTATGGGATGGCCAGCTACATGCTTTTTATTATGAAATTTGTGGGTATGCTGCAGAGTTTTTATTTGCAAAAAAGAATGGGAAAGAGTAGAAGATATATGTCCAAAAGAGAGTTGATCTTTAGTGATATATAAAGGCGCTCGATGTATGAAATAATTTTGTCTTTCAATTTCTAGCAAAGCTTGCTTATATGTATAATATTTTTTTTCCCAAGAAGGTGGGTAACTCATTCTTGTCCAATAAAATGTAACATGTTGGGCATTGGAAGAATGGTATGTTTCAAGAATGTTGTGCAAATGGGAAGTTTTTTCAATAGAGGGTCATAGTGATGGGAGAGTATCATTCAAAAATATAACTTTTACGATACATTTTAATATACAAATGATATATATATATATATATATATATCGGGGCAAAAAATCCTCCTATTAGTGCATCTAGAAACTAGTTGTGCCTTGCCTTATATATACTATATAACAAAGAAAATTTACATTCAAGAAGGGTCTAACTAATGGTCGCATTCTGTAATTTATTTCACCAAGATGAGAATATTTTTACTTGTGCTTCTTTCCCCAATCTATTATATCTTTTTCTATGACATTTATATGAAGTGGTTCATCGTTAGAAGTAATAGGCTAGTTTATAGAATGGAATTTTATATAGGAATGTGAAACATATTCCCATCCATATGTATATATCCTTGGGATAAATAGGTGGAATTTTCTATTCAGTGGATGAATGGGGTTCTGATATAGAAATAAATCCTCTACTAGTGATATATTCTAACATAAAAGAAGGTCGATGATATTTAACCATGTTTGTTTGACCAGGAGTATTTTTAAATGACATCTCTACTAGATTTACTTCATCCATTAAGGGATCCCTAGTTTGTTAATGACGGAGCAAAATATTAAAGGAATGACAACTCGATACAAGTATTTAACTAACATGTCCTTAAATTTAGGGATCTACAACCTCACCTCCCAACTAAAAATATCAAAATAATAATTAACATTGAACATGTAATATAATTACTTCATGAAAACTTTCGAAAGATATATAATTTAAATTAGAATAAAAACTTATAGGCTTCCATGTACATAAAATTTGTTCCAGTTGAACCATGCTCTAATACCGTCATGATTTCTATATTTCTCGCTTATGCTCATAGCAGTTAAACATCCAAATAGCTTACAAACTATGCAACCTTCACAACTGAAAACAGTAAGAGGAGTCTCCTCTAGATTAGTAATTTGAATGTTATGATGAACTTTAAATTTTGTTTTTTGTTGAGTGTCTTTTTGAGAGTATACCAACGAATAAATTTTGAACAAGTATTTCTTCGCCAAGGGAGTGTATATTTTAGAAATGGTGTAGGATAAGAGGGATTAGAATATTGGAACCATGTCTCCTAAATAATCTCAATAATATTGTAATCAATATATACATTGTGTTCTTTGTACAAAGGTTTGTTATCAATACAATATTCATTTTTAAGTTCCAAAAAAAAAAAATCAAAATGCAAAGGAAGAAAATGAAAATATGTTGGAAAAATAATTGACCCTACGCATGTATTAGTCATATTGGACTGACCCTATTGTCATCCAAGATAATAAGATACAATAAATATTTTGGATGTACGTAGACTTTAGAGACTCATACATTTCATGTGTACATAACCCTTTTCCAACCTTATTAAATGGTGAAATACCTTAACACGTTGTTAGGAAGAAAGTTTAATCTTTCACTTATGACTATTCAAGCTACCATCGAGTCTACATAAGCAAAGGAAGCTGAGAATAAGACCACCTTCACCAAATAGTAGTGGCATTTTATTAAAAAACATGATGCCCTTTGGATTATATAATGTGATTATTTTTATATGGGATCATTGTAGCAACATTTAGATACTATAAACATAAATTTATAGAAATCTATCTCCATGATTTGACAATTTATAACATGTTTAAGATGCCCATATATATGTTATGTCTCATGTTTGAATTTTTTTTTACATTTACAAATTTCTTCGAGCCCGATGAAGTGTATTTTATTCACTCCTCTTGGCATCTGTTGGAATTTTCTATGAAAAAATGAGTATCAAAGGATTAAATGCATTATTTATATAATACTTATGATGCCTCCATCCACCAATGTCCACACATTATGCTTAACAGTGGGCCGCACTAGATACTATAGGAGTTTCATTAAGAATTATACTATTAGAAGAAAGTATGTGGAGATTTTCTTAGAAAACTAAGGATTTTAATAGATAATTGAGTGTGATGTCTCCCTAAACACACTAAATTAGATGCTAAAAATTAAACCCATTTTGGCATTTCCAAGTTGTTCATTTGGGTTTCATGTGCATGTTGATGACTTGGAAATAACCTTGGGAGCAGGTATGGCACACCTAAGTGAGATAAATTTTGACCATTCAATCTATTTTATTGGAATAAAAACTATCCAGAGCTCCACTACCATGGGACAAAAATGTTGAGCAATGATTTTTGCATTACATAAGTTTTGTTGCTACTTTCTAGATAATTAGTTCAAATTATTCACTAGCCATTCTACCTTGAAGTATTTAGTATGACCTGTAGAAGCTATTTGTTGTTTTGTGGATTTGACTTTGAAGTAATACTAAAATATAGGAAACAAAATGCTTTCCCTAACCACCTGTACAAGCTCCACCTAATTG
Source organism: Pinus albicaulis (assembly GCA_034641835.2). Lineage (NCBI taxonomy): Eukaryota > Viridiplantae > Streptophyta > Pinopsida > Pinales > Pinaceae > Pinus > Pinus albicaulis. Next base: position 709,454,327 of record CM076581.1, read on the forward strand.
AGAATAGAGAAGGAGTGGATAAATAATTTCCTCATGCATATTTGTTCAAGGTAGTCTATACCAAATTACCTTATTCAATTTTTTTTTTTTTTTTAAATGCCCTTATTCTTGAGTGTTGGTGTTGCATATTAAGAGTACATAACATCACAAAAGCACTTAATAGTTCGAGTTTTTGATTCTAACGTAATTACAAGACACCTCTGCAAGTCGTGGAGTGATTCAGTTCTCATGTGTTACACCCTCAATCAGAAGAGAAATGACATCCCATAGGAGTGTTATAATGGAGTTATTGGAGGACACTCCACTATAAGAAAGATACCAAAGTTGGCTTATGGTTACCTGTAGTATTTAAAGATACCAAGTAGTATATTAAGGTCTACTATGTCTATAGAAGGATAAAAAAGCTCCAAGGCGAGATGAGTTTCCCTTACATCTAGTGTATGCATTATGGCATTTTGAGAAGTGGGAAATAAATTTTATAGGACATATTAACCATGATATTAGACATTAAAGTAAAAATTAAACCATAATTTTCAACAATTTTTGGATTCAATAGGTAGATACAACACACACATGGGTTGTTTTGTTAAAAAAAAAAACCATATTCATCTTTGAGAATATCATTATTGTGATTGGTTGCCTTGTGAACATGGTGGGTGGTTGAGAAAACATTTCTTGAATAGTATAGTTAAAGCCTTAACAAAAGAGTTCTTGATTCAAAAACATAATACTATCCCATACCATCCACAATCCAATGGTATGATAGAGGATTTCAGTAAAATCTTAGGGCATGGATCTACTAAAGTATGTCAAATTAACAAGGATGAGTGGGATGAATGGATACCTACAAGTCCATGGGAGTGAAGGAATAAAACTAAATTTTTAAAAAGGAAATCAATGAAAAACCAACCTCATTACCCTTCTCTCTCCTCTTTGATAGTAGGATAGGTGGTAATACTTTATTGGTCAAATGTGACATCAATAACCACCCAATGTGAGCGTGATATGTGGCAGGAAGATTCGATGTTTTTGGGCACTCTAAGGGCCCATTTATGATTGATGTGTGTACCAATAAGAGGACGACACATGGATCAGGTGACATTAGCATGACATCATCCTTCTAGTTAGAGCCCAGAAGGTTGAAGAGAAACGCACAAGGGAAGCACTGAGTAAGAGGCATTAGGAAGACGAGGCAGTGTCAGAGCTGATTCAGCCCAAGAAAAATTTCTATTGGCTCTTGAAGCATAGGACCCCACATGACAACAACATATTAAAATGATTTGGAAATAAAGTAAAGTTTTGTGGGCACATGCATGGGTGTGGTGAGTTGGAATCTATTTTGGGAAGCATTTTAATAAAGCCTTTGGGATTTGGTGGAATGAGTCAACAAATTTTGATATTTGGAAGCTAAGCCAAACATAACATGAGAGAAATAAATGCATGGATAGTAGAACAAAAAATTAAGAAGTATATTTAGAAATTTTGACAAATATGGACGTTCATTGTAACATCCCCAGGTTAAAAGTTCATGTAATCAAGTTAATAAAGGAAAAATAAGACCAAGGTCACAAGACATGTATTTCAAGATGAATGTTGGGAAAAAAATCCTAGTGGGTGTTCATTTTGGTTTATTATGGCTAAGGAAATTATAAAATTCATTGGAAAAGGCTTTGAAAAGACAAAGGCATTAATTGGCATTTATTTATGAAAATAATGGAAAATAGGAGAAAAGGAAGGTGAAAGGTCACAAAATTTCATGAGAGGAATATTGAAGGAAAAATAGAAGAAATTGAAGAAAATAGAGGCCTCATTAATAAAAAGGCTTATGAGGATTAGTTTACAAGATTTAGTGAGTTCAATTTTGGAGCTCTCTCTCTATTCTCCCTCTCTCTGTTATACTCTTGCACACTTAGAGCATTATTGGATCACTCTATGCGAGTTAAGTATCTAAATTATTTGAAATTGTGGATTAAAATGATTTTATGTGAAAAGGGTGTACTACAAATGCAATCAGATTAATTTTTGGAAGAAGTTATTCTAGAGCTACATGAGGTGTAAAGCGATACAAAGTATATCACAAGAAATTCATTGAGACTAATTACAATCCATTGCTGGGTGAATTTGAAAGCGAAGGAGAAAGTAGTAACCCCGCAACCCCTAGATGTGTGTCATAGTTAGGAGTTGAGAGTAATGAGGGCACCTCTGGGATTACCCATCCCACTACTCCCCTTACCCCCCATCCCCCTCCCCATTCTTTCCCTCCCACTCCCCCACCCTCTCCCCCACCCCTAGGAAACATGGATGATGATATAAAGTTACCTATATTTAGAGGACTCAGATCATAGAATCTTGAGAAATTTTGGTTTGTAGCTGAAGTAGTATGGAAAGCAAGACAAATTACTGACGAATATTTGAAGAAGGCACAACTTGTCACAACGCTACAGGAAAGAGCACTGACATGGTACATAAAGTATTCTATGAAGAATTGGGCTGCTTCACTGGATGATACAAATAAAGCACTGACTTCATAATTTAAGAAGCCCAAATATCAGTCGCAGTGTATTACTGAACTGAAGGAGATCAAGAACCTGAAAAATGAGTATGTTTGGGAGTTGAATCAAAGGCTCAAAATGTTAATGGGACAAGTGATCTTTAGAATTCTTGAAGAACAACATAAGGATTGGTTTATAGTTGCACTAATGCCACATATCAGGATACCCTTGTCACAACATAAGATATAAACACAGGCCGAAGCTCTGGAAATTGTGATGAATTTGGAAGCTTCACTGGTCACAATACACATGTAGGAGTACAAAAAATTCATATCCAACTAGCAAGTTTGCATTTGGAGCTGCAGGATCTGAAGAAAGGTAAGGAAGTCAGACCAGAAATTTGATCAGAAGTATGGTGCATAAAGTGTAAGGCAGAAGGCCATTATAAGGAGAAATGCCTTGTGTTCAAAGAGCACCTCACTAGTGGAGCACTAATCCATTGAATTAAAGATCGAGTATATGGTGTGAAATATGTAAAACCACTGGTCAACGTCACTTGGAAGAATTATACCTGTTAAAGAAGTATGTGCAAACCCCAACGAAGTTTTTTTGTAACTTGTGTAGATCAGCGAGGCATGATGAGAAGAATTGTCGTAGTTATGATTTGATGATGGAGAAAACTATACGTGCTTATATAATGCAAGTTGAGGGATGTGCACATAAGGATAAAGGTCAACATGCTGATTGAGAAGGATTATAAGGACAAGGACGAGGAGGAGGAGGCGCTGGTCAAGGACGTGGCCAACTTATCTGTTACAACTACTGCGGGGAAAAAAGGCACTTCGCAAGGGATTTTTAGAATCCTACCTCAACCTGTAAGTATTGTAAATATTTTGATCACGTGATAGAATAATGTTTGGTCCTTATGACAAATATGGAGGAGAAAAGAAACTGGCAGCCCATGCAAAATATGCAGATGATGACCACAGAACCAAGGGAAAATTACCCGTGCATCAACATAGTAATAAGAAGTGTCGCAACGACATGAGATGATAAAGCCAAAGGTAAGAATCCAATGGAATATACATGGGTTAGGAAGATCGTAGAAAATGTCCCTGGATTCAACATGTAGAGGGAAAATGAAATGTTCCTAGAGGTGAAGAAAAGTTTCTTGGATCCGAGAGCTTCAACATCTAATGCACAACCACTGCAAAAGTTAATACTAAAGAAGGACATCGCTAAAGTAACTACTCCGCTGAAAGAATTTGATCCAGCTATATTAAGATCATTCTTGCAAATCTACATGAAGGTCTCGAGAGATTAGAAGTATGTTAAAGGACTCCAGGAGTTGATAGACTCCTGTGTTGGCAAAGAAGAATTGCGAAGTGAGTAATGTGCATTAAACAATTTTCTTCGACATAAGAAAAGAACAAGAAGGGAGATGAGACTAATTGCAAAGATCCACCGCAGATCAAGGAATACAAGATGGATCAAGTAATCCTAGACTTGGGATTTGATGCCAACATATTACCTAAGAAAACTTTGGAGCGAATGGGAAGGCCAAAGCTGCAATGGTACCTGATTTAGTTGAGGATGGCCAATCAATAGAAGGTCGTTCGTATGGGATGGTTACCAAGGCTAATATTAGATATTGAAGGACTGCACATTGTTGTAGAATTTGAGGTAATTGAAATTGTAGGTGATATCAATCCCTATCTGGCATTGCTTGGATTGGATTGGGATTTTGATATTGACATGATAATGAATTTGAAGAAGAGGAAGAGGGCGTTTGAAAAAGGTGATATGAGGGTCATTATTCCTTTAGAGCCATCAGAGGGAGTGCGGTATACAGAGCCTACCTGCGATGAGTACTGCGACACATATATTGACAATATCTAAAAGATAACAACTAAGGAGGAATATTGGATCAATCCCACTACAGATGGAAGACTAATATGGGAACAAGACAATTCCTATACTTCGGATTGTGAGGAGGAGCTAGAAAATTGGTAGAACTGGTTGCATGAAATATCTACCAGACGATGTGCCATAATCACAAGATCACTTCACTCCATAGCTTTAGAGGTATGTGATATTCCTTATTATGATTGGATATGAGATGTAAATATTTTTCTTAATAAATTTGAAAAGGAAGTACCAGAAGAATAGAGGTTCCAAGCTTTGGATGTATCCCTAATTTCTACACCCGCTAGATGGTGGGGTACTCATAAAGAGAATATAGGAAGTTGGAAAGAGTATCATAGGCTGATGAAGATAATATTTCGTCCCATAAAAACTAGAATTGAAGTAAAATATGATGGCAAGGGTGACCCCCGGGAGAATATTTCTCTCTGGACTTCAACTTGGGGAGAATATCTAGAACATGAATGGGTACATGTGTTATTTCACACATTGGAAATGATACCTAGGAATTGGTACCTTGAGACATAATTGCGATATGGAATGATGAACTGGATGTATTTGGTTGAATGGTTCTTACTGAAATTTAGTTTTGAAGATGACTATCCCTGCATAGATGAAGCCCTCTAGGAAGTCAGAGTAGGGGATTTTAAGAACACAACTTCCCTAACTTGGACGCAGCTAGATTGGACTGTGTAGTTGCAGCATGCACTAGAATGCTATAATGTGACCGCAGAAGAAAATGATGAGGATCCACACAATATTTATATCCCAGAATTAGAAGGGCATCACAAAGTTGTTGGAACAGAACCTAAAATACTTGACATAGCGTAGCCTGCGAAGACAAAGAAGGTGAATATTAGGTCAGAAGAAGAACCAAAAGTTGCACTGATTGGAGATTATTGGGATGAATATACAGTTAGAAAAGGTGTTGAGCTACTGCACGAGTATCAATAACTCTTCCCCATGAAATTTTTTGAATTGAAGGGTATAGTAGGAGACCTAGGAGTTATAAGGATTACTTTGAAACCTGACACGAAGGCAGTAAAGAAAAGACCATATTGGCTGAATATGAAATATAAGGAAAAAGTGAAGGAAAAGTTAGATAAAATGATCAAAGTAGGGATCATTGAACTGGTCGAAGAATCTGAATGGGTAAGTCTTATGGTAGTTCAGGAAAAGAAGGCAAAGGGCGAGATTAGAATATGTGTGGACCTAAGGAAATTGAATGATGCATGTTTTCACGACCCCTTTACCACACCATTCATGGACGAAGTATTGGACAATGTAGGAGGTTAAGAGGCTTATTATTTCACAGATGGATTTTTCAGGTTACCATCAGATCAAAATTGTGTGAGAAGATAGAAATAAGAAATTTTTTTCTATAGAGTGGGGTTGTTACTAGTACACAATGATGCCTTTTGGTTTGAAGAATGCTCCTGCCATATTTTCAAAATTTTAAGGAGTAGATACACAAATTTTTGGAGGTTTAATTTGATGATTTGACTATTTTTGGGTTGTTGAAAGATCATGTTGCGAGATTGAGGCTGAGGTTGGATACATGCAGGCGATATCAGATATAATTGAATATGAAGAAATGCATATTTTGTGTACCTTTTAGTATATTGCTGGGACATGTTGATTGTAAGCAAGGACTCATGGTGGAACCTGTGAATATTGTTGCTATTGTAAAATTAGAACCACCTAAAATAGTGAAGTAACTAGGCACGACACTTGGACATATTATCTACTACAGAAAGTTTATAAATGAGTATGCACAAATAACAACACCAATGGAGAAGCTATTGAAGAAAGAAGTTGTTTTTCACTGGTAGGAAGAATGCAAAAAGAGCCTCGACATACTGAAGGAGAAGATGGTGATTGTGCCTATTCTAGTTTTCCCAGACTAGAATAAGGAGTTTCATGTACATGTCGATACATCTTGCATAGAATTGGTTATCTTAATAGCACAACGAGGAGAAGGAGAAATTGATCACCCCATATATTTTCTAAGAAAAAAATTGTCCAAGGTAGAGAAGAACTATTCTACGATAGAAAGAGAAGGGTTGGCTATGGTCTATGAATTACAAAAATTCATAAATGATTTGTTGGGAGTGCACTTCAAGATGTTCATTGATCAATTCACACTGAAGTGTTTGGTGAATAAGCCCATTTTAGGAGGAAAAATCTGTCGATGGTTTTTATTGTTCCATGAATACGAATTCGAAGTTGTAGTCAAGATAGGAAGATAGAATGATGGGCCCGATCATCTGTCAAGGATCGAAATAGGTGAAGAAACCACGAGCATTAAGGATAACCTGCCTGATGTGCAATTATTCACAATAAGGGTCGCATATGATCACTTAACGAATATTATTCAGTTTTTGGATACAAGAATGGCATCCGCGGCGTTTACTACATAGCAGAAGGAGCTGGTAGTCAAAGCAACTGATTTCTCGCCGATTAAAGGAAATTTGTACAAAATGGGACCAAATGAAATACTACGTAGATAAGTCCCTAAGAATGAGAGGCAGATTATTTTGGTAGAAGCTCATGGAGGGGTTGCAGGAGAACATTATGCATGAAATGCCACTACACATAAGATTTTGAGAGCTGGGTTATGGTGATTAAATGCCATTGAATCCATAGGTAACGTTGCAGGCATTTGATAAGTGCGATATTGAATTTTTCAGCCCTACCAATCCACCTAGAAATAATACAGGAACAAGATACATAATCACTGCAACTGATTATTTGACGAGATGGGCCGAAGTAAAGCCAGTGAAGGATTACATCGCAAATACCACTGCGAAGTTCATATTTGAGTATATTCTGTCTAGATTTTGGTTTCCAAAGATATTGATGAGTGAAATAGGTCCAAAGAAGTATTGTAGAAGACAACCGGACTAATGACAGAGGCACTACTGGAGCAAGTATTAGGTTTTAGTCTAGTTTTTTGTCCGCCCATGGTATATGGACCATGATTTTGTATTGATGTAAATATATATAAAGAAATGTAAGGATTTTTTGAATTAGTGATCGATGTAATAGTTGATGAGCAAAAGCACTAGTGAGATCTTTTTTAGTCTGTTTTGGGTCTTAAGGGAAGGCTCCACAACTGTGTGTGCAGAGGCCTGAAAGAGTCTGTATATTTGTGCGCAGACCACCTGCAGCTGTGGGCGTAGGTCTAAGAAGTGAATTTACTGAAGATACTTATCATAATAAAGAAGAAATAGTTTTGGAGCATATTCTATGTCATTATGTGTTGTGTCTTGCTTTCTATATATTTATGCGAAGTAATGATAGCACAATTTATCTTATGTTGAATGTCTTTATGTTTATCTCAATGATGCGAATTAATTAAGTAACTTGAACCATGCAGTAGTTTCTTGTATGTTAGAATATTGATTAAGTACAGAAAATCAATGTAAATCCACCTCACGCAGTCCCTCAAGGCTACAGAAACCTGGTTCTCTAACCACTCATATCCACCTTGGGTGAGACTTCGATGTGCTTGCAGGTTGTTTTCGAAAGGGCCAGTGTCTGGGGTTTTGTTTGTGTGAATTACAAGTCAAACCTCAGTCAAGCCTAATCAACTCAACATGATCACTAGGGATCTATTATCGTGATGGATGGTATGCTTTGTGAGAAAGTTGTTTCTATTTGATTTACCCTGGATATAATTATAATTATGTTAACCCTGACCTGGTGGATAAGAGTGGTTTGAGAAAAAAAGTGCATGTAGAGACTTGGTTAGTCCAGTTGGCTACATGTACTAACAAAATAGTTCACCATTGGGTAAGATATTGTGCATTTGAGTTGAAAGGTATGCCTACACCAGTGAATATGAATGTTGTTTTGTTGGGTTCATACAATATGCTTCTGGGTATGGATTAGTTGTATCTTCATAGGAGTAAGGTGAATTGCTATGAGAATGCTATTGAGTTCTTAGATGACGATGGGTAACAAATAATCTTGTAAGGTAAGAAGAAGGCTACATCATATAGAATGGTTACAACTATGCAGGAAAAGTGCAGTCACAGGAAAGGGTGTGCATTATTTGTAATGCATATTTCCAGTGATAAATTTAAGTATGTTGAGGATGGAGAAGTATTAAAGAGGCATCCAGTTGCAATAGTTTCAGGATGTATTTCCAACAGAGATTTCATATTTTCTTCCTCACATGGAAGTGGATTTTTCTATTGAGTTGGTACTAGGGGCAACACCAACATTGAAGGCACCATAAAGGATGAGCACTCTAGAGTAGTGGAATTGAAGTTTCAGTTGAAGGAAATGCTTGAAAAGGGATATATTAGGCCAAGTGTGTCACCTTGGGCTACACCAGTGTTGTTTGTGAATAAAATGATGGTACTCTCAGGTTATGCATTGATTATAGGTAGTTTAACAAGTTAACCATCAAGAATATGTATTCGTTGTTGAGGATTGATGACTTTTTTGATTACTTGAAGGGAGAAAAAATGTTCTCGAAGATTAAATTGAGATTAGGATATCATTAAGTATGCATCAAAGAAGAATACATCTACAAGACTGCTTTCAGGACCACTTATGGGAATTATAAGTTTGTTGTGGTTCTTTTTCTTCTAACTAATTCTCCAGCTATTTTCATGTGTTTGATGAATAATGTGTTGCGTCCTTATCTGGGCAAGTTTGTGATTGTATTCATTGATGATATATTGGTATATTCTAAGAATGAGGAAGAACATACTGAACACTTAGAAGTAGTATTAAGACTGCTCATAGAGCATCAATTATATGCCAAGCTTAGTGAATGTCGTTTCTTTTAGACAAAGGTACATTATTTGGGGCATGTTGTCTCCAAGGAAGGCATAGCAGTGGATCTAGAAAAGATAAGAGGTATAATGAAATGGGAATCTCCTAGGAATGTGGATAAGGTTAGATCATTCATGGGGTTAGCAGTTTACTATAGGAGGTTCATCAATAACTTCTAACTGATTTCCTATCTTATTGCATCGTTGTAATGAAAAGGAAATAAATTTGAATGGACAAAGGAATGTGTAACAAGTTTTGAGCAGTTGAAGCAATTTCTTACAGATGCTCCAATTCTCAAGATTGTAGATCTAGATAAAGAGTTTGTGGTATGTACATATTATTTCACGAGAGGAATTGATGAATTTTTATTGGGAAAGGCCCAACTTGGTCCAATTTGGTCAAAAGACTTCGCAACTCAAGGAGCAGAGTGTGCGGTCCAACGAGGATAAATCAACTGCGTGAAATTTATTTTGTTAGTTTTGAGTCCACCAATGGTATGTGGACCATGGTATTGTAAGATATAATGGATATATAAAGTGATGTGACATTGAGTCAATAATAGAAATAATAGAGAGATCTATGTATTGATTATGTAATTTGTGATATTTTCTATGTTTTGGGCTAAAGGTAAGGCTCCGTAGCTGGGTGCACGGAGGCCTTGGTTTGCAACTGTGTGCACAGACCACCCACAACTGTGTGCAAGGGGTGAAGAAGGATTGTACTAAAAATATTCATCATTAATAAAGAGAAGGAAAGTTCTAAAGTATTTCTATGTTATTTGTGCAATCTGTTTATCATCTATATTTGAAGCTGTTTTATGCATCACGAAGTGTTGTATGTTGTTTTATGCATAGAGAGGTCTGTCATACTATTTAAATGCATTCTATTCTATTGAATATTTCATAATAGTTGATCCAGACTTATGCAGGAACGCAACAGAATACAGAAATAACCATAAACATAGAAATGCAGCGGAAATAAGGCTTCATTTCATTAATATCAAATCACAGAAATATGCTTACAAACATGATGGAAATAAAATAGCTAGGGTGATGGTAGCGAATCAATGAGAAGAGATGTGGCGACTACAGATCTCTGAACTGTAATACAATGAGGCTCGAGGGCCTATTTACTATGGAGAAACAATGGAGAATTCTAAATGTCCAAAAAACTAACCCTAGGCGATGAAGCGCCAAAAATATGGGCCTCGTTTGGGTAAATTGGTGTTTCAACTTACCAGGGACGTAACTTCGACATACTATCTCCGTTTGGGCTTCAAAAATGGCTCTGAAAGTTCAGGACCCAAAAAACTGCTAAAAATAGTAAGTTGTGAAAGAAATTGAAAGAGACAATGGTGGGGCCCCAAGTGGAATAGGCGGGTGGCCACCAATATCCACCTGGATCAATAGTGGTAAAAGAGCACCATGCGATGGTATTCAATAGTGATTAGGGCATCAACTGTAAAAGCAGATAATTGCATCCACGTGGCCCATAGAAGAATAAGAGATAATTTTAGCCGTAGATCCACATCCTATTGTCAGTCTAGATGCAGAAACTAGGTTATGAGATCCCCCAATATTTCCTCAGGTGAGACTACTATTTGTGTTGCAGGTTGTTGTCGAAAGGGCCTGTGATAGAGGGTTTTTTTGGTTGCACAGTAACTCTGAACCTGGGTCGAGACCCATTTGAGGAAACAAATGGTTTCATTTCCAAGGCTGGGATATGATTGAGGGATATGTGGACGTGACATCTGACCAAGAAGGAAATATAAGACTAGGTAGAATTGAAATAATGGGAGTTTCAAACTCAAGAAAAAAGGAATACGTGACTGTCGACTGAAGCTTGGTTGCAGAGGTATCTTTTTACAGAATAAAACGAGATTTTCTTTGCGACACTTGCTAATGAACTGCATGAATGGTTATCAAGGTTGATTGAGAAAAAGATCTGTTTTAAGAATGACGAGCCTACTGCATGGAGCCCTCATTTTTTACAACGATTCAAGGAGACTGATAAAAAGATCTCAAGAGATGATGATTTATGGATTAATAGTATCATGGGAGGATTTATTATTGAATTTGCAACAGATACTTTTGTATCTTACAGTGAAGCTGAGTGAAGATTTTTCGAGGGTCTACGAGGCAAGTATTTGAAATATTTGAAGCCACGGATTAAAATGATTTGATGTGAAAAGGGTGTACTATGAATGAAATCAGATCAATTTTTGGGCTTAATTCTGGAGGAAAATCTACGCAAAGTGGAAAATGATACATAGTAGATCACGAAAAATTAAATTGAGACTGATTATAGTCCGTTGTTGAGTGGCTCTGAAAACAAAGAAAAAAGAAGTAACCCTGAAACCCCTATAGGTGCGTCGCAGTTAGGAGTTGAGAATAATCAGTGCACCTTAGGGATTCCCCATCCTGCAACACCCCTCACCCCCCATCCTACTCCCTACACTTTCCCTCCACCTCCACCTCCACCTCCACCTCCACCACCCCCAGGAATCATGAAAAATGATATCAAGCTACCGATTTTTAGAGAACTTAGATCAGAGAATCCTGAGCAATTCTGGTTTGTAGTTGAAGCTATATGGAAAGCAAGACAAGTTACTGATGATGATGTGAAGAAGGCACAACTTTTCACAACGTTGCAGGAGAGAGCGCTGACATGGTACATAAAGTACTCCATGATGAATCAGGGTGATTCAATGGATGATACAAAAAAGTGCCGACTGCAGAGCTTAAGAATCCAAAATCACAGTCGCAGTTCATTACAGAGCTAAAGGAGATTAAAAAACTGGTAATTGAGTCTGTTTTGTAATTAGATCAAAGGTTCAATTTGTTAAAGGGTCAAGTAAGCTTTCAAATCCATCAAGAAAAACATAAGGAGTGGTTTATAGCTACATTATTGCCACATATCAGGCTACCTTTGACACAACAGAAGATATCAACACAAGCTGAATCTTTGGAAATTGCAATGAAGTTGGAAGCTTCGTCAGTGAGAGATACTCATTCAAGAGTACAAAATATTCATAACCAACTAGTAGCAATGCATTTAGAGTTACAATATCTAAAGAAGGGTAAGGAATTCAGGTCAGAAATTCAATCAGAAGTAGTGTGCATAAAGTGTAAGGAAAAGGGCCACTATAAGGATCAATGCCCTGTATTCAGAGAATACATCAATAATGGAGGACCTAATCCATTGCAACCAGGATCAAGTGTATGGTGTGAATTATGAAAAGTTGCAGGTTGACATCACATGCAAAAATGCTATTTTTTGTAGAAGTATGTGCCAACCCCGAAACATCTATTTTGTAACTTTTGTAGCTCGGTGGTGCACGATGAGAATAATTTTCGTCGTTATGATTTGATGATAGAACAAAGTGTAGGCGCTTATATAATGCAAGTTGAAGTACATGAAAAAGAGGATCAAGGTCAACATGCCGGTCGAGGAGGATTCCAAGGATGAGGATGAGGAGGAGGCATTGGTCGAGGGCATGTCCAACTCATTTGCTACAATTGTGGAAAAGCAGGACACTTCACGCGAGATTGTCAAAATCCTACCCCCACGTGTAAGTACTATAAAATTTTTGATCATGAGATAGAATAATGTTTAGTTCTTATGGAAAATATGCAGGAGAAAAGAAACCATAAGCCTATGCAGAATTTGTAAATGATGACCGATGAACCAAGGGAAGATGATCCATGCATTAACATAGTCATGCAAAGTGGCGCAATGACATGAGATGATATAGTTTAAGGAAATAAGTTGATGGAAGACACATGACTTAGGAAGAATAGAGAAAGATCCCCTGGGTTCAATATTGAGGCAAAAAAGAAGCATTCCTAGAGGCGAAGCGAAGTTTCATGGATCCGAGAGCTTTTTCCTCTAGCGTGCAACCACAACATAAGTTGATACTGAAGAAGTACATCACTGAACTAACTACTCAATTGAAAGTACTTTATCCAACTATATTGAAATATTTTTAAAAAGGGAATCCATACAGGTGAATTAGATTTTCAGAAACAAAGGAATAACTTGTTCAGAGTTTTTAGTACCCAACATTTCAAACTTCTTAAGTGAGTCCATCTTCAGGGGTAAACACAAAACGATATTTAAGAAGATTTGAGAGGATCAGGGAAAATAAATAATTATATATATAGTAATTAGTGAGGAGAAATTTTAAGGTCAGTTAGAATCATTTTTATAGACCTGTATGAAGCTGCCATGAGATTAGAAGGCTATTCAAGGACTCCAGGATATGATAGAATCCTATGATGGAAAAAAATAAGCATGAAATGAGTCGCATGTAATCAACAAATTGAATCAACATAAGAAGAGGACAATAAGGGAGATGAGACTAACTGCATAGATAAGAGAATATGACATGGATAAGGTAATTTTTGATTTAGGATATAATTCCAATGTATTACCCAAGAAATATTAGGAGCGAAGGGGAAAGCCAAGGTTGCAATGGTCACCGATCTAGTTGAGAATGGCCAACCAGCAAAAGATCATCCCTATGGGAAGTCTATCTGGAATTGTAGTAGATATTGAAGGAGTGCACGTTGTTGCATATTTCGAAGTAATTGAGATTATAGATGATAGAAATCCATATCCGGCGATGCTTGGATTGGATTAGGCTTTCGATACTGATGTGATAATCAATATGAAAATGAGACAAATGGTGTTTGAAAAGGGTGATCTGCGGGTCATGGTCCCTCTAGAATCATTAGAAGGAGTGCGGTATATAGAGCCTCTCCACGATGAGTACAACAATGCAGAAATTGATAATATATATAGGATAATAGATAAGGAAGAAGATTGGATTAATCACACTGCATATGGAAGGATAAGCTAGGAGTAAGATAGTTCCTATATTTCAAACTCTGATGAAGAACTGGAAAATTGGAAGAACATATTTCATGAAGTCTCTATAAGAAGATGTAATAGAATTACAAGATCAATTCACTGCATAAATTTAGAGGTATGTAATTTTCCTTGTTATGATGGGATAGGAGATGTATGCATTTTTCTTGATGAATTTGAAAAAGAAGTTCCGGAAGAAAAAATGTTCCAAGCATTGGATGTAGTCATCAGATCTACAGCTACTAGATGGTGGGGAAGTCATAAAGAAAATATTGGAGGTTGGAAAGAGTATCATAGATTGATGAAAATTAGATTTGGCCAAGTAAAAACCAGAATCGAAGAAAAATGCGATGGAAAAGAGGATCCCTGGGAGCATATGTCTCGTTGGACTAAGGATTGGGGTGAAAATCCAAAGCTAGAATGGGTACATATATGTTTCCACACATTGGACCTGATACCTATGAACTAGTATCTTGAGACAGATTTGTGCCATGGAACAACGAGCTGGACAAAATTGGTTGAAGGATTCCTAATGAAATTTACTTTTGAGGATGAATATCAAAGCATTGATGAAGCCCTTCAATTAGTCAGACCAAGGATTTTTAAGATTACCATTGCGCTAACTTGGACACAACCAGATTGGGCCATACAGTTGGAGCACATGCTGGAATGTTATAATGTGACAATGAAAGAAGAGGATGAGGATCCACGCAATATTGATATCCTAGAATCAGAAGGACATCGTGAAGTTGTTGGACCAAAGCCATAAATATCTTACATAATGCAGCCCGTGAAGACACAAAAGGTAATTATTGGGTTAGAATAAGTGCCAAAGTTTGCGTTGATTGGACATTATTGGGACGAAGACACGGTTAGCAAAGTTGCAGAACTGTTGCACGAATATCATGAGCTCTTTCCCACAAATTTTTTTGAATTAAAGGGGATAATAGGAGACCTCAGAGTAATGAGGGTTACTTTGAATATAGATGTGAAGCCAGTAAAACAATGACTATATAGATTGAACCTGAAATACAAGGAAAAAGTAAAGGCAGAGCTAGAAAAGATGATCAAGGTGGGGGTCATCAAACTGATTGAAGAATATCAATGAGTAATTCCTATGGTAGTTTAGGAGAAGAAGAGAAAGGGTGAAATCAAAATATGTTTGGACCTGAGGAAATTGAATGATGCATGTGTCCATGAATCTTTTCCCACGCCATTCACTAACAAAGTGTTGGAAAATGTAGGCGGACAAGAGGCTTACTCTTTCATAGATGGTTTTTCGGGTTACCATCTGATCAATATTGCACCGAAAGATTAACATAAGACAACGTTCGCTACAAAGTGGGGTTGTTACCAGTACACCATGATGCCTTTTGGGTTGAAGAATGCTCCTGCTATATTTTCTATAGTTTTAGTCGCAACATTCAGGGAGTATATACACAAATTTTTGGAGGTTTACTTTGATGATTGGATTGTTTTTGGGTTTCTAAAAACACATGTATCAAGATTGAGATTGATGTTGTACACTTGTAGATCGTATCCGATATCACTGAATTTGAAGAAGTGCATCATTTGTGTACCTTTTGGTATACTACTTTGGCATGTTGTTTACAAGCATTGATTGATGGTAGACCTTGCGAAGGTAGCTGCTATTTTAATCTGGAGTCACCTAAGACAATGAATCAACTGCGCACCACGTTGGGACATACTGGATACAACAATAGGTTTATAAAGGCATATGCGCAGATCATTTCGCCAATGGAAAAGCGATTGAAGAAGGATGTTACTTTCTGTTAAGATGAAGAATGTCAAAAGAGCCTTGACATACTAAAGGAAAATATGGTAATTGCACCTATTCTAGTTTTCATGGATTAGAATAAGGAATTTTATGTACATGTCGATGCCTTTTGCATAGAATTGGGTGTTGTATTGACACAACAAGGAGAAGGAGATATTGATCACCCCATAGATTTTGCAAGCAGAATTTTGTCCAAGGTGGAGAAGACCTATTCTACGACAAAAAGAGAGGGGTTGGATATGGTTTATGCATTACAAAAGTTCACACACTATTTGTTGGGAGCACACTTCAATATGTTCACTGGTCATTCCACGCTGAATTATTTGGTGAATAAGCCTA
This sequence comes from Pinus albicaulis, assembly GCA_034641835.2. Classification (NCBI taxonomy): domain Eukaryota; kingdom Viridiplantae; phylum Streptophyta; class Pinopsida; order Pinales; family Pinaceae; genus Pinus; species Pinus albicaulis. The sequence goes on from CM076581.1 coordinate 709,470,536, forward strand.
TTCTAGGAGGAGACATTTGACAATGGTTGCTATTATTTTGAGAGTATGAATTTGAAGTTATAGTAAAGCCAGGGAGATTGAACATTGGACCTGATCATTTGTCAAGTATAGAAATAGGAGAAGAACCTACAAGAATTGAGGAGAACCTGCCTGATGCACAATTTTTTTCAATAAGGAGTGTAGATGATCACTTCATGGATATTATTCAGCTTCTAGCTACATGAATGGTGCCCACAGAGTACACTACACAATAGAAGAAGGAGCTGGTAATCAAGGAAATTGATTTTTCATTCATTGCAGGGAATTTGTATAAAATGGGACCAATTGAAATACTACGTAGATATGTCTTTGAGCATGAAAGGCATCTTATATTGGTAGAAGTTCATTGAGGAGTTGCAGGAGGTCACTATGCAGGGAAGGCCACTACACAAAATATTTTGAGAGCTAGATTATGGTGGCCCATAGTGCATAAGGATGCAAAGGAGTATTGTATATCTTGTGACGCATGCCAAATAAAAGGAAGACCATCTAGAAGGGATGAAATACCCTTGAACCCACAAGTAAAGTTGCAAGATTTTGATAAATGGGAGATTGAATTTGTTGGACCTATCAATCCACTAGGAAATAATACTTGAGAAAGGTATATAATCATTGCAACAAATTATTTGACGAGGTAGGTGGAGGCTAAGCCAGTGAAAGATTGCACCACAGATACTGTTGTGAAGTTCATCTTGAGCATATTTTGTCCATATTTGGGTGTCTAAAGATCTTGATGAGTGACATGGGTTTTCATTTATTTCATAAGGCTATTGATTCGTTGACTTAATAATTTCAAATGCACCATCAGAAGAGTACACCATATCATACTCATGCGAATGGGACAGTTGAATATTTTAACAAGATTTTGGAGAATGAAGTATGAAATGTGAACAAGAATGATTGGGATCTAAGAAATCCAGTGGTGTTATGGGCATACACGAAAACATGCAAGAAGATGACATGATATACGCCTTTTAGGTTGGTCTATGGACAAGAAGCAGTCATCCCTATAGAGTTTATTGTGCCCAATTTAAGAATTACAACATTTACTGACATGGAAGACTGCGACACAATGGAAGATAGGATGGATAAATTTATCATTTTAGAGGAAGACAGATTTATTATAGCTTATCATTAGCAAGTGAAAAATTCAAGGAAAAAATCTTGGCATGACAGGCATATCAAGCAGAAAACATTCAAGGAGGGAGACATTGTACTATTGTATGATAGTAGGTTCAAAAAGTTCCTAGGAGAGTTTCAAACACATTGGTTGGGCCATATATCATTAGGCATGTCTATGAGGGAGGCACAATTCAAATCGTGAATTTGGATGGTCAGTTGATGTAAGGATGAGTGAATGGGAGTAGATTAAATATCTACAGGGATGAATCTGTCCATGGAACTTCAGAATGACTATATGAATGGAGGAAAGTATTAGTGTCACATGCAGTTGAAAGTGGGGATGAGAATATAAAATACTCTACCAAAGACGGACTTCATTGAAGAGGGATTACTCCGCTACACTCAGGAGGTTTTCGAAGTCTGAGAGAACTGTGTCAAGGGAGGAATTGCTGTGACATGAGGGAGGATCCGTCGAATTCCACCAGAAATATGACTATTAAAAGGAGCGGGGGAAACACATTTATTGGGAAGAGCTAGGAAAATATGCCACCATATCCGCATTAAGGAGATGAATTTGAAGACAATCATGGGGTTTGAAATTCAAATTTGGTATGAATATCACATCCCGCTCTGCATTTGGCGACTTTGCTTCTTGAGATTTAGAATTGTGATTTTTCACCTAAGTGTGAGCCGAGAATTGAGCCGCATGTCCGAGAGGAGTTTCGAAGAAATTTCTAGGGAATTTATCAAGAGAGGACTAGATAGAATCATGACTACTACACCACTACCGAGTGTGATAGGGCCAAGGTCACCAAGGAAAAAATCAACTTCAGGAGAGGCGCAACCAGAGAAACAACTGCCTAAGAAGCCATTTGTATGCCAATCACTCAGAAAGAAGATCACTAAGGAGCAAAGAACTAAGGAGAGACTTGACAAGAAAAAGGAGCCTAGGGAGGTGCAGGAGAGAAACAAAGAGGAGATTGCAGCATACATTCCAGAGGATGTGATAGCAGAAGAAGTGGAACCTATCTTTAGGTTTCCGATGTATATACCACCCAGGAAGGCGGGTGCAAAATTAGTGAAGGATCCATACACTGCAAAATTCGTTGTATTTACACCATTACTGTCAAAAAATGTACCATGTAAGGGAGAACCATTGGAAAAGGTACCTCATATAAGGATGGAAGATTGGGACTTCAACGTCATGAGAAAGTATTCACAATTTGAGCCCAATCGATACTCGTGCACGGTTCATTATTAAGAGAATGATTTAATCATATTGGAGCCACACTAGTGGGCTCATGGATACAACAAGAAGGGCTGCTCAATATGATGTATGCTTCAAATTTTGTGCGCATCAATATCAATATAATTTGTGTGCAAAATTTTTTGGTGTTAGTGCATAATGGATGCTTCTGGTTGGGCGAGAGGATAAATATTGATGATATGTTGATTCCCAAAATTACTGTGCTGCCCTGTCAAGGAAAAAAACCCATAGAGGAGTTTGTAGGGAAGATCTAGGACAAGGTGGTTGTCGAGGATATGAAGTAAAAATATGGCATTGTGAAGAAGTCATGGGGCTATGACATCAGTTCCATCAATGACCTATTTGTGCGCTTCACCACACACATCTTACCTGGAAAAATTATGAGGAAGTGCCACATGAATGAAGTACCAACACTCATCGTGTCTTTGGATGCACAATGTAGTAAAGGGGTCCAATATAACTCGGAGGGATATATGTGCAAATAATTTCTTGATGATTGTCATGAGGCACAGGAGAAAGGGAAGAAATTCCACTATGTGTGGTTATTGTTACTTATAACACTAATGGCATGGAGGGAGCCCGAGGAGTCACAATTCCCCACTGTGGACCCAAATATCTACGATGCTGCGAGGTACACCTCATTGTGGTTTACAAAGGAACCTACCTAGAAAAAAAGTCATTTTGGGTATTGATGGAGATGGATCTGTTCACTATGATGAGTCAACGTCCTAGGCTCTCACCTGTTTTATTTGAGGTTTATCACAGAATAACTGATTTGAAGGCATAATTTCATCGAGCGTATATCTATACACGAAAGGACCATGAAGAAGTATGGTTCTCGTTACCATATTTTGTCCATGAGGTTGATATTGTGCAGGTCATAAGCCGTTATCCAATTGATTGGTTGTCTCCACCTACTGGATTAGCAAAGACAGAGCAGGCAAGAACCAGTGGGAAAGACACCGCAACAGAGAAGACGACAAAGAAAGACACCATGAAAGAAACACAAACAGGGAAGTAGACTAGAAAAGGCCCACAAAAGGAAATGAGGAAAGTAACAGAGAATTAAACTAGACAAGAAACCGAGAAGTCGATAGGAAAATACATGGAGAAAGAAACCGTGTAGGGGACATAAAAATACGACGAAGAAACTGCAGGCACAATTCTAGAGCAGGGCGGTCATGACACTTTCACTAATACAGAAATGGTTGAATCACCATTTATTGTGAAGAGAAGGGTACCACAAACATTATGTGTGTGAAAAAAGCACAAGGCCGACCGATCAATGGGCACAGAGCCAATGAGCCTCACTGAGGGGGTCATTGACGAAATTGGTGATAAGGTGTTGAATATCATCGAAGAAACATGGAGCATGATCAAAGAAAAATACAAGGCTGTATTGAAAGAGATGAAGTAGGGCATGAAAGAGATGGAAGTACTAGGGCATATAACAATACCATAAGAACAAATTGCCAATCAGATACTTCAAGCGAGCGTGGTACAAGCGAGTGTGGTCTAAGTGAGCTAGCAGGCACAACCTGTTAGCCCCCTATTAAATTTTTGACAAGAAAACAGGGGGCTAAAATGTTTTTGAGCCTTCAAGGAATGCATTTCCCTTTGAAAACACATCATCCTTGAAGCCTCCTTATGCCTTGGTCCTTTGATAAATCCCCACTGCTGTTTCCAGTTATAAAGCCTCTCTGATTGTGAAGAAATGCCCAAAAGGCCTCCTCCTTTTCCCCTTATATCTTCCCTTATAAACCTCTGCTTCATCCCCTTTTAATCCTCTCTTTTTCCCCCATTAATCCTCTAAACCATCTCAAGTTCCCTTTTAAACCCTTCAAATACTCTTTTTTTGTTTTAATAAACCCTTTTCCTCTCTATCGTTACCCTTCTTTGGCCTTAAAATGCATTAAAATGGGCCAAAAACCCACTTTATACCTTATATTAAGGCCTAGCCCCTTAACCACTTCCCTGCCATATGCCCCACGCCCAGGACCAAGCGCTTAAGCCCCGGGCGCTAATCGCAATCGCACCATCGGGCGAGCGCATTTCTATGTGTTAACTTAAAAATCCCAATGCGATTGAGTCTTGGTATGTAGCGCCGCGGATACAATCTCCACCGTTGATCTGAATAGATCTAACGGTCCGCACTCTCCCGCTTCCCCTGCTCCGATCGCAATCGCAATTTTCAATTGCTGCCACTTTCCGCCCGTTGCGATTGTGATCCCCCGACTACATCTTCGCTGTTGATCCATCACCCGGATCCGACGGCTGGCGCTCAATCACATAACCGCTCCAATTGCAATCACAATTTCCAAACCAGATCCAATCTCGACCGTCCGTTCGATCCAAATCGACAGCCCACACTGGATCACGCCCTCCATCATATTTATTCATCGGATCTCCCGAATAGTTCACCATTCGATCTCTGCTGTCCATTGATCTACTCCTGAGATCCAACGGTTTAAGTTTAATTTCCCTCCGCCATGACTAGGTCCCACCACCCATGGTCCATTTCGTATGTTTTTCATTACATTTTCCCATTTCCTTTGTGTGTCACCCAACTTCCAAAGGTCATCCCATCCATCAATCTCCACTGTTGATCATCACCTCCAAAATTGATTGGATGGCCCCCATCAAAACTCCATTTCATTGCATTTTCACTTGTTTCTCTACGAACGCCGTTTCTACTGTTCCACCACCATTCCTCCAGGCTTGCAAAGCATCCTTCCGCCATCGTCCCTGGATTTTATAATTGAATTAATTTATTGTGCAGGGATCACCAAGAGGCCATTACAAACAACCAAGCGAGACAACATATGACAAATTGGGGGATTTACGCATGTAATTGAAGATTTAATGTGCTAATCCCATGTTCAAAGGATTAAGGCACAATTTGAAAACTAAAGAGTGCACCAACAAGTCATGTCAGCGCTACATAGTAGCAGAACGCGTTTTCTCTAGGGGTACACCTTCCTACAACAGTATCCATGCCTCCACGAGTCCAGAAAATAGTTAATTACTTTGACAAAAACTTCTTAAAGACTGTCAGGACCACAGTTATGGAAGCATGGAAACCTGAAGACCTTTCAGTCACCTTACTCGCTTCAGAAGATAGAACATAAGGCCTTACAGTCAGAAGGAAATTCAAGAACACATCCGAGGTCAATATCGACCTGACAGAGAGCTCTGAACCATTCTACATAGCACACACAGTCGACGAAGAAACATTAGGCAGCATGGGCGTGAATGCTTCCGCCATTATGTCTTAATGAAACAAATTAAATGTATATCTATTCTTGTTATTCTCTTCTCCTATAAGAATTCCCGAGAACATATTGTAAAGGTTGTTGTTCAGTTGTTGCTGTTGTAGTTAGAGGGATTCAGTTTTGACTGTTAGAACACTTTGGGAGAGAGTAGCAGAGTAGTGTGTAATGTAGTAGGCTGGGAGGAGAAGTTTGGATTGTAGCAGCCATTGAGCTCAGTGTATGTGACTGGTTTTGCATCAATTAATCAAGCACATTTCTTTGGATCCTGGTCTATTACTACGGGTGATGTTTCTCTCTTTGCATCTTCTGTTTACATTTTCATGCTGTTCATTGGTATTCTAGGCTCGCATCAGAAATATGGCATAGGATTTACCCTTGTTAGGTACCCTATGTCTCTGCTCTCCTTGCCTTAAATGTTTTCTGCTGTATGTGTTATCTAAGGGTTGATTTCAGTTAATTTAACCAATGTAGTGGATGTCATTGCCTGCTAGCTAATGTATGAATTAGTGAAATCTGTCTTTAGTTGTTATGGTTGTTGGCAATATGATGCAATGTGTTGTCCTTGATGGAAACCCACTTGATGAAGATGATGGCAACCTACTTGATGAAGTTATTACTCACTTGATGGACTTGGTAATGATGTAAATCTGATGTGATATGATGTGTCTACAGAGCAACTCAGATGTAATGATGAAAGGAATTTGAGTATGTGCTAGAACAATGATGAAAAGTGTATGTCACAAGGCATATGCGGGTTTGTTTAAGGGAAGTCACGTATGTATGCGGAAAAGGACGTGCCAAGTCGCGTATGGTCAATTGCGCTCTAAATGTATAAAACCAAGGGTTACTACCATGGTATTGACCCATTGTATTGAGCGTTGGGTTGTCTATTTGATCTCGCCCAGGAATACCATCGGAAGTGATGCGATTTTGGCTCATGGTATTGAAAAAGGATAAACCTATATAAGGAGAAGGATATCATTGTGCAAAGGGTGTGCATGAGTCTGGGTTTGAATGGATACTTCACTCTGAAGGATATCTGTATGGAAAGGGTAACAGTTTGATGATAGATCTGAATCTGTGATGCACCTATGAAGAAATTGATGAAGAAGGTTATCTAGATCTGAAATGTATTTGTATCTTCTAGATCTGTTTGTGGAATGTTTAAATCTGAGATGAGGCGAACATCTGTCTGAAAGTAAAGGGTTAAATCTGAACTGAATATCTGATCTGAAGAAGTATGCTCCTCGATGATGTCTGAAGTTCTATACGCTATTTTGTCGCAGCAGAAGCGCGTATATACGTGGGTTTGATGAAGAGAAAGCGCGTATGGGCTGTTCTGTAATGTGCAGATGTATACGCGTGTTGATATGAATGGAAGCGCATATATACGCGGTATCATTAAAAGGAAAGCGCGTATGAAAAACTAGGGTTTGATGAAGTTTGTGGTATGAGATGTCTGATCTGTTCTGTTGGTTTACTACTATCTATTGATGAAGTTATAAGTTTCAGTTTGATGTATGATTGAGCTTAAATGTGTGGAGTGGGTCCAGTCTGAAAATATGATGAAAATTGGTCTGCAAGTTGTGTTCTAAAGGAAGCTTTTGGATCCAGTGTGAAAATTGATGAAACGTGGTCCATGGTGGCCGAGACAGCCTTCTGGCCGTGGGTTAGAAGCCTCCTTCCGTGGAGAGGTCAAACGGAGCGGGTTGTGGACCTCCTGTGAGAGGTCAAATCCAGAGTTATGGGTCGGGAGCCTTCCAGGAGAGAGGTCGGGGAAATGAGCGTGTATGCCCTCGCGCATCGGTGTGCTGAGTCCGCGCTCGTTACGATGGGTGCCATTGTAAGATGCTTCGATACAAAATATTGGCTACCGAGCACCCAGCTGGTCTTCCCCGACTTGGGTTTCCACCCAAAACTCGGTGTTCAAGTGATGCTTATGTGTGATGGTTTATTCTGTTATTACTGCACATGTTTACTGTTAACTAAACATCAGAAGAATGAATGTTGCATAGATCTAAGTAAATATTTAATTGCATAATAAGATCTCTGTGTATACGCGAGTTTAATGAAGGATATCCGTGTGTATACGCTAGTTGGCTTCAGAAAAGTAGTGTATGGGTTTTGAAGTAAGAAAAAGTAAAAAGAATTGAGTATGCCCTAAATATTGACTACAGGAGGATCCAAACATTAAACATATTGACTTGGAGATACAACAGAAGTAGAAGCAATTGGATGAGATCAAGGTCATTGCGAGGACTTTAGCACTTGCACAGTAGATTTCTTGAATTATAGAAGGGAAAAGTCTACAGAGCCAGATCGAGGATCTGCATAGGAAGGAGCAGTTGATCACAACAAGAAAACAACCATGGCAGGATGAAGCCATTGAAATATCTTAAACAGTTGATGCGAAGATGAAAGAGATGTGAAAGAAGCAGAAATATGTGCTTCAGTAGGTTGCCGAGCCAACATCAGAGAAGATACTAGAGGAGGTGTGCCAAGAAGAGAAGTTGTTTGTGGAAATGGTTCAGCCTTTGAAGAAAACCTACACCAGCATCACTGAAAATTTTCAGGGTGCACCGCTGAGTGACTCAGGATAAGTCACATATGAGTGTTGGGGGCCTGTTGGGCGAGGCCCAACTTGGTCCAATTTTGGTCAAAAGACTCTGCAACTTAAGGAGTGGAGTGTGTAGTTCGATGAGGATAAATCGACCGCGCGAAGTTTATTTTATTAGTTTTGAGTCTGCCCATGGTATGTGGACCATGGTATTGTAATATGTAAAGGCTATATAAAGTGATGTCATATTGAGTCAAGAATAGAAATAATAGAGAGATAAATGTATTGAGTCTGTAATTTGCACTATTTTCTGTGTTTTGGGCCAAATGGAAGGCTCTGCAACTGGGTGCATGTTGGGAAGGGCCCAACTTGGTATAATTTTGAGTAAAAGACTCGTGAAATTTTTAGGAAGTGGAGTGTGTGATCTAGAGGAAAGAATTCAATTGCGCGGAGTTAAAAGATTCACGCGAATTTTAATGGGTCTTAGGGGCTTTGGGGTAGGTCAAATACCCTATTTTTGAAAAGGGATCGGGTTTTTTTTGAATATTTTTAGCTCTACCCATGGTTTGAGGACCATGTTATTGTAAGATGTAAAAACTATATAAAGAGATGACTTAGTAAGTCATCAAAAGACTAAAAAAGGATATGATGATTGTATAAGCGCAAATTGAATTATCTATCTTTTAGTCTATTTTGGGTCTTCAGAAGACTCCGTAGAATGTGTGCGTGGAGACCTTAGTCTATAGCTGTGTCTGTAGATCATCTGAATCTTAGTGTGTGGGTCAAAGAAGGATTGTACTGGAAAGACACGTTATCAATAAAGAGAAGGAAGATTCTAAATTATTTTTGTGTATTTGCGCAATATTTTTATGGTTTATGTTTAAAGTTGTGTTATATACTGCGAAGTCTTGTGTATGATTATTTATGCATAGAAAGGTATTTTATGTTGTTTATATGTGTTGTATTGGGTTGATTAATGATTAATGTACTAATTGACGAATAGGGCATAAACTGTAAAAGTAGATATTTTATTCTGCGCAGTTCAAGAAGGCATAAGGAAGAAGAATATCAATAAATCCATGTCCTAATATCCCTCTAGATGCAAAAACCTTGTTCTAGTATCCCCCAATATTTCCTCGGGTGAGACTTTGGTGTGCGCAACATATCGTTGTCGAAAGGGCCGGTAATAAAGGGTTTTGTTGGTAGCGTAGCTACTATGAACCTAGGTCTAGACCCCCTCAAGCCAAAAAATGGTTTTGTTTCCAGGACAAGGATCTTATTGAGGGGTACTTGGATGTGGCATTTGAAAAGGAAAGAGATCCATGATTGGGTAGATCTAAAGGAGCGATAATTTGTAGTGCAAAGAAACAAAAATCTGCGACTGTCAACTGAAGGTTGGTTACAGAGATATATTTTTACAGAAAAGCATGAGATTTTCTTTTCATCGTTTGTGAATGAGCTGCACGAATGGTTGTAAAGGTTGGCTGAGAATAAGACCTATTTTAAGAATGACGATCCTACTACGTGGAGCCCTGAATTGTTTCAGCGACTCAAGAAGACTGATAACAAGATCTCAAGAGTTGTTGATATCGTGATCGATAGTATTTTGGGAGGATTTATAATGGAGTTCGCCATAGACACATATGTATCCTACAACAAAGATGAGCAAATATTTTTCAATGGTCCACGAGTTATGTACTTGAATTATTTAAAGTTTTGCATTAATATGATTTTATGTGAAAAGGGTGTAGTGTGCATGCAATCAGATTGATGTTTGGAAGAAGTAAGTTTGGGTCTACGCGAAGTGGTAAAATATTTAGGGTAGATCATGGAAGCTTCATTAAGATTGATTAAAACATGTTGTTGAGTGGATTTGAAAGTGAAGAAGGAGAAAGTAACCCCACAACCCCTTGAGGTGCATCATAGCTATAATTTGGAGATCATCAGGGTGCCTCTGGGATTCCCCATCCCGCCACTCCCCTCACTCCACATCCGCATCCCCATAATTTTCCTCAAGCTCCACCTCCACCTCCACCTCCACCTCCCCCAAGAAACATGGCTAAAGTGGTCATAAGGCCTATTTTTATAGGTTAGGGATTGGAGTATCCTGATGAATTTTGGTTTATCGCTGAAGTAGTATGGAAAACACGTCAGGTCAAGGATGATGACATAAAGAAGATGCAACTGGTAAAAACACTACAAGAAAGGGAATTGGCATGGTATATGAAGTAATTTGTGATGCATCAAGCTGCCACATTGGATGAGCCAAAGACTACACTGAATGCTGAATTTAAGAAGCCAAAATTGCAGTCATAGTGTATTACGGAGATAAAAGAGATCAAACAAGTGGTAATTGAATCGGTTTGGGATTAGATCAAAGATTCAAGATGTTACTAGGGAAAGTGAAATTCCAAATTCCTAACGAGAAACATAAGGAGTGGTTTATATCCTTGCTATTGCCACATATCAGGCTACCTTTGATGTATCATAAGACAAAAGCACAGGCTGAATCTCTAGAAATTTCTATGAAGTTGGAAGCTTCATCCATCGCAGATACCCAAGTAGGGGTGTCATAGATTTAGAGCCAATTAGCAAAAATGCATTTGGAGTTGCAGGACCTAAATAAGGGTAAGGAAATCCAATCAGAAATGTGCTAAGAGGTATGGTGTATCAAATGTAAGGAATAAGACCATTATAAGGATCAGTTCCCTGTGTTTAGAGATTACATCAATGGTGGTGGACCTAATACGTTACACCCAAGACCAAGTATATGGTGTGACATGTGTAAAATTTAGGCTGACATCACATGTAAGAATGCTATTTGATGCAGAAGTATGTGCAAACCTCGAAGCAGTTGTTTTGTAACTTTTGTAGCTTCGTAGGGAATGATGAGAAGATTTGTCATAGTCACGAGTTGATGCAGACTACACATACATACAGAATGCAAGTTGAAGGGCGCGCGCATGAAGATCATGGTCCAACAACAGGTTTTAGAGGCTTCCAAGGCCAAGGATGAGGAAAAGGAGGAGGCGTTGGTCGAGGATGTGGTCGATTCATATGTTACAACTATGACAAAGCAAGACATTTCACGAGGGATTTTCAGAATCCCATAACCCCTTCTTGTAGGTATTGTATATATTTTGAGAATGTAATAGAAGATTGTCCTATTCTAATAGGAAAGATGTAGGAGAAAATAAATCAGAAGCCTATGCAAAACTTACAGATGATGACTGTGGAGTCGAGCGAAGAAGAGCCTAGTGTTAACATAGTAACTCGAAGTGGTGCGACTACAGGAGAAGATAACACAACAGGAAATAAGCCTATGGAGAAAACGTGGGTCAGAAACCCTAGAGATAAGAATACTAGGTTCAATATGTAAAGAGAAAAGGAGAGATTTTTGGAGGCGAAGAAGGGTTTCATGGACCTGGGAGCTTTGATAGCTAGGACGCAGCCACAGACTCAACAAAAGTGATGCCTTAGAAGAACTACAATCAGGTGATTACTACGATGAAGGAGTTAGATCCAACTATATTGAAGTCATTTTTGGAGACCTTCATGAAGTTATTGAGAGACAAGAAGGCTATAAAAAGTCTCCAAGCACTGATAGAATCCTACGTAGGAAGGGAAGAGCCACATAGCGAGCTGCATGTAGTAAATATATTGCATAAGCACAAGAAGAGGACATGAAGAGAAATGAGGTTAATTTTCTAGATCGGTGAATACAATATGGATCAAATAATTCTCGATATGGGATCGGATGCCGATGTATTGCCTAAGTATACATGGGAGCACATGGGAAAACCAAAGTTGCAATGGTCACCGATCCAGTTAAGAATGTCTAATAAACATAATATTATTGTTATGGGAAGATTGATTGGTATAATAGTAGACATTGAAGGAGTGCGCTCTATGGAATATTTTGAAGTAATTAAGATTTTAGATGAAAGAAATCCATATCCAGTGCTGCTTGGATTGGATTGGGAATTTTATACGAATGTAATAATTAATTTTAAGAAGAGAAATATGGTGTTTGAACAAGGTGATTTGAGGGTCATTGTTCCCCTAGACCCATCAGAAGGAGTGCGGTATACAAATCCTGTTCACGATGAATACTGTGATGCAGATATTGATAATATGTACAAGCTCATGGCTAAGGAGGAAGACTGGATAAATCCCACTACAGATGGAGGGATAAGCTGGGAAAGAGAAAACTCATGTATTTCAGATTCTGATGAAGAAATATAGAACTAGCAGAATAGGCTGCATGAATTTTCTACTAAGTGATGTAACAACATTACAAGATCACTTTGCTACATCACTTGAAAGGTATGTAATTTTCCTTACTATGATGAGATAGGATATGTCAATATGTTTCTTGATGAATTTGAAAGAGAAGTACTAGAAGAAAAAAGGTTTCAATCTTTGGACTTATCACTGAGATCTACACCTGCTAGATGGTGGGATACTCATAAGGAAAATATTGGTAGTTGGAGAGAATATCGCAGATTGATGACGATCAAATTTGGTCAGGTAAATACTAGAATAAAAGTGAAATATGATGGAAAGGAGAATCCTCAAGGAAATATTTTTCGCTGGACTACGATGTGGGGCGAAGATCCAACACCAGAATGGTTACATACATTATTTCACACCTTAAATGTAGTACCTAAGAATTGGTATATTGGAACCGAACTGCAACATAGAAAAATGAATTGAGAAGATATGGTTGAAGGATTTTTAATGAATTTTAGTTTTGAAGCTGACTGTCAGTACATAGATGCAGATATTCAAGAAGTCATAGAAAAGGTTTTCAAGACGACAACTGCGATAACCTGGACACCGCATGATTGGAACACGTAGTTGGAGTAGGTAGTATAATGCTATAATGTGATAGCGAAAGAGGCTGAGGAAGATCCACACAACATTAATATTCCAGATTCGGAAGGACAACGTGAGATTGCTGGACTAAAAGCTAAGATCCTTGACATAAAACAACCGGTGAAGACGCATAAGGTGAATATAGGGACAAAAGAGGAGACAAAATTTGCGCTAATTTTGGATTATTTGGATGCAGATACAATCAACAAGGTTGTAGAGCTGTTGCATGAATATCAAGAGCTCTTTCCCATGAAGTTTTATTAACTAAAGGGAATAATAGGAGATCTCGAACTCATGAGGATCACCCTGAAACCATATGCGAAGCCCTTAAAGAAGTAACTCTATATAGATTGAATCCAAAGTACAAGGAAACGGTAATGAGGAATTGGAAAAGTTGCTTAAAGCTAGCATAATTGAACTTGTGGAGGAATGTGAATGGGTAAGTCCTATGGTTGTTTAGGAGAAGAAAAAGAAGGGTGAAACAAGAATTTGTGTTGTTTTGAGGAAGCTAAATGATGCATGTGTGCATGACCCATTCCTTCAAAAATTTTATAGATTAAGTATTGGATAATGTTGGACGGAAGGAGGCATACTATTTTACAGATGGATTTTCAGGTTACCATCATATTAGAATTTCACTAGAAGATAGGAGTAAGATAACTTTTTCCATTGAATGGGGATATTATTAATATATAGTGATGCCTTTTGGATTGAAGAATGCAACTACAAAATTCTCTAGAGTAGTAGTCACAGATTTTAAGGAGTACATACAAAATTTTTTGGAAGTTTATTTTGATGATTGGATAGTATTTGGACTGTTGAAGAACCATGTTGCGAATTTATGACTGATGTTGGACACTTGAAGACAATATCAAATATCATTGAATTTGAAGAAATGCATATTTTGTGTACCTTTTGGTATACTATTGGGCACATGGTTTGCAGACAAGGATTAATGGTAGACCTCGCAAAGATTGTTGTTATTGTGAACCTGGAACCACCTAAGAGAGCGAAGTAAATGTGCACAACATCGGGACATACTGGCCACTACATGAATTTTATCAAGGAATATGAAAAGATAACTGTGTCGATGGAAAATATATTAAATAAGGATGTTACTTATTGTTGGGATGAAGAATGCAAGAGAAGTCTCGACATACTAAAGGAGAAGATGGTAACCGCACCGATTCTAGTTTTTCTGGACTAGAACAAGGAGTTTCAAATTCATGTTGATGCAACTTACATAACATTGGGCTTAGTAACGGCACAACCAGGAGATGGAGATATTTATCACCTCATATATTTTGCAAGTAGGAAATTGTCCAAGGAAAAGAAGAATTATTTTGCAACATAACGTGAAGGATTGGCTATGATGTATGCACTACATAAATTCAGGCATTAATTATTAGGAGAATACTTTAAGATGTTCACAGATCACTCTGTGTTGAAGTATTTGGTGAACAAGCCTGTTCTAGGAGGGAATATTTGTAGATGGATGTTGTTGTTTCACGAGTATGACTTTGAAGTTATAGTTAAGCCAGGAAGATTGAATAACCCACGATCATTGAAGAGAACCCGACAGATGTGCAATTATTTGAAATATATTCTGCAGATCATAACTTCACATACATTATTTAGTTTTTGAATACGGGGATGGCACCGACGGATTATATTGCGCAGCAAAAAAAGGAGCTAGTAGTCAAGGCAACTAATTTTTATTTGATTGCAAGACATTTGTATAAATTAGGGCCATATGAAATACTACGCAGATATGTCTCTGAGCATGAAAGACATAACATTATAGAATAATCTCATGGTGGAGTTGCAGGAGGGAATTATGTAGGACAAACCACTGCACATAATATTTTGAGAGCTGGATTGTGGTGGCCTACATTGCAAAAGGATGCAAAAGAATATTGTAGATCCTGTGATTCTTGTCAAAGAATAGGAAGACCATCTAGGAGAGATGAAATTCCCTTGAACCCACAAGTGACGTTGGAGGCATTTGATAAGTGGGAAATAGAATTTTTTGGACCGATTAATCCACCAGGAAAGAAGATTGGCATGTATATCATCACTACCACAAATTATTTGACCAGATGGGCTGAAGCTAAGCCAATGAAGGATTACATCGTAGATACTGCTGCGAAGTTAATATTTGAGTACATTCTATCCATATGTAGGTGCCCGAAGGTTTTGATGAGGGACATAGGGTCACATTTCTTATATAGCACCACTAAGACATTGAATCAAGAATTCCAAGTGTATCATCAGAAGAGAACACCTTATCAACCTCAGGAAAATGGAACAATTGAAGATTTTAACAATATTTTGGAGAATTCTCTAACCAAAGTATGAAATTTCAATAGGAATGAATGGGATTTGAGAATTATAGCAATATTATGGGCATACAAAACACACTGCAAGAAGCTGATATGACAAACGCCTTTTAGGTTGGTTTATGGATAGGAAGTAGTTATGCCTATGGAATATATTGTGCATAGTCTAAGAATGGTAGCAGTAAGAGATATGGAAGATAATGATATCATGGAAAAAATGCTGGAACAATTGATTACTCTTAAGGAAGATAGATTCATTGTAGGATATCATCAACAAGTACAAAAAACAAGGGAAAAATCCTGGCATAACAGACATATCAACCAAAAAATATTCAAGGAAGGAGAACCGGTGCTGATGTATGATAGTAAGTTCGTGAAGTTCCCTGGAAGATTCCAAACACATTGGTTAGGACCTGTTGTGCTTTTCAACAACCCCCATTATTTTAGCATAGATACATTAGGAAAATAATGGGGACCCTTTAAAATTTTTTAGAGTAAAACAAATAAAACCCTTAAGTGATTAATTTAAATAGAAATGGGAATTAAATGGGTTAAAAACATTGAATTTTCATTTTAAAAGACACTTGAGAGGATAATGTTAAGAAAATCGCAATATCACATGAAAGATATATGGCTCCTAAATCCACTCAACAAAAATTGCGATGTGGAATACAACAAAGTGCTTTAAAGGAAAAACACATTTTTTGGAACAAATTCTACGAGAAAGAAACCACGAGAAACACTTCCGCCACATAGGCAAATTGCAAATCACATTTCATAGTTTTATCCCAACGATATTAAAGTCATCCTCCACATTTCCCCAATGTGATATACTCTATTGCATCGCACTTTCACTTCGTGACCACTCTTGCCCTTCATTCATTGTTGCCGATATTGCGATTGCGATATCGCAATTGACAGTAAGTATCCAATAAGAACTCTATGAAGATTCACACATGAATAACATATGAAATGCAACATATCTCGTTTAAATGCTGGACACCAACCCATAATTTTCATTAATGCCATAACTTAAATGGTTTTATAGCCCATGCTTCCAAAAATGAATTGACTATAAGAAGCATTGAATTTATGTATTAACCATGTGCCAAGTTTCATTCACTTGATTGTTTCCATTATTACGGTAATGTTGTATTTGTAAATTAAAATTAACTTTTTCTAATTATAATTCTTCATTCTTCATAGGAAAGTCCAAAGAAACAAAGCTCTTCGGAGATGTCGAAAGCTATGAAAAAAGCAAAGAAACCTATGGCACCCAAAAATCCTACAACTACTGTAAGTGAAAGAACATAAATGATTCTTCTATTCACAGATACAGCATGTGGGTCGCAAAGTGGTTCTTCCTCCAGGGAAGCGATGTATATGTTATTTGAGGATGAGAAACCCCATAGGGTTCAACGGAAAGCTACTGTAGATGCTTCTGATTCTTCATAAATTAATGTAGAAGAAGTTTCCAATTCTCTTCTACACTGGGTTGCTACGCGCCCCAAAATTCTACCATATATTGATATGGTAAGATGGATAATCGACAACCTCAATATCCGGGATATAACTTTCTTAACTAGTCGAGGAACGATGATAATTTATTTTAAAGCAGAAGACTTGAAGTCAATGTATCACATTCCAGACCCATAAAAGGTCTACGAAAAATAATTTCTGGTTCAATTCTCCAGTGAGAATGAGCTAAAGTAAAATCCTATCAAGCAATGGAGGAGCTACACGAATAAACACAAAAATGATGATAAGGGTATGTATTCTACTGTATCCCTTGCTAGTCCCTATTGTTATGTTGCTGAGATGATTTCTAGGCTCTATGGTCAGCCTGATACTACCAAATTTTTAGTTTAATGGGTTCCCCTAATGGAAGCAATCTAATATTCTTATCTCATGGACTGGGGAAGCATTATGTCCAACAATATTGCCACATAGATTCTAGAATATAGGAAAAATCATTCTATTTCGTCCAAAAAATTTCACCCATTTTATATGAGTGCTTATATTATGGACATTGTATGTTTCGCTTCATATTTTCCAACCATGTGTTGTAAATGGACTACCGAGGACCCTCTCCCCATTCATGTCTATCATAGCATGTTATGGGAGTCAAAATATGAAAACAATTTTTATAAAATATACCATGGAGTTATGCTCCCTTTATTTGAAGTTGTGGTCAATGAGAAAGCCCCCAGGTTGTCAAAAGAATCTCAAGATGATTTCTCCTCCATTGGAAAATGGTTCGGAGAAGAATTGTTTACCTATGTTAGAGTTTTTGGGAGCCAGGATCGGCCACATGTTTTGCCATTATACCTTTTAGATAAGCTTCTCACAAGAGAAATAGCTTATCAAACTATTGGCAATGGATTAACTAAGTTTCTAAAGGAAGTTAAGAAAGATAAGAAAGCATCATGGCCCTCATTTCCAATTCACTGTGGTGTTTATGCCTTAGAAAACTATAAGCACACATGATTAAAGGTCAACCAAATTGAATGTTTGAAATTGTTTACAATTTCAAATAGATAATATGACTCGAATCAAGTTTCCAATGATTTTACCACTCAAGTAAAAATTAGACCTTTTGTACACGAAGATGATGATTTCGATGACTTGTTTGAGTTAGTCGACACTTATGTCGTAGTACAGAAGTTACCAACATCACACATCCATCCACAACATCTGTCAAAGTTTAAACAATACAAGAACAAAGTATTGGAAGGGATTTATTTAAAAATGCTAGAAGTATCCCAACCCATAATACAGAAGGAACATGAAAAAGAACATGCACCTAAGGATACTGAAGTCCTTAGTAAAGTTGAAAAGGAATCTGCTGAAGTTCAAACCATGGATTTAGAGTTCCTAAGTAATTTGAATGATGTCTGGAAGGATTTTAATCAAAATCTCCAAGGAGACCAAGAAGTGATCATTAATGGTCATCAATAGATAGTGAAAATGCCTCAAAGCAAAATTCAGGACCTATTTATGGCTAGGCCATCTGAAAAGTTAGTTAGCGTAGAACAAGTGGAATTCATCCCAGCCTTCCCTACTACAATAATTTTACTGAAAATTGAGGAAATCCCTCCTCTGGATATATTCTATTTTCCTAAACATAAAGCCGTTATGAGCAGGAAAATAAAAAGAAGGAGGAAAAAGAAGTCCCAACTCCTTGTTACAGGGGATGTTCCAATGGAGGTAGTTTGGAAATATTCACAAGCATATCCTTATCAGGATCTAACTCGTTTGACCCAATTCACATGAGCCTATGCATCATCTACTATAGATAAGGCCCCTGAAGTTCAATTTATAATTAAATAAAATGATGAAAGAATCATCCAATTAGAATAGGAACTACAGGCAGCAAATCATAATGTCAACCAAAAATTACAAGTACAAGTATCATAGCTCCAAGAGAGCATTGATCAATTGAAATTATATCACCAAACTAAAATTGGTGCTAAGGACACTCAAATTCATCAATTGCAGTTTACTGTTGAGAAATTGAAAGATAATCCGAAAATAGATGAATTCAAGAAATAAGCACTGGAATTAAATACCCTGCTGGCACATCAACAAATTATTTTTTGTCAAAATTTGTTAAATATAATTTAATTATGTGAGCAAAGCGATTCACTAAGTAATCGAATAGAAGAACGGAGAATTAGTTTCAATGAAATTGAAGATAAAGTGTCACAATATGTCATCTGGAAAGACAATACTGATGGCCGAAAGGCTAATTTTCCTAGGATTGAGGACTCCAAAAATGAATTTTTATTTACTAATTGGGATATACAATTGAAACAAGTTGAAAGGGCCATCTGCAGAGCTAGAGATGTGGCTAATAATATTGTTGAAACATCCAGTCAGAATCTCATTGCTGCCAATATTATTGATAGATGCGCTCCTGGTTCTCTTCCTATTGTTAAAGATTTGATAAGGCAATGGAAAGAAGTCTCCAAGGTCAAAGAGGAAAACATCAAAAAGTTGGAAAATATAGATTGGGGTAAGCATTGAAAATACTTGGTAAAGCCACATAACCAATGGCTCATGTTGCACTGTCTTACAAATACTTCTTCCTATATGATGCCTCCACTTTCACATCCGGTTTTCACTGGACAACTGCGCATCAAGCCAAGCCAACCTCCCAAGGTTAAGCCTATTCTCAACATCCTTCAACTGAAGGAATGAATGGCTGATGAGACAATAGGGAAACCATCAAGAAAGTCACCCCATTAATCTCTGTTTCTGTTTTTATTTTCACTTAGTTTAAGGAGAGTTGTTTAAACCTCCTAAGTTTTTATTGTAATTACTATTTTTAAGACTCTGTATTTTATTATATAAACCCATTCATGTATTTTAAGGAGTCCTGAAATTTTGAAAGGAAGACTTTATAGAAGTCACACTTTTGTACTCTTAAAGTTTTCTTAATAGAAAGGGTTGGAGCAAATACTATTTTTCAAATGAGTAGAGTTAGCATATATATGGTACTTTTATCCTATATGTTAATTTTCTATTCCAAATGAGAAAAAATATTTTTCTTATGGTGTTTTGTTTTATGTGTCTTTTTGAAAAAAATCATGCATTAATTCACTTTTGAATATGTTCGATTGCCATCTTTTGGTACATATTCAATACATGCAATAAACAGATGCGATATAGTCTTATCCAATTGGTTTAATTAACTATTTAATTAAATCAATTATTTAATTTTTTTTTCATATCTCTAAGTGTTTGTATAATCTTTATTTGCATTCATTGAAAGATCATTTTTATAAATCACACAGAGAGAATAATTAATCCTAGGATAGATATAGATAGGTATATTTATTTACTTTAGTTTTTTTATCACTTCAATCTACCAAGTTACAGTTAGTTATAATACAATCCATTCACCCAATTATATTTCAATGGGAAACTGGTCCCATAAATCCAGTCGGAGCCACCATATCAAACAGATAAGGGAGGGTTTTCAAGTCCCCGACCAGGTGGTTTTCCCTGATGTTGTTGCACCGATTTTCGGGGCCTAAAAATTTTTGGTGCTAGAAGGATGGAAATCAGACTATGAATGTCACCAAATCTTAATCCAAAAAACGAAGACCATCTAAAGAGTTTTTCTCCCTCCAAATCTCATACAACTTCTAGTCCTTGATCAAAATCCCCTATCCATATATAAAAATTTGTTCAATCTACTCCCAAGTCTCCTACTTCTATTCCTAAAGAAATATTTCTTGATTATACCCCAGAATCACCTGAGGTACATACCTTAATAAAGAAATTGGAAGAAATTTCTATTTTGGCAGAGAAGCTTGTACTCTCTGAAACCTCTGAAGGAAGTGTTACTTAAATATTACAAGGCACTGATGTATTAAATCAATCTAAGAGTGAAAAGCTCGGAATAATCCCTTTTGAGTTTCATCTTCAATATCATCAAAGGAAATATCCAATATCCGAGACTCAATCATCCACTAGTGAGATTCTATCATCTTCTTCCCCTCAAACTGCATCATTTATTCCTCCTTCTGTTATATATTCTCAACCGATTTCTTCATCAATTCACATCTATTTTTCCCAGAATATTAGCGCTACTTCAAGTAGTGTTAGTTCAATGGTTGTATCTTCATCATGAAAATCCACCACTGGAACTAATTCTTCCACTCCAAATCCTTCTTTAGGACAAGTCAATCCTCCGATCCATACAATGGCAAATAGACCTTGGAATAATCCTAGGACTGTTCAACTAGAAAATCCTCTTCATCCTTTACCTAAGCATCCATAAATATGGCTGCCAAAGTATAATCCAGATGATGGTCTCCCCGCAGAAGAACATCTCCATAATGTCGTGTTGTCTACGCATATAAATGATCTCTTTGAGGAATATTGTGTAGTCAGATTATTTCCTTATACTTTTCAAGGATCAGCTGGATCATGGTACTTTTCACTACCACTAGGAACCATTAATATTTGGGACATATTTAAGGAAATATTTATGACTAAATTTGGTGATGATTGTACTAATGCTACTCTCATTATTGATCTTTCAACTCTTAAGCAAATGCGGGTGAAACGATCAAAGACTTCAACTCCAGATTTAATAAGTTGCTCAAAAAAATCCCAACTACATCTAAACTAGGTGTAGATGTACAAATTGAAGGGTATATATCCTCTCTTCCTTATAATATAGCAATTTTTGTAGATAGAGCCAATAAGTCCACTTTGGTATAAAATATGAAATAGGCCCTTTCTGTAGAAAAGATAATTCTTTCCCTAGAAAATAAAAATGCACAGGAGGAAAGAAAAACTAAAATGGTTTCATTTAAGGATGAACCAAAAAAGAAAACATCAAAGGATCCCTATGATCTTGAGGGATTACCAAAGGTTCTTAAAACTATGTCAAATGATATGGTTGAAATAGAGAAACAAGTAGTTGAATCTTCAAGGAAACCTTTTAGATATTTTAAGAAAACTCAAGCTTCAAATTCTCAGCCACCAAATGTAATCTCAAATGATGAATCAAATGAAGACAAAGATAATGATGAGACAATATTATCAGCAGAAGAATTATAGGATGAGGAATTAGTTGAAGTTCATGGATTATGGGAATTTGTTCTTCCTACATCTAATAATGAAGAAGAGCATTAGGCGCTTCCAGTTAACACTAGAAGTAAAAAACCTACAGATCTTCCTCAGTCACCTCAAAAGCAAAAATATTCATCCCCTATAGTTAAGGATAAAGTCGTAAACAAAAGGACTCCTCCTCTTGAATTAGGCCCAAATTATTCTACCACTCCATATACATAAAAGACCCTAATTGTCTATGATAATATAGAGTATAATATAGTGGAAGACATGAAGAAAGTAAAGGAAAATGTATCCATACATGAGTTGAGAAAATTAAAATAACAACAGAAAATTTTACTCAAAGAGCTGAATGCAGTCCCTGCTTCACCCTTACCTGCCCCTGTTACTTCCAAAGCCTCAAAAGGAGTTGGAAAACCACCTACTGATTCATATGAAAATATTTATGCAAATGACGCTATTATGATTGGGGATAGGTCCAATTCGCATACTCCTTTTCTTTTGACTTTTGAAGTGTTTAAAAAAAATGTGCATAATTGTCTAATAGAATCTGGAGCTTCTTCAAATATCATGCTTATTTTGTTTGCTTGAAGTTAAATATTGCTTCACAAAAGTCTGTAGTACACATTGTGTGATTAGACAGAACCAAATTCAAGGTAATAGGAGAAATGAATTATTTCCTTATCAGAATAGCATCTAATTCAAAAGTACATCAAGCGATTGATATTTTGGTTGCTGAGTAGAGATTGGTTAGAGAAACTTCATGGTTATTTTGCAACTGACTGGTCTCATATGTGGCTCCCCTACAATGGTAAGCCAAATCAGATTCAAGCCGATCACGAAAAACAAATGAAATATTCAGTAACCAACTTCGAATATGAAAATGAATGTATGGATTTTACTAATAACATTATCGGAAATTACTCTACTGAATCTTTTTTAGGCAATTTCAATGCTCAAAAATCTCCATTTCTCACCAACTCAATTAATTCTCAAGTTGAAAATTTTTCTCAGTCAGACTCTTCCAAATGTATAAATATCATAGATAAACCTTATGTTAAAACTTTGTTCTAGACATTATACTTTTATGGATCAAAATACGGTGAAGGTGCAAGAGATGGTTGCATACTAATTAGTCTGGAAGGAGAAAAGACAATGCTGACATGCATGCTAGAATTTGAGTGCACAAATAATACTGCAGAATATGAGGCACTAGTCCAAGGCTTATACAAAGCAATAGATCTTGGTGTCAAATATCTTCAAGTCTATGGTGACTCTGAAATAATTATCAAATAGGTAATAAATACTATTCACTGTATTTCTGGTCATCTCAAGCACTACCAAGCATTAGTACTGTAATGTTCCCAAATTAGCATGCAGCTAGTTGGAACATTAATTTTTGTTTTTTATCACTTAGGAGTTGAATAATTGGGTAAGGAGTTCCATACATAATAAAAAAATGAATAAAATCCCTCATAGTATGAAAGGGGATCATCATTGGAGCTGGATTTCACACCCTCATGTGTGAAAGGGGACAATTGCATAAGGACAAGGTCAAGTTTGACCAAGTCAACAATGCAGGGATAGGAGGTGGAGATCATCTTATGGGACAAAGCAGTGAAAGAGGGAGGAATATTCATTGATGGAGGAAACCCTAATGAATGGGACCCATGGAGAGAGGGCTTCCATTTTTATTAAAGAAGGGCAAGGCAACCATAGCAAGACATGTTGATGATTATTGATTTTATGGTCTGTTTAGACTCTTGTGCATTATCTTGCTGTTTAGAAGAGTTGCTGTGCTGTTTAGCACAAGGAATTCCTATTTAGGAATTACTTCTCCTTTAAAGAGAGGCCTCTTGGGGGATCTTGTTCTTCATTTCTCCACATTCAGGCTCAAGGCCAAGCCGCCTCCTTCATCTACAACGTTATTTCTGCTGAAGTATAACGTTGTGTTGCAGGGTGTTGCAGTGGAGGTTTCACAACACCATTCCTTGGCTTATTTTCCATAGGATGAAGCTTTATTCCCTTTGGGAGATCAATTAGGAATATATATGGGCATATTTCACCATATTTGGCATCAGGCCAACCATTTCCATGATCTACAGTGCAATCCCTCTCTTAGACTGCATTATTTTCAGTGTATATCTGCAGTGAGGGTTGCAGTGTTTGTTTGGAGGGAGAGATATTCAGTGTTAGGATCAGCCTTTCACTTGTAAGATCCATTGGAGGAGGTCTATTAAGCTTGTGTATCATTTACATCCATCTCCATCCAGTTCTTGAGTTGCAGCTGCTACTCAGCCCTTCTACTCCGACATTTTTTCCATTTTGTATATTTCAGCCAATCCTTCTAGGATTGACTTGATATTGTTTTTCAAGGGTTAGATCTTTTCTCCCCACATTATTTGAGCCATACATTTCCATATATATGTATTGAAATTATTTCTGTAGCAGTGCCTCCTATAAACTGCGCAGTCATAGCCTTAGGCTTTCCATTTGTAGCAGTGTTCTTTATTTTCATATACATATTCTATTGAGGCTTGCATTGCCTAGCTTGAGTGAATTTTTCCTCAAGGATTTTTACTCTTTTGCTGCTATGAGATTAATATGATGGCTATTTGGATATTCTCATGTTTTATGCATTGATACAACACTGCTACTCCATTATGTGTTCTTACATTGCTGCATCTCCAACTTTGGAATATCCTAAAGTATTCCCAATGTTGTAGAGATTCCCTATTTTGGGATATTACAGTGGTATTGGAGCATCATCTTGGCTCAGCCTGTGAATTTTAGCCAAAGAATATAGAAGAAGCTCAAAATTTTGGAGAGGATGAGTTTTGTCTCATCATTCTTCAGATCTATGAAGAACCTCCCCAAGGAGGATGAGAAAATAGAAGAGGAAGGTCCATGCACTTCCTATTCTCATGAAGAAGAAGAAAGAAAGCATGAGAGATAATTGGATCATAATATTCTAAGTAAATACATTGTTGAGTACAAAGATAAATCTAAAGCCTTCAAGGAGACTCTAAATTTACCACAGTTCATTCAGCTGGAGGAAGAAAGGAGACCCTACAACTATGGGATGATGAGGGGCAATAGATTCCTATTGTCTACATTTGATGGGTCATCTACAGCAAGAGCTTGTGAAATAAAGCTTGAGGCATTCTTCCTACTACATCTAGTGGTAGAGAGGGAGGCAATAGAAGTTGTAGCACTGCACTTGGAGGGTGAAGCCAATGTTTGGTGATTCAACCACTTGAGCCATGCAAGGTGAATAATTTTGTAGAGTTCACTCAAAGGTTGATTAGAACCTTTGATAGAGAAATATCAGAGGAGAGAAAGCCCACACCACCATGGGAAGAGACTTGTACCAGCGCTGTCACAGCCTTGGAAGAGCAGCCTTCTACATCTGCAAATGGGGCAGCCATTTCATTGGAGGAAAGAACTATTGCAGCCATACAAGGAGCTCCAAAGTTCCATGAAGGTATGAATGAAGTTCCAATTATATTTCAGCAAATATTTTGGGGGATTGTGGAAATTCATATTTATATGTCCAAGAATCAACATACATTGCTAACCTAGAGTAGGAATATTGCACTGCGCTGTTCAACATTGGAAAATTCAAGGAAGAAATAAACCATCATCCTCATGAGCCATTTTTGGATTGCATACCACACTTGAGGTTGGGGTTTGAAAACTTTGAGGAGAGGATGAATATTGTTCCAAAAAAACTTACACAAAGCCATAGTTTCATCCTTGAGTTGGAGCATGAGACAACAAGTACACCATTGGAAATATTAACAACGTTGTCAATTTGCAACAATAATGAGTTGGGAGCCCAACCATTGTTGGACTATTCCAATGAACTTCCCATATGCATAATAGAAAGGGAACAGATAGATGATGGAGGACATCTTAGGATGGATAACATCTCTCATGTTTGTGTTGGATACTTTTTGATGAGCCCTACACATCATGATGGGAGGTTTTTTCCTACCACCTATTATGGGATCAACTTGGTCATTGAGGAGATTGCATTTCAATATCCCATGAAATGCAAAGACAAGAAATTGATTTGGGAGGATGGTAGTCTTCTTTGGAAGGGTACCAAGATTGAGCATGGTATGAGACACCCACATTTGGATGAATGGGTGTGGATGGAGAGCAAGAAGCTGGAAAGCTACTTGCAAATCTATGATACTGGGCAGCAGGAGGCTTGGCTGCGTTGGATTCTCTTGAAAGATTTTGGTCATCATTCTCTTTCTAAGGGTATGAGGAGGTAGCAAAAACATTTGTTGCTTTGGTTTTTCTTTGGAGAGCAAGGGCAAATTTGCTCTCACACTTTGCATGATTTTTCAGGGGTAGGAGATGGCACTATCATGGTGCAAAGAGGCTACTTCTTGGCCTTAGATGATCAAGAGGCACTTCCACTTTGGGAGGAACTACTTATGTGTAGCAACATTATGCGAGATGTCTTTGACAATGAGCATGTCAAAGAATGGAGCTATGAGTTGGCAGAAGCCTATTTGCATAGGCCAACAACGTTGTCACTTGGGAGCTTGGGGTTATTGATGGAGTGTCCCCAATATCACTTCACACTTGATGCACTTGGTGGACAAGGAGGAGGTGAGAATGATGAAGGAGTGGATGGAAACATATATTACATTGATATGATCTTCTTAACTTGGATTCCCAAGCATAAGAAGAGTGATCTTCATACAACACATGGTTTATTCCTCTTCATAGGAGTGTGTCATACCACTATGGAGGAATTATTCACATACATATGCATCATATTACTCTCAAAACATGGTAGAATATTTTTTTGGAATCCATGGATTTCCTAACACATTATTTGGATACTCTTACCATTCATATTCAGTGCATTTCTCCACAAGAGGGCAAGCTTTTCATTAAGCTCCATGGTCAACATTGGGCCAAATTGTATGATGGAGACAACCATCTCTTATATTGCCTTGGGCAAGTGTTTTATTTCATGTATGTTCAGTTGATGTACCTATCCATTTTCTATTTATCAGTAGATGTCATGACATACATAATTATCCATGTAACAAAAAACAACTTGCCATGTAATTTTCTAAAGAAACAATTTGGGAAAATGCGCTGTCACTCTTGGGAAAACTATTGGTACCTTCTTGCACCACATGAAACCTTAAAAATTTTCCTCATTTTGATGCTGATCATGATTTAATTTTCCGATATTGATCTTATTTTTATGGGAAGCATGATTGGGAGAGAGACACATGAGTTGGATGTGTCCTTTGGGGAAGAAGATTCCCACACTTTTTGCATTGCACGTTCTAATGGGAGCATGAGAGGAGATATGGCCACCACAACCAAAAACTTGTTTATTTTTGTGGAGGTGGGCCATGTGATTGATGGGATGCCATATGGTGATGATTTCATATCCATCACATATGGGATGATTTGGGCCATCTTGATTCACAGCGTTGGAGCGGAGATCTTTGGAGATCTAGTCTTCATATTGCCACTTGAGGGAAATATTTTTGCAGCCCAAGATCAACATATGCTCTACACTTATCATAATTGGAGAGGAGGAAAACATGGGGTAGGATCCTATGTTTACCATTTTTATATTTTCAGCCCACCTACATTGCATGAGCTCAAGGTGGAGGAGCATTTTCAGGAGTTGCCATGTTGGGAGGTTACTCATTTAGTATGGATGATTGCTTGGGGATGGAGGATCCACATGGGAAGGATGTTTCACAATTAATTTCAGACTCCATGCCTTGATAGGACCTCTAGACAACACCTTATTGTTTCCTTGAGTACTTTACTTATTCATGATGATAGCCATTTGGCTAGCTCACATGCTTGGGAGAGGAATTTGGAGATTTATTGATGAGACATCTCATTCCTTGGAGGAGTACATAATATGTGGATGCTACAATAAGAGGAAGGGAGACTTCCTAGTTCTATCCTTGTAGTTTCTTGAGGACAAGCAACATTTGGGAGGGGAGGACTGTAATGTTCCCAAATTAGCATGCAGCTAGTTGGAACATTAATTTTTTTTTTAATCACCTAGGAGTTGAATAATTGGGTAAGGAGGCCCATACATAATAGAAACATGAATAAAATCCCTCATAGTATGAAAGGGGATCATCATTGGAGCTGGATTTCACACCCTCATGTGTGAAAAGGGACAATTGCATAAGGACAAGGACCAAGTCAACAACGCAGGGATAGGAGGTGGAGATCATCTTGTGGGACATCGTAGTGAAAGAGGGAGGAAGATTCCTTGATGGAGGAAACCATAATGAGTGGGACCCATGGATAGAGGGCTTCCATTTGTATAAACGGAGGGCAAGGAAGCCATAGCAATACATGTTGATGATTATTGATTTTATGGTCTATTTAGACTCTCGTGCATTCTCTTGCTGTTTAGCAGAGTTGCTATGCTGTTTAGCACAAGGAATTCCTATTTAGGAATTCCTTCTCCTTTCAAGGGAGGCCTCTTGGGGGATCTTGTTCTTCATTTCTCCACATTTAGGCTCAAGGCCAAGCCACCTCCTTCATCTACAACGTTATTTCTGCTGAAGTATAACGTTGTGTTGCAGGGTGTTGCAGTGGAGGTTACACAACACCATTCCTTGGCTTATTTTTCAGAGGAGGAATATTTCTTCCCTTTGGGAGATCATTTAGGAATATCTCTGGGCATATTTCACCATCTTTGGAATCAAGCCAACCATTTCCATGATCTACAACACAGTCCCTCTATTAGACTACGTTATTTTCAGTGTATATCTGTAGTGAGGGTTGCAGTGTTTGTTTGGAGGGATATCTCTTCAGTGTTAGGATCAGCCTTTCACTTGGAAGATCCATTGGAGGAGGTATATTCATCTTGTGTATCATTTACAACCATCTCCATCTAGTTCTTGAGTTGCAGCTGCTACTCAGCCCTGCTACTCCAATTTTTTTTCCATTCTGTATATTTCAGCCAATCCTTTTAGGATTGAATTGATATTGTTTTTCAGGGGTTAGAGATTTGATCCACACATTATTTGAGCCATACATTTCCATATCTATGTATTGACATTATTTAGGTATCAGTGCCTCCTATAAAATGCGTAGTCATAGCCTTGGGCTTTCCATATGTAGTAGTGTTCTTTATTTTCATGTACATATTCTATTGAGGCTTGCATTGCCTAGCTTGAGTGATTGTTTCCTCAAGGAGTTTTACTCTTTTTCTGCTATTTAATGTTCCTACTTAGCCTTAGCTAAGAGGAGACATTGAATTTTGATTTATTTTATGTTTTATGAATAAATGAATAAAGGAGGACATGTAAAACTCCTAATAAATCAATACCCATGTGAACATAAACAAATCTGGGCTATGTAAATAATCACTTGCAGGTGTGAAAGAGGATTGAGCCAAATATTGGGTCCACCTTGACCAAATCAACTGCACTATCTAGTTTCAATACATCACCAAGAGGGACTGTGTAGTTCTAGAAGAGAGCTTCAAATGTGAAAAGGACCAACTCATCCAAGTGGTTTAGGGTTTGTAAAGGCTATCTCATGTTATAAAAAGGAGGAGAAGACACAAGAATAGGTTGTTGATGAATTATATTTCTGAAGTATTTGTCTGCTTCGACAAATACCATTCTCTGCTGCTTAGTGGAGGATTGTGATTGGAATTCCTATTTAGGGATTTCATATCTTCCCTTGAGGATCATTGGAGGAGTTCTTTGCTGAAGTTGGCCACTATTTGGTTTGAGACCAAGCTCTGTCTTTCATGAGTAGCGCTGGCCCATTGAGGGTTTTGCAACTGCTATTTTTGTAGCAAGTGGCATTGTAGATCTGCTTAGATCTAGTTGTTTTTGAGAGGCATTATCTATTGGAGAGTGTTCTTCAACCTCCAAGGAGTTAGATGATCTATATTTTATATAAGATATGTAATTTACATTCCATGTACTCAGTCTCCTACACCCTCTGCGCAGTTTCTGCTCTATACTGCGTTATTTTGTGAGAGGGCTTTGTTATTTCAGTTTGCTATCAGTTTGGAGGAGATATCTTGGTGTTAGGCTTGCCTTCCCTTGGTGATCTGTGGATTGGGTTGTTGATCCATGTATCTATAGATCTGATATATTTCAGTAATAAAAGCTATCTTCAGAAATTTCTGGGTTTTCTGCAGTACAATATATTGTAATTCAGATCTATAGCTTAATATGCAATATTTTGATGTAATTCCAATTGGATCTTGTTCTTAAAGTCTTGTAGCTTCCAGATCTATATTAGATCTTCTGATTCATCCATAGATATATCCTATATCTGAAATTTAATGTACAACAATTGAACCACCTAGAAAATAATGCTGTCTATGTATTTTTTGCAGTTTATTTCTAGTTGCAGCTCTTATTTCTGAAGGGATCTTGCCCTAGTTCTTCTTGTAATCAGTTGTAAAGGAAATAATATCATATGTAATTCTAATTTAATGTTATTTTACTGAAATATCAGACCTTTGGCTGACCTCCTCTGAGTTCCATTCAGATCTGCGCAATTCTAGTAGCTAGGGTTTTCATTTTGCAGCAGTCTCTCTCTTTGGCTGATTTCTAGCTAGTATTATTTCTGGGAGATCTGTTTAACATGCTTAAACTTATTTTTTTCTGCTGAAATTGCATACACATGTCACATAAATATTTAATGAGGGGATCCCAGCCCTGTTATGAATTTTCATTGCTCAAATTTTCTTATAAATCATTTTCATTGAAGGCCTTGTTGAGATTCCTGAATTGGGATTATTCCAATTTCTATAGGAAAAATCTACAGTTGGCCAGGTAGCCTCTAGTTCTCACCCTATTTTTATAGGTGACATAACCAATAGATGCCTCTATAGTCCATCTCTGACATATAATCTTGAGAATCCCCAAAAAGGAACATTACAGTGGTATCAGAGCTCCACTCTTGGCACAACCTGTGCTAGATTTGGAGCCTTAGTCATGCTGCATTCCGAATATGAAGATCCTCTTTCTGAGAGGGAGAGGATATACTAGAATATAAGTCATAGAAATTATGACTATACTACTGTTGACCTTGACAAGGGTCAAGACAAGGGGAAAGGCCCTGAGTTGAATGACAAAGATAAGGAGGCAGAAGAGTTTGCAAAAAATCTCTTGGAAACCATGCAAGATATATCCAAGGAAATAAAGGAGATGAGGATAGAAATAATGAGGGAGTCCCTTGGAAGACTCCATCAAGGAGAGAGTTCAGAAATGTCTCAGTTTAGGTCTGGTCCACCGATGAGCTTGCCATAAGCTCCACATATCTCACAACGCTCTACAATGCCTACCTTCTTGGCTATAGAGAATGAAGGGCTTCAAGAGTCAACCTATTTGGAAGGTTATTTTGTAGAATATGATTCAAAAAGCCAAAGGTTCAAGGATAACTTGAGCTTTCAATATTTCTGCCATCTAAAGGACTGGAGAAGAACATTGCAGCAGTGTAGAGATGGAGGTTTCCTTCATGGGAGGCACCACACCATGGGCAGGTTCTTCTTGCCTAAGTTTGATGGATCACCGTATTTTTCATCTAAATCATGGGTGGAAAATTTGGACATCTACTTCCAACTGAATAAAGTGCCTGAAGCAGAAGCCATTAAGATTGCTGCGCTGCATTTTGATGGAGAAGCCCACAACTAGTGGTTTCATGGAATTTATACATTGGGGCACAAAAATGTGTCCACTTATGCTGAGTTCACTAGAAGACTAGTGGAAAGATTTGATCGGAAGGATCCGGAGGCCCCTTTCATAAGCTTGGCCAAGCTTAAGCAGACAGGAGATGTTGAAGCCTATATTTCTGAATTTTTGAGGCTGTCTGTTATGGCTCCTGATCTTTCAATTGCAAGGAGAGTCTATATGTTCATAGATGGCTTGGAGGAACCTTTTCATGGGTTGGTCAAGTCTACCAAACCCACCACATTGCATGATGCCATTGAAAGAACAAGAGATCTCCAAGATGCCTTGCCAAGAGCAAAGGCAACCCTTCCTAGTAAAGCCACTCACTCTTCTAAAGGGAAGGAAGGGAAAGTTGCTCCACCCAAGGAGAGCTCACAGAAAAAGCTTCTTGACAATGATTTCCGAAGGGAGTTGAGAAAGAAGAAATTATGTTTTACTTGTCAAAAATCATGGGTGTCGGGACATAGACGTGTTGCTAGGAGAGCACATTATATTGAAGTCTTCTCTGATTGTGAGGAGCATGAAGGCAATGATGGACCTAGGAGAGGTCACAACACTGGTGATGATGAGGAGGAGGATCCATCATCATCCAGGGAAGAAGAAGGAGCATTTGCTCCAACCAGTGGGACTCTTGCTTCTTTGAGGGGAGTGCCCAAATATTTGACTCTTAGAGTGCAGGGTTCAGTTATGGACCAAAGAGTATCTATTCTTATTGACAGTGGGACAACCCACAATTTTATTGATGCTCACTTTGTGTAGAGGAGAGGGATCCCTACTGATTCTTTTGATGGGTTCTCTGTTTTGGTTCTGGGGGACAGAACTATGCAGTGCATGCACTATTTTCCCTCACTTTCTGTGACTATGGGGACCTACACTTCGAGGGATCACTTCTTTGTGGTAGATATAATAGACACCAACATCATCTTGGGTGTCCATTGGTTTATTACTTTGGGAAAAGTCACCACTGATTGGAAGGCCTTACAGATGGAGTGGGTGGATTTGAGGAGTGGGAAGCAACAAGTTATTCAAGGCATGCACACCTACCCTTCACTTGATGTCTCTACCCACACAAAAAATATGGATTTGCGTAGTGAGGGAAAGGATCTCATGGTTCCTTCTCTCATGTTCATGATATTTCTGCAAGGGGCATTCCTACATCATGGCAAACCTCTTGGGATGCCATTAGATTCTGTGGAGAAAGCTTCACCAAGTGCTGGAACAATGGAAGAAAGAGTCACTGTGGTGTGGGAGGAAGCAAAGGGGAGGATCAACCTTCCTACACAAAATATTGGCATGCATAATGCCAAGGGAGAAAGTAGCAACAAGGCAATAACCACCATAGATAAATCTACAACGTTGTCCTTGTTGATAAGTGTAGATCCATATTGGAAGTCTCAACTCCTTGTAGAGTACTCCAAAGATCTGCACACCGGGATGATTTTAGATGGCATAAAGCAAGGTGGAGGCTATATGGTCCATGAAGGGGTCATCTATCATCTTGGAAAAGTATTTTTGTCTCAATCCTCAAAGCTTAAACAAGAAATACTACAAAGGGCACACAAGGATTTCCTTTCTAGTTACATGCAATCAGCAAAAATCTACTCCCTAGTCTTGAAGAGTTTTGATTGGGAGGGTATGGAGGAGGAGCTACATCAGCATTATGATTGGGAGGAACTAAGTCAACACTTACAAGAGTGCAATATCTATGTGGAGATGGGGAAGCCAAAGGATCCTATGTAGGGTATATTTCAGCCATCTCTTTCTTCTCTCAAAAGAGGGGAAAGGCCCATGCCTAACTCTATGAGCATGGGAGATTTGTATGGTAAGAAATATGATCTTGTAGAGCAAGTTTATTTTTCTGATTTGGCACACTCTCTTACCATATGTATGCAGTCCATGGCTCCTACAAGGAGAAATATTATATGCAGATCTCATGGTAAAGATGGGGCCAATGAAAACTCTAAATCTGGCCACTCCCTTGAGGTGCAAAGGGAGATTGTTTTTCATGATGGGTGCTTTCCAAAGGCACCTAATGAGAGTTTCACTTTCAACCATGTCAAAGTGGCTTATGCAGAAAATATGTGGTGGGATTACCACCTATCACATTCATATCTACTTAGAACAAGGAGTGTACTGCGCTGGTACCTTATGTGGGATTGTGACCCACCTCTTCATGTGCAAATTTCAGTTTGCCTTTATGTGATTTTGCTACCATACATAGATGATATATTGGTTCTGTTTATGGGTATGTATGGGCAAAGAGTCAGTAGTGTACATGTACCACATGGGATGGAACTATATCCAGTACTTCATGATACATGTTTCAGATGTGACATTGGTTCACCCATGCATATTTTTGTTGAGTTTTACACTCTTGAAGGGGCAGACTATGGACCTATCATGCTAGCATTGGAGGAGTAGTTTTTGATGTATTTCCTTGGTGAACACTTACTTCATGATGAGAAATTTATTCTTGATAGTTTCATCAATGGAGAGGGAGAAGAGACACAGCTCTTACCCTACCAGTTGCTTGAGGACAAGCAACAATGTGAGGGGGAGGACTGTAATGTCCCTACTTAGCCTTAGCTAAGAGGAGACATTGAATTTTGATTTATTTTGTGTTTTATGAATAAATGAATAAAGGAGGACATGTAAAAATCCTAATAAATCAATGCCCATGTGAAAAAAGACAAATCTGGGCTATGCAAATAATCACTTGCAAGTGTGAAAGAGGATTGAGCCAAAGATTGGGTCCACCTTGACCAAATAAACTGCGCTGTCTAGTTTCAATGCATCACCAAGAGGGACTGCGTAGTTCTAGAAGGGAGCTTCTAATGTGAAAAGGACCAACTCATCCAAGTGGTTTATGGTTTGCAAAGGCTATCTCATGTTATAAAAATGAGGAGAAGACACAAGAAGAGGTTGTTGATGAATTATATTTCTAAAGTATTTTTCTGCTTAGACAAATACCATTCTCTGCTGCTTAGTGGAGGATTGTGATTGGAATTCTTGTCTAGGGATTTCATCTCTTCCCTTGAGGATCATTGGAGGATTTCGTTGCTGAATTTGGCCACTATCCGATTTGATACCAAGCTCTGTCTTTCATGAGCAGCACTGGCCCATTGAGGGTTTTGCAACTGCTATTTTTGTAGCAAGTGGCATTGTAGATCTGCTTAGATCTAGTTGTTTTTAAAAGGCTTTCTCTATTGGAGAGTGTTATTCAGCCTCCAAGGAGTTAGATGATCTATATTTTATATCATATCTGTACTTTACATTACATGTACTCAGTCTCCTACACCCTCTGCACAGATTCTACTCTATACTGCGTTATTTTGTGAGAGGGATTTGTTATTTTAGTTTGCTATCAGTTTGGAGGAGATATCTTGGTGTTAGGCTTGCCTTCCCTTGGTGATCCATGGATTGGGTTTCTGATCCATGTATCTATATATCCGATCTATTTAAATAATAAAATCTATCTTCAGAAATTTCTGGGTTTTCTGCAGTACAGTATATTGTAATTTAAATCTACAGCTTAATATGTAGTATTTTGATGTAATTCCAATTGGATCTTGTTCTTAAAGTCTTGTAGCTTCTAGATCTATATTAGATCTGATGATTCATCTATAGATATATCCTATATCTGAAACGTAATGTACAACAGTTGAACCACCTAGAAAATAAAGCTATTTATGTATTTCTGCAGATTATTTCTAGTTGCAGCTCTTATTTCTGAAGGGATCTTGCCCTAGTTCTTCTTGTAATCAGTTGTAAAGGAAATAATATCATATGTAATTCTGATTTACTGTTATATTACTGAAATATCAGACCTTTGGCTGACCTCCTCTGAGTTCCAGTCAGATCTGCATAATTATAGTAGCTAGGGTTTTCATTTTGCAGCAGTCTCTCTCTTTGGCTGATTTCTAGTTAGTCTTATTTCCGGGAGATCTGTTTAACATGCCTAAATTTATTTGTTTCACCTGAAATCTCATATACATGTCACATGAAACTTGAATGAGGGGATCCTAGCCTTGATCTACGTTTTCATTGTGTTGGAAATGGTTGTCATTGATGGCAAAGGAATTGGCAAAGAAGGAGCATCTGAAACAGTAACTATGAAAAGAGAAAAGCAAAGTAGTAGCAGAAGAAGAGTGCATAATTGAAGAAAAATTGTCCAGAGAAAGAGTAGGAGAAAAATTCCATCGAATAGAAAAAGAATAAATGAATGTTCTAGTAAATGGTAATTCATGTGTGAACATATGTATGCATCCTGATGGAATCCGTGATAATTAATGGTGCTGTGTATGTTGTTCGAGGAACTGATGTTAATACGGTCGACAGTGTATCCAAACTGGTAGATAGTGGATATATGATATGAACAAAGATATGGTTTTAAGCTCCACATGGAAGGGTCTACGCTATTAGTAAGGAGATGACTGGCTTTTATAGAGAAAGGAACGAGGAGTGAGGGCAAATCAGTTATAACGCGGAAGAACTAAAACATAGCATTTGGCATTGAACTCTCGGTGGAACACAGACTAACCCTTTGGAATCATGAACGGTGTTAGGGTCCCGTGATTTGGCTGATTGGTGAGCCAAATGACGATGTAACATCAAAACAAGCTTTGGAGCCCAAGGACCTAGCCTTCCTGGACTCAGAGAGGGCTCTCTCTTTTATATGTAAAAGATATCGGTGTGTTCGCTTATTGTGTTCTGATTTTAGGCTAGTTATGAAGTAAGTTTTTGATTTTTGTTTTTTAAGTTGTGAGGGATGAAACTGATCAAAGATATAACATAGATAATAAGATGTAGATAAACTGGGCTATGGGGTCAAAAGGTCAAGAAAACTATTAGATGACGATACAAGGCTGTTGAAGGGCCGATTTGATTTCAAGGTAGAAAGTATCTTTGGGAAAAATGGAGTAAATGGATATCAAGTTTGTGAACAACTAAGAGTTTCAAGCATCATTGGTTTAATAGATAACATAAACATGGTAAAGAAAACCCTTAATCATGCAACATGTAACTATAAACTAATCAACATATCGAAACAAACATTCCAGCCATGCATAGAAGTATAACACCCTCTAACTTTGGGAAATGGCTATCAGGCTTTGGGGAAAACACATAAGATGGACTAACAAGTCAAAATACTATGCCAGAACGCCTAAACACAGTCTTTAAGTTATTGGGCACTTTGACAAACAAGCTTTCATAGTTTTAGGCAAAGGGCTAGATCGGGACTAGGCCTCCTTGGTTCAAACAAAATGATAATCTTAATCAGTCAGAGAGATAGTTTCATGGCTGGAACTATGGACAATCATAGGTAAGTAGGGCACACCATACATCCTACTCAACATGCATAGAACTATTATTGAAACTAGCAACAATATCCTTAAGTTACTAAAGAGTAGTTAAGAATTCTTTAGTGCAACTAAGGAAGAAGAAAACATAAAAGCTATGAAGATTCAGGAAATTTGAGGTGCCTCCATGGGCATATCTCAAATTTATTCTCCACTGATTTATAGCAAGCAAGAAATATGTATCATGAATGAAAACTAGAAGACAACAACAAAGCAAGAAACACTATACCATTCTACCATGTCATGGAATCCATCAACAATCCTTCATCATCCATCCAAGAACATTCAAGAGGAAATCCAAAAGCATAGCACAAGTATTTTCTCCAAAGCTCATATGACCAATATATTGCTTCTCTTATCAAATTAAGCCTTGTTTACAATGAGAGCCTTGTGGAATAAATAGGCCCAAGTGAGGAAAACCTCATGGTTCAACTTCCATCCTCATTGGCCTAATCAAAATATCTAAACTTGTCCTTGAGGCTTTGCAAAGCCCAAGGCACAAAAATATCTCATAAAATATCTAAAAATTTCTAAAAAAGGGAATTTTATTGACTTTGGATCATTTTCCAAGTGTAAAAATAGCTAAACGCACATTTGGGAAAAGCAGATTTTTGAGGTTCAAAAATTACAAAAATACTTCAAATTTATATCAGAAAAAGGTCCCCTGACTTGTTGGAAACAATTGGCAGCCTTCCCGGTGTCAAAACAAGGCTCATGATAGCTTGTTGGAAAGCTCTGAGTGTCTACTTTCCGGCGCAACTGAAATCACCTCAATCTGATGCCTAGAGGTCCTCCAAATCTGTACCTATGTGTAAAAAGCCAGAAAATTGCAGACTGCTGATATGACGGGCAAAATGTGCAAAAAGTGAGCATTTTTCGCCGTTTTGAGGGGGAAAATGACCTTCAAATGCTCTGAAAATCGCTGAGGACCTGATCATGAAATTATGGCATCAACTGGTATCATCCTCCTCCCTTGACAAATCGTCAAAATGAAATGGCGAATTTATGAGTTTTCGACCAAAAACTCAAAAAATGCCAAAAAACAAAAAGTTGTCAAAATAGGCCCAAAATTGGTGCGCATGACCCTCAAGGGTCTCTAGCAACATGCTCCAAAGCTGAGGCAAAAATTTCAAGTGCTGATGTGCCTTTCTCCTCTTTCTGTGCCAGGCGCTTCCCCTTTGCCTTCTTCAGTTTCTCTTGGGCTGTCTTGAGTTTGCGCCGGGCAAACTGATTCAACTTTTTAAAGTGATGTGTCCTCTTCCTTTGCAGCTCCAAATCTCTGTTTTCTCTTTCAACCTTCATCTCCAAGTGTTTGTTGGCCCTTTCTAACCATGCCTCCTTATTTTCTTCAATTTCCTGCTCAAGTAGAGTAGTGAGGGGAAAAGCTTGAAGATGGGCCTGTTCTTCTTCTTTCTGCTTTTCCAAGGCTCTTTTAAGCCCTATGGTTCTAGGCCTCTTCCGCCTAGGCTTTTCTTCCTCTTCTTCCTCATCAAAATCACCAATGAACTCCTTTATCCTCATTTGTGCCTTAGCTGCCTCATTCTTGTATTTGATAGCTCGTGCCTCATGAACTGATGTGTGAACATTCATCTGTTTATTTTGGGTCTCCAAGAAATAGTTGAAGTTCCTTGCCCGTTGAAGATCATTTTCCAATGCCTCAATTTTCCCCTCTCTATGGATTAGGAGGTTTTCAAGAATGCGGGCTTCATTATCGCTGTCATCACTTTGGATTGGAATGACAGCCAATGCACCTCCATGTTTTTTACTTTCTCCAACCTTGCTTTTCCCTTTGAAGGCCAATCTTGCACTTTTCCTCCTTGGCATGCTAGTGGGTGTCCTCTTGGGCGATTTTCTTTTGCTAGGGACAACTTTTGTCACTTTTGGAGTGGCAGCCTTAGACCCTTTCTTCCTTGCTGTGCTGAGCTTTGTTCTTTTGGGAGGAGGAGACATAACTGATTTACCCTTGACATCTTCTTGAAACTGCTGCTCTCCTTGAGGCTGCTGGATGTCTTCTTTTTGCTGTTCACTTTGCTGCCCCTATTCGCCAACATCAATTTGTTGTTCTTCATCAATGCCTTGTTCAATTTGTGTTTCACCTTGCTGCCCTTTTTCACCAAAATTAAGCTGCTGCTGTGCTTGGATTTCCTGCTCATTTTGTGGCTCAAGTTGTTGCTCAAATTCCTGCCCAAGCTGCTGTTCCTGTCCTCCAATGTCAAGCTGTTGCTTTTCCTCTTGTACCTGCTGACTTTCACCACTGTCCTGCTGTTGTTCCTCATCTTCTGTTTGCTGCTCTTCATCCCTTTCCTCTTGCTCATGACCTTTCTGTTCTTGCTGTCTACTCCCCTCTCCTTCTTCCTGTTGTCCTGGCTGTTCTGTAGTCATTTTGAGCCTCCTAGGAGTGGGCCTGCTGGACAAAGGAATAGGGCGATGAACAGGCTGAGTGGGAGATACATGGACAGGAGGAACAATAGAGAAATCTGGATGACTGATGAATACATCCCATGGAACCTCTTTCTTCTCTAGCTGGTGTAGGAAGATAATCTTGATCAGATAATGATGGAAAAGGGAAGGTATTTGCAGAGATGGAGCCTTTTTCTGGACTGTGGATGCCATCTTCTTGATGCTTTTGCATAAAAAGTAAGGGAGATTGAGCTGCCTAGTTCTAGTGAAATGCATCAATAGTCTGACATGATAGGCATAAACTCGAGAAAATCTCCCTTCACAAGTAAAATACTTCATTATGACTTTCATTAGAGGAGCATAGCTGTCAAGAAGATAAGAGAAAGGAAAAGTGGCAGTGCATGTATCTCTGTACTCGGG
Organism: Pinus albicaulis; assembly: GCA_034641835.2. Taxonomy (NCBI): domain Eukaryota; kingdom Viridiplantae; phylum Streptophyta; class Pinopsida; order Pinales; family Pinaceae; genus Pinus; species Pinus albicaulis. The sequence goes on from CM076581.1 coordinate 709,510,494, forward strand.
CTTGATGAAAGGCTTATAGTCACTCAAATCTAGATGGGCCTGCTTGAACCATTTCTCGCCATGATATGGAATTTTAGTTGCCTTGGACACATACCTTGGAGAGATCTTGAAATCAAGACCTGCCAATTGGAAATGTTTTTCTTTGAATCTCAGGGCACATAGGTGTGTCAAGGGCGAGAAACTTTTGACCTCCTGTATCTTCTGGCAGAAATCCAAGCAACCTACCTCATGAAAATTGAAAAGGATGGATGGATGCGCATTTACCTCCTCTGTAGAGATTGGCTCATATCTTTTACATGGGCCACTTCTGCTGTCTTGCCTTGGAGGCATTTTGACCTAAATGTGCTTTTGAAAAAACAAACTGCCTCACTGTGTATAAACTGCCTTCTTGGAGCCAAACTGTGTCAATTCACTATTTTTTATAGAGAAACAATGTATTTGGATGATTGCAACAAGTTTCCTTACAAATAAAAAACCCCTGCTCTTTCAGAAAATGGCCTGTCCACTTTTAAAGTTTTTCAGCCAACAAACTTTTCAATAAGAAATAATACAGTGGAATGAAGGACAGACTGTTAGGAAGAATGCTGTTTACAGTGTCAAAATTGCCTTGCTCTGTGATGTTTGGAGGTTAAAAACACATCTTTGTACCTTGGATCAATGGTGGACTTTTCCAATCATTACAAACCTGCTCTTCCTAGTGTTCCAATCACTCAACAAACTTACATATGGTGCAATCAACCCTTAGTGTGATCAGACATTCAATGTCACAATTTATGTGACCAGGTGACAGAGTTTTGGAAAATGCTTCAAACAAATTCAGCAAAGCCTGTAGGAGTTTATCTTGTTAAATAGTTAAGGCACCTTTTCAATGTGAAACCCTTGTTTTTGTAGAAAACCTTTGCTTTGTATGTATATCAACTTATCAAATAAACTCTAAGAACAAAAGACAGAAATGTAGAAAACACAGTGAAAAAATGTCTCTTTCTGTGGTTTATAGGAGTGACCTTTTCCCTTTGATGCCTTGAAGATAAAACACCCTTGTTCTTTGATATATAAAGGTGAAAACACACTGCTCTTAGTTCAAAACATCCCTTTTCCTTGAAGGCACCTTCATTAGTATGTCCACCACTCAAGCACAGTTTCAACCAATGGATATTTTCACAGCAAAAACCAGTTTACAGATATGGTGATGTAGCAAGTTAAATGAGGACAAGACCTCCCTTGATTTTGACCTTAACCCTGATATGCAGCTCCACAAAATACATAATGCTATATAAACTAGGTCAAACTCAAAAATCTTGCTCTAACCCTTTCATTCTTTGCAGTTATTTGAACCATATACCCTAAGTCAAAGTCATAATTTATGAGAGAGGTTAACAGGGCTTGTTTTGTTTCTATGATGAGGTAGAAGAGGCCTGTAGCTTTGAATTAAAACTGCTCTAAAACACAAACCCTGATTTAATTTGAACACCGCTCTCTTCAAATAACACTATTTCTTTACCTCCCATTGTTCTTCATGCTAGTCTGATAGAAACAACATCTAACTGTTTTCTTTTGTTACTGAGGTATTGACTGTTTGGAGGACTATTTTATGAATATGCTCACTGCTGGTGAATTCGGGCTTTTCCAAACTTAGTTTTTAAAACAAAACAACTTATCCCCTTTCAATACTATAGCTTAACACATCTTGTTTTCAACCAATCTTTCCTGCTCCAAACATTATCTAGAAACTGTGAATTCGGAAAGAGAGCAAGCCAAATACCTCAAAAATTAAGATGCAGATCATTGTTTGGGAGTTAGAAGTGTTTTGAAGGCGGTTGGAGGTATAAATAAGCGCGCGACACTTTGTAGAGGAAGAGCGCCGCGCCAATAGCGAACCGGGCGGCCTGTCGGGTCGTAGTCGGGCGCCGTGTACAGGCGCGTCGCGCACACGTACAGGAGCATCGCGCGGCTGTTATCGGACAGTGCAAAAAATCTCCTGAGCGCGTCGCGCAGACTTACAGGTGCGTCGTGCAGTTATAACCGTGGCAAATTTCTTCAGAATCGCTCCAATCTCCTTTGTTTGATGCTGAGAACATTCAAAGGAAAACCTTGCTTGTAATTTTGAAAATGAAATTTTACTCTTCGACCTTACTCTTTGACATATCAAACTCCCAACGGTCACCTTTATTATTTTTTTGAAATGCAAAATAAACTTTGGGTTGGCCCTTGCAAGGTTTTCGAAGCCTTTGACCCTCTTTAACAAAACCTTTTGGTGGACTTGTAACTTGGATTCTGAATCGATGCAGGCAGTGGAGATTTTTAATGTTTTTTAGACCGTGCTAACATGAATCAACCTCTTTATAAATAGAAGATATAGCTTGAAAGGTAAAAACTCTGTTTCACTTATACACATGGCTCTAAAGGGTGATTCCTGTCAGTTTTGCCTCTCTGGTGACCATTTAACACAACAACTCCAATTTTGAAAAATAACCTAATGACCTTCAGACCATCTTTTGCCACTTTGTTTTAACACTGTTGATGACATTTGTTATGTAACCCCACTTTAAAACTGTCAAGAAAACACTGAAGACTACTTTGTTATTTGAAAGGGTAGGGTTTGTATTTTCAACATGTTTTGACAGTTTTTGTCCTCAATTACTTCTTCAACCTCTTTCCCACTGTAGGTGCCCAAATTTGCTGACCTTATTTGGATTTGGTCATGGCCCTTTGATTTAAGAAAGGCGCCTTTTCCAATATGCTTCCTTGCTTAGAACATATCATCTATGATATCTCTGTCTTTTTGAATAATGAAAAAAAACTGTGTTTGTTTCAAACCAACCAAACATTGACAGTATGTCAAATGACCCTCTTTTGGACATGATGAACAATAGTTCCAAGGGTGATGTCTCTTGGTAATAAAAGCTCAGATTTCCTTTGCCAGCTGATTTTCTTTTCATGCTTTTCAAAGTTTTCCAAACTCAGATCATAACTTGTGGAGAAAGATGTCTTTTGAAACTTTGACTGTTTCTCACTTAGAGGAGGAAATGTCTCTTTTTGGAGCAGTGGCATTTGGAATTTTCCTTTGATGATTTCCAGAACCTGAAACACTGTGCTAAAGCTCTTTTTGTACTTGATGAGCTTGTATACCTGTTTGTAAGAGACAAACTAGATCAAATGCATTTTTGCTCTGGGTATTATGCCATAATCTTGCCTGCAATATAAATCTAATTAGGTGACAGGTTTTGCTTGACTGTAGATGCAATTGTTATATGTCTTTGAGCTTTCTTCTTTGACTGTGGGTAGAAGACAAAAAAGGGGATGATGCATTAGAGTTAGAAAGTGAAACAAGGAGAGCTGCCCTTTTTGTTTCCTGTGAAGGAGGTCTTCACTGTCTTATTGCACTGCTCTTTGCTGAGGGGAAACTGAAATGTCACCATTTGCCTTGGTCAACTTATGACAAGTCATTTGAAAGATAATCTCTGTGAGTAGGGAGGTTGGCACCATTTGAAAAACAACCATCTTTTCTTCTGCCTGTGTAATGACATGACTTGTCAAATTTTCTTCAATTTGGTCTTGTTGAAACAGCAGGCTGCTTATAATTAGAATTGTTTTCACTAATGATATGTCTCTCCAAGGGTTTTAACAATTCATATGATTGAAAACTTCAAATGACTCCCTTTACAAGACCAAAAACTCTGTTTTCCTTTTCTTGCACATTTCAGATCCTAGCCCTGTTATGATAATCACTTATACTCAGAAACCTAGAGTCATTGTTTTACTGTCTAGTAAAAAGCAAACCTGGGCTTTTGCAATCCTTAAAGTCAATATTGGCCTGCGCCCTCTGCTTGTAGATGAAGGAGGCGCCTTAACCCTCTGCTTGTACATGAAGGAGGTTCTTGGACATGACAAATTACCAGTCTGTGTGACAGTGGTGTCTTTCTCTTACTGTGATTTCATGCTGAAAGGAAGCTGCAAGGTCTTGATGAGTAACTCTCTGTCTTGCATATGTATCTCAGGCTCATGTTGACATTGAGAAGCAGTTGTTCTTCTAAATGTGTATTCAAGAATTTTCTCCTGAGATGAAGTTATATTTCCTGTCTTTGCAAAATCCATAAAACACTGTAAAAACACCTAATAATCAGCTTGAGACTTTGGTCTATGCAGTGCTGAGACTTAGGGGTGTGTAAGTGGCGCGACTTAGGGCTGTTATCAATTTCATTTGTAGAGTGGGAGGTCTGTCATGATTGGTCTGTATCAGATGGAGGTTTTTGGCCTTTTGATGGTTGCCAAGGGTAAAATGCCTTAAAGTGCCACTTCCTAACTTAGGGGAGGCTTTTGAAACAGACTTGGATTTTCTTTTTAGAGCTGATGGGCAGACCAGTAGGGCTAAAGCTAGACAGGATAGTGATAATGAGTGTTGACTTTGACATGGGCGGACTGAAAAATTAGGAGGGCGAAAAAAGTTTTATGAGGGTTTTCTAGATGACAAATTGACATATGGAGATCAGCTTCTAGAAAACTCAGCAATGGATCTAGTCATCACTAACAAGTGAAAAATACTGATGACTAACAGTGGCTCCATTTGGGGAGGGCAGCTCCTCGTCAGGAGGTGTCCAGAATTCAGATTTTTGGCTTATGAAGACCAGTGCCTTATCCATTGGCGCAAAGTTTACCCTTCTCTTGATGTTATTTCTGAAAAGTGACAGCATGGTTAACATCAATGATACTTCTACCTACCCCACTATCTTTCCTAACATTTTTTCTTCTCTTTGGCGCATTTGAACTAGCAGCCTTTTGACAATGTATATTTTTTCTTTTTGCAAAATGAACCTATCTATTTCTACTCTTATATCTGCCGGGAGTTCAGATTAAACTGATGAACTCCTTCATTACTCTACCTATGCTAGATCGACTGTCAAGATTAAGCAGTTTGACAGGATTTTGTTTCCCTAATCTAAAACATGAAATTCAAAATGATCAAATCAGGATTAGACGGTCTGATTTGTCATGCATTTGCGGCATAAAAGACAAGCTGCACACAAATGTTATTTTGCAACAAAGGGAAACTAGACAAGCGGGGCTAAGATGTACAATGTATTTTTCATCCCTCACTTCTCTCTTTGCTTCTGTTTTAGGCATGTGGAACCAGAATCTCTCCCTAATCTAAACTCTGTGATAAGTCAATCTTACAAAATGTTGACTATCTTTGCACCCACTAACTTATCAACAAATAAATTTAAACATGCTCAGCTATGATTAGGCTAGATAGCTGAACAAGACATTGAAGTACTAGTAGCGGCATTTAGGCTTGCTCGCTTTCCGAAAGACTATTTTTTGGAACATGGGGCCTTTGTTCTATCTTCACTCGCCCTCTTTTCTATTTTTTTCTATTTTTGACTTTTCTTATCTTTTACTGTTTTTGACTTTTCTATTTTTCAATATTTCAGACAATGGTATGTACAATGAATGAAAAGTGTTTCAAACTCAGAAATCTTGGAAATGACGGAATTTAAGCATCTTATCCTCGTAAGGATCTCCTCTCACCCTTGGCCCACTCAACTCCTGAAAAGAGAAATTTGGAAAGTTTTCTCTCTCTAACATGACATAGGGATTTATGCAAGAATCTCTGAACAGACCGGTATCCTCCCGCTGTACCTCTTTGAATATATGATTTCCACTCCTTTCCTTACTGTACATTTTCCTTAAGTAATGCATGTACTCTTGGTCATTCTTGAAATAGATAATGACATCATCAAGGTATGCAAAAATGCAGAAATTTAAAACTGGGAACATGTCCTTCATGAACAGTTTTTATATATTGGGTGGTTTTGCAATTTTGAACTTGAAATTAGATCTACCTCCCGCAAACTGGAAAAAATCTTTAAGCTGTCTACTTTGCAAGGGAATCTTATGACCTGAAACATCATCTTGCGAAAACACATGATTAAAAGCACTTTTAATTGATATATCATGATCTTGGGTAGAAAAAACAGAATTTCTGTTATAGGGAAATGCAGCAGTATTTCTAAAATTGAAAAGGACTCTTTGACTAGCTGTTTTATCCCTGATTATTTCAGTTTGGTTCAGATTGTTAAAGTTATTCTTTGAGGGAGAAGAAGTATCGCAGCATTTTTCTTTGTTTTTTCTGCAGAAATTGGTATTCTGCATGAGATTTCTGATTTTAGCATTTCTAAGTTCTTCATGAAAAGACAGAATATGACCCAATTTCAGTAGCTTAGGTATGCTGGGACTGCAACTATCATTCTTGCTCATAAGAAGTTTATCAGGCATTTTTTCTAGATTTTGAGCTGCTGGGGCTATAGTCAAAGTTTCATTTGCAGTGGATGATCCATATGATGGTAAATCTTTGAGGTATGGTAGAAACATTAAACTCCCTTGCTCCCGGTTTTCGAATAGGTTTATGATGTGTAAGTCTTCTAAAGCCTTTACCCGGAAAAATTTTCCGTAGGTTATTGCTGGTGTTTGACTAGGGTCAGAGTAATTCGCTTGATAGTACATAAGGGTTTGCGCTTCTTGCTCTAATCCCACCTTAGAAGGGACATACTTACTTTCTTTATGACACAGCTGTTCATGATCATGGTAGTTTTGAGTGTCTAGTTCATCATAAGGCACCAGGGACAACTGATGTGGTGGATCAAAGTTTATTTCAGTTTCTTCTGATTCTTCCTCCATGTTTTCATCAATATGCATAATGAAAGAGTTCAGGTCGGAACGCAAGGAACACATTGGAATGTTATCTGGCCTATCTTGACTGCTAATCATGTATTTCATGTGTGATTCTCGGTAGAGTATTCTGGTCTGGCCGAACACAGGAATGGTGGCGTATGACATGTCTAGTTGGATATTCCCTTGGAGTTTGGCTCCCCAAGACCTGGATAGAAGCATCCCGTACTTGGGAGGAATGTCTGCCACTACTATATCCATGATGAGATGTTTTGCAGGTATTTGGGCCAGACTAAAACAAAGGTCTTTGATCAAACCCAGGCATTTGACTCTACTCGAATCAAATGAGTACAAGTCTTTGTATGGTCTTGTGATTTCCAGGCCTAGTCTTTCCATTACTACCTTCGGCATAAGATTATGCGAGGCACCGGAGTCTAGCATGGCATTGTGGAGGATTTGGTCGTGGATGTTTAGGCTAATGTAAAATGGAAGAGTAGTTCCTTCTTGGAATTTTCCCTCTATCTTCGGACCAAACAACACTTCAGGAGTGTCATAAGCCAGATTAACAGTGTTTGCATCATTTCCTAGATTTAGGACTTTTAGTACTTGGGATTTATAAGAGTTTTGGGCAATGAGTTCAGTAAGAGGCATGGTGATCTTGATCTTGGCGATTTCGCCTTCAAAGCTAAAAGGCAGCTGAAGTTTAGATATGTTTGTTTCAGCTTTTTCAGCCACGACCTTCTCTATGTTCTGAGTTTGTTGGCTTTGTTTCGGGATTTTGTTTGCCATAGTTGCTTCGGTAACTTTTGTGGAAGTACTTGGAGCAGCTGAGTTAGGACTAGTTTGGGTAACTTTAACTTTGCTTTGGTCACTCTTCTCGACCTTGATTTTGTCACTGCTTACCGCTTTCTTGAGGATGGTATCATGGGTTTTAGCAGTATCTGAGTTACCTTTCTTGGAATTATGTTGGTTTCTTTTGCTTCTAAGGTCATATTGCCGGTGAGCTTCTATTATGGAATTTTGAAAATCTATGGCAGGGTCGTCGAGATCTTCATAGTTGGTCTCATCCTAATTAGGAGAAAAGAACGCTTGTTCTTCTTCTGTGAGGTACACCTCACTCTCATTATCAGATCCTATGAGGTTTAAATGATGTTCATCAAGAGGTTCTGTATCCCTGTCATCCTCTTCTACATAATTTTCATTAAATGGTGGCCTAATTTGTTGGTCATTTTCCCTTGGTCTGTTTTGGGGCTGTTCCCTCCTAAAGTTTTGGTTTCGGTTTCTATTTGGAGGGTTTGGTTGGTTGTCCCTAACAGGAGCCTTTTCATTTATCCTTTCACACATTTTGGCCATGGTTTTGACTAAGACATCTATTCTAGGATCTAGGGAAGGTGATGAAGTGGAGACCTCGTCTTTATATGTGACCTTTCTTTCTGATCTAGTCCTAGCCCTTTTTTCTGCTAAGTTGGCATCTGATTTTATGGCTATTTGTTGCATTTCCTCTAAGGTAGGGGGATCCTTGTCTCTCAGATGATATGTCATGTCCGGATCGAAACCCTCGGGGAATTTTTCCAAGGCTAAACCAAGTGGTGGTTTGAAATGAGGTGGGAGGGAGTTATATACACTGTTGAACCTAGTGCAGTAAGCTTGGACACTTTCCCCATTTTCTCGTTTTAGGTTGTTATATTCTGATAGGATTTGAATAGGGTTTCTTCGGATTTCCCACCTATTTCTGAAGACTTGATGTAGTTCTGGGATATTGTGGATGCTGTTTGGAGTTAAGCTTTTGAACCATGTTTTGGGTTCACCACCAAGACTTTAGGCAAATATTCTCATTCTGACGGTCTCGTCTTGTACCTCCAAGTATTCATAAGCATCAGTCATCCTAATTATATGTTGTTGAGGTGTGGTGGTGTCTTCTCCGGTAAAGTGTGGGATTTTGTCTTGATATTTATTTGGGAGAGGAGCCAAGGGCGGTGGCAACACCAAAGGTGCATACCAGGCTGCCATGACGGGAGCTAATGGATGATGTACAAGATGAGGACTAGTGGGATGAGATGAGGTGGTTTGAACAGGTGTGGCGGATTAACTTGGACTGGTGATCTGGTTTTGAGAAGATCTGGGATGGTGGGAGCCAAAGTAATGAAGAAGCTGAAAATCGGGAGGGGTGGAAGTTGAGGCTTCTCTACTATGGCTGTGCGATTGGTCTAGGGTTTCAAGATCATCAAAGTTTATCTTACTATATGATTTGCTTCTGAGAAGAGTTTTTGATGACTCTAATTCAAAAGGTTAATTTGGTAGGATAGTGAGATGTTTAGGTACTAATCTTGTTTTATGGATGGATATACCAGTAGCTAGATGGTCAGTTTCGGAAGCTTGCCACAGAATCTTCTCTGGGTCATCTACTATGATAGGGGGGTTTGGGTCTGGATGGGATCTGGTGTTGATTCTTCGTGAAGCCAGATTTTGGATCTAGAGTTTAGAGAGAATGGTATTGGTGAATGTTTTGGATGAGTGATCTCTCTAAAGTTCTACTAAGGTGAAGGATGGTCAAAATAAAAGGGATGGACTAGTGGAGTCGCCAGGTGGAACTTGGTTGTTTTGTGAAGATAGCTATGGTCCACCACCGGTAACTAATCTGGAAATATTTTTTTAGATTTTCTGAATTTATGTGCAGCCTATGGTTTGTTAAAGTATCCTAGACTTGTTTCAACACTTTTCTAGGGTGATGAGAACAAAAGAGTTTACTCTAAATGGGTCTATGGGCTGCTTGCTTGTTTAAGTATCTAAAGGACCAAAGAGTCTATAAGAGTTTGCTAGACTATCATGTACTCAGTGTCCCACCATCTCCCGCTATGTTAGTGAGCGATGGGATAGGTCTATCGGATAGTAACCTAGAGTTTGGTAAAATAGTAAGGCCTACTAGAGGTTAGTGGAGTCGCCAGGTGGATTTTAGTTGTTTTGAGATATATGTGTATGGTCCACCACCAGTACTGTCAAAAACCAATCTAAGGGAGTGTTTTGGGGTTTTTTGAGTTTTATGTAGTTCTAAGGTTTGGAAGAGTTACTAAACTTGATTGAGACTTCAGGATTTTACTAAGGTGTACTTAGATTGTCACTAACTCGGAAGGTCCTATTGTGAGTGTCACTATGTTAGTGAGCAGTGGGATAAGTCAATCAGATAGTATTCTTAAAGCTGCTTAAGGTCTAGGGAATCTAAGTTTATTTAATACTCAGAGTCCCACCGTGATCGCCATTATGTTAGGGTGGTGATGAGGTGGCTCACTCGTAGGTATTCTTGAAAATAAGGGACTTCTAGAGTTCTAAGGTGTCCTTAGATTGTCACTAACTCAAAGTCCCACCGTGATCGCCATTATGTTAGGGTCCCGTGATTTGGCCGATTGGTGAGCCAAATGACGATGTAACATCAAACCGAGCTTTGGAGCCCAAGGACCTAGCATTCCTGGACTCAGAGAGGGCTCTCTCTATTATATGTAAAATATATCGGTGTGTTTGCTTATTGTGTTATGATTTTAGGCTAGTTATGAAGTAAGTTTTTGATTTTTGTTTTTTAAGTTGTGAGGGATGAAACTGATCAAAGATATAACATAGATAATAAGATGTAGATAAACTGGGCTATGGGGTCAAAAGGTCAAGAAAACTATTAGATGATGATACAAGGCTGTTGAAGGGCCGATTTGATTTCAAGGTAGAAAGTATCTTTGGGAAAAATGGAGTAAATGGACATCAAGTTTGTGAACAACGAAGAGTTTCAAGCATCATTGGTTTAATAGATAACATAAACATGGTAAAGAAAACCCTTAATCATGCAACATGTAACTATAAACTAATCAACATATCGAAACAAACATTCCAGCCATGCATAGAAGTATAACACCCTCTAACTTTGGGAAATGGCTATCAGGCTTTGGGGAAAACACATAAGATGGACTAACAAGTCAAAATACTATGCCAGAACGCCTAAACACAGTCTTTAAGTTATTGGGCACTTTGAAAAACAAGCTTTCATAGTTTTAGGCAAAGGGCTAGATCGGGACTAGGCCTCCTTGGTTCAAACAAAATGATAATCTTAATCAGTCAAAGAGATAGTTTCATGGCTGGAACTATGGATAGTCATAGGTAAGCAGGGCACACCATACATCCTACTCAACATGCATAGAACTATTAATGAAACTAGCAACAATATCCTTAAGTTACTAAAGAGCAGTTAAGAATTCTTTAGTGCAACTAAGGAAGAAGAAAACATAAAAGCTATGAAGATTCAGGAAATTTGAGGTGCCTCCATGGGCATATCTCAAATTTATTCTCCACTGATTTATAGCAAGCAAGAAATATGTATCATGAATGAAAACTAGAAGACAACAACAAAGCAAGAAACACTATACCATTCTACCATGTCATGGAATCCATCAACAATCCTTCATCATCCATCCAAGAACATTCAAGAGGCAATCCAAAAGCATAGCACAAGTATTTTATCCAAAGCTCATATGACCAATATATTGCTTCTCTTATCAAATTCAGCCTTGTTTACAATGAGAACCTTGTGGAATAAATAGGCCCAAGTGAGGAAAACCTCATGGTTCAACTTCCATCCTCATTGGCCTAATCAAAATATCTAAACTTGTCCTTGAGGCTTTGCAAAGCCCAAGGCACAAAAATATCTCATAAAATATCTAAAAATTTCTAAAAAAAGGGAATTTAATTGACTTTGGATCATTTTCCAAGTGTAAAAATAGCTAAACGCACATTTGGAAAAAGCAGATTTTTGAGGTTCAAAAATTACAAAAATACTTCAAATTTATATCAGAAAAAGGTCCCCTGACTTGCCGGAAACATTTGGCAGCCTTCCTGATGTCGAAACGAGGCTCATGATAGCTCGTTGGAAAGATCTGAGTGTCTACTTTCCGGCGCAACTAAAATCACCTCAATATGATGCCTGGAAGTCCTCCAAATCTGTACCTATGTGTAAAAAGGCAGAAAATTGTAGACTACTAATATGACGGGCCGAATGTGCAAAAAGTGAGCATTTTTCGCCGTTTTGAGGGGGAAAATGACCTTCAAATGCTCTGAAAATCGCTGAGGACCTGATCATGAAATTATGGCATCAACTGGTATCATCCTCCTCCCTTGAAAAATCCTCAAAATGAAATGGCGAATTTATGAGTTTTCGACCAAAAACTCAAAAAATGCCAAAAAACAAAAAGTTGTCAAAATGGGCCCAAAATTGGTGCGCATGACCCTCAAGGGTCCCTAGCAACATGCTCCGAAGCTGAGGCCAAAATTTCAAGTGCTGATGTGCCTTTCTCCTCTTTCCGTGTCGGGCGCTTCCCCTTTGCTTCCTTCAATTTCTCTTGGGTGGCCTTTAGCTTGCGCCGGGCAAACTGATTCAACTTTTGAAAGTGATGTGTCCTCTTCCTTTGCAGCTCCAGATCTCTGTTTGCTCTTTCAAGCTTCATCTCCAAATGTTTGTTGGCTCTTTCTAACCATGCCTCCTTATTTTCTTCAATTTCCTGCTCAAGTAGTGCAGTGAGGGGAAAAGCTTGAAGCTGGGCCTGTTCTTCTTCCCTTTGCTTTTCCAGGGCTCTTTTAAGCCCTATGGTCCTAGGCCTCTTCCGCCTAGGCTGGTCTCCCTCTTCTTCCTCATCAAAATCACCAATGAGCTCCTTTATCCTCATTTGCGCCTTAGCTGCCTCATTCTTGTATTTGATAGCTCGTGCCTCATGAACTGCTGTGTGAACATTCATCTGTTTATTTTGGGTCTCCAAGAAATAGTTGAAGTTCCTTGCCCGTTGAAGATCATTTTCCAATGCCTCAATTTGCCCCTCTCTATGGATTAGGAGGTTTTCAAGAATGTGGGCTTCATTATCGCTCTCATAACTTTGGATTGGGATGACAGCCAATGCACCTCCATGTTTTTCACTTTCTCCAACCTTGCTTTTCCCTTTGAAGGCCAATCTTGCACTTTTCCTTCTTGGCATGCTAGTGGGTGACCTCTTGGGCGATTTTCTTTTGCTAGGGACAACTTTTATCACTTTTGGAGTGGCAGCCTTAGGCCCTTTCTTCCTTGCTGTGCTGAGATTTTTTATTTTGGGAGGAGGGGACACAACTGCTTTACCCTTGACATCTTCTTGAAACTGCTGCTCTCTTTGAGGCTGCTAGGTGTCTTCTTCTTGCTGTTCAATTTTCTGCCCCTGTTCGCCAACATCAATTTGCTGTTCTTCTTCAATGCCTTGTTCAATTTGTGTTTCAACCTGCTGCCCTTTTTCATCAAAATCAAGCTGCTGCTGTGCTTGGATTTCCTTCTCATTTTGTGGCTTAAGCTGTTTCTCAATTTCCTGCCCAAGCTGCTGTTCCTGTCCTCCAATATCAAGCTACTGATCTTCCTCTTGTACCTACTGTTCATCATCTTCTGTTCGCTGCTGACCTTCACCACTGTCCTGCTGCTGTTCCTCATCTTTTGTTTGCTGCTCTTCATCCCTTTCCTCTTGCTCATGACCTTTCTCTTCTTGCTGTCTACTTCCCTCTCCTTCTTCCTGCTATCCTGGCTGTTCTGTAGTCATTTTGAGCCATCTAGGAGTAGGCCTGCTGGACAAAGGTATAGGGCGATGAATAGGATGAGTGGGAGATATATGGACAGGAGGAACAGTAGAGAAATCTGGGTGACTGATGAATACATCCCATGGAACCTCTTTATTCTCTAGCTGGTGTAGGATGATAATTTTGATTAGAGAATGATGGAAAAGGGAAGGTATTTGCAGAGATGGAGCCTTCTTCTGGACTGTGGATGCCATCTTCTTGATGCTTTTGCATAAAAAGTAAGGGAGATTGAGCTGCCTAGTTCTAGTGAAATGCATCAATAGTCTGACATGATAGGCATAAACTCGAGCAAATCTCCCTTCACAAGTAAAATACTTCATTATGAATTTCATTAGAGGAGCATAGCTGTCAAGAAGATAAGAGAAAGGAAAAATGGCGGTGCATGTATCTCTGTACTCGGGCTTGATGAAAGGCTTATAGTCACTCAAATCTAGATGGGCCTGCTTGAACCATTTCTCGCCATGATATGGAATTTTAGTTGCCTTGGACACATACCTTGGAGAGATCTTGAAATCAAGACCTGCCAATTGGAAATGTTTTTCTTTGAATCTCAGGGCACATAGGTGTGTCAAGGGCGAGAAACTTTTGACCTCCTGTATCTTCTGGCAGAAATCCAAGCAACCTACCTCATGAAAATTGAAAAGGATGGATGGATGCGCATTTACCTCCTCTGTAGAGATTGGCTCATATCTTTTACATGGGCCACTTCTGCTGTCTTGCCTTGGAGGCATTTTGACCTAAATGTGCTTTTGAAAAAACAAACTGCCTCACTGTGTATAAACTGCCTTCTTGGAGCCAAACTGTGTCAATTCACTATTTTTTATAGAGAAACAATGTATTTGGATGATTGCAACAAGTTTCCTTACAAATAAAAAACCCCTGCTCTTTCAGAAAATGGCCTGTCCACTTTTAAAGTTTTTCAGCCAACAAACTTTTCAATAAGAAATAATACAGTGGAATGAAGGACAGACTGTTAGGAAGAATGCTGTTTACAGTGTCAAAATTGCCTTGCTCTGTGATGTTTGGAGGTTAAAAACACATCTTTGTACCTTGGATCAATGGTGGACTTTTCCAATCATTACAAACCTGCTCTTCCTAGTGTTCCAATCACTCAACAAACTTACATATGGTGCAATCAACCCTTAGTGTGATCAGACATTCAATGTCACAATTTATGTGACCAGGTGACAGAGTTTTGGAAAATGCTTCAAACAAATTCAGCAAAGCCTGTAGGAGTTTATCTTGTTAAATAGTTAAGGCACCTTTTCAATGTGAAACCCTTGTTTTTGTAGAAAACCTTTGCTTTGTATGTATATCAACTTATCAAATAAACTCTAAGAACAAAATACAGAAATGTAGAAAACACAGTGAAAAACTGTCTCTTTCTGTGGTTTATAGGAGTGACCTTTGCCCTTTGATGCCTTGAAGATAAAACACCCTTGTTCTTTGATATATAAAGGTGAAAACACACTGCTCTTAGTTCAAAACATCCCTTTTCCTTGAAGGCACCTTCATTAGTATGTCCACCACTCAAGCACAGTTTCAACCAATGGATATTTTCACAGCAAAAACCAGTTTATAGATATGGTGATGTAGCAAGTTAAATGAGGACAAGACCTCCCTTGATTTTGACCTTAACCCTGATATGCAGCTCCACAAAATATATGATGATATATAAACTAGGTCAAACTCAAAAATCTTGCTCTAACCCTTTCATTCTTTGCAGTTATTTGAACCATATACCCTAATTCAAAGTCATAATTTATGAGAGAGGTTAACAGGGCTTGTTTTGTTTCTATGATGAGGTAGAAGAGGCCTGTAGCTTTCAATTAAAACTGCTCTAAAACACAAACCCTGCTTTAATTTGAACACTGCTCTCTTCAAATAACACTGTTTCTTTACCTCCCATTGTTCTTCATGCTAGTCTGATAGAAACAACATCTAACTGTTTTCTTTTTTTACTGAGGTCTTGACTGTTTGGAGGACTATTTTATGAATATGCTCACTGCTGGTGAATTCGGGCTTTTCCAAACTTAGTTTTTAAAACAAAACAACTTATCCCCTTTCAATACTATAGCTTAACACATATTGTTTTCAACCAATCTTTCCTACTCCAAACATTATCTAGAAACTGTGAATTCAGAAAGAGAGCAAGCCAAATACCTCAAAAATCAAGATGCAGATCATTGTTTGGGAGTTAGAAGTGTTTTGAAGGTGGTTGGAGGTATAAATAAGCGCGCAACACTTTGTAGAGGAAGAGCGCCGCGCCAATAGCCAACCAGGCGGCCTGTCGGGTCGTAGTCGGGAGCCGTGTACAGGTGCGTTGCGCACACGTACAGGCGCATCGCGCGGCTGTTATCGGCCAGTGCAAAAAATCTCCTGAGCGCGTCGCGCAGACTTACAGGCGCGTCGTGCAGTTATAACTGTGGAAAATTTCTTCAGAATCGCTCGAATCTCCTTTGTTTGATGCTGAGAACATTCAAAGGAAAACCTTGCTTGTAATTTTGAAAATTAAATTTCACTCTTCGACCTTACTCTTTTGACATATCAAACTCCCAACGGTCACCTTTATTATTTTTTTGAAATGCAAAATAAACTTTGGGTTGGCCCTTGCAAGGTTTTCGAAGCCTTTGACCCTCTTTAACAAAACCTTTTGGTGGACTTGTAACTTGGATTCTAAATCGATGCAGGTAGTGGAGATTTTTAATGTTTTTTAGACCGTGCTAACATGAATCAACCTCTTTATAAATAGCAGATATAGCTTGAAAGGTCAAAACTCTGTTTCACTTATACACATGGCTCTGGAGGGTGATTCCTGGAAGTTTTTCCTCTCTGGTGACCATTTAACACAACAACTCCAATTTTGAAAAATAACCTAATGACATTCAGACCATCTTTTGCCACTTTGTTTCAACACTGTTGATGACATTTGTTATGTAACCCCACTTTAAAACTGTCAAGAAAATACTGAAGACTACTTTGTTATTTGAAAGGGTAGGGTTTGTATTTTCAACATGTTTTGACAGTTTTTGTCCTCAATTGCTTCTTCAACCTCTTTCCCACTGCAGGTGCCCAAGTTTGCTGACCTTATTTGGATTTGGTCATGGCCCTTTGATTTAAGAAAGGCGCCTTTTCCAATATGCTTCCTTGCTTAGAACATATCATCTATGATATCTCTGTCTTTTTGAATAATGAAAAAAAAAATTGTGTTTGTTTCAAACCATCCAAACACTGACAGTATGTCAAATGACCCTCTTTTCGACATGATGAACAATAGTTCCAAGGGTGATGTCTCTCGGTAATAAAAGCTCAGATTTCCTTTGCCAGCTGATTTTCTTTTCATGCTTTTCAAAGTTTTCCAAACTCAGATCATAACTTGTGGAGAAAGATGTCTTTTGAAACTTTGACTGTTTCTCTCTTAGAGGAGGAAATGTCTCTTTTTGGAGCAGTGGCATTTGGATTTTGCCTTTGATGATTTCCAGAACCTGAAACACTGTGCTAAAGCTCTTTTTGTACTTGATGAGCTTGTATACCTGTTTGTAAGAGACAAACTAGATCAAATACATTTTTTCTCTGGGTATTATGCCATAATCTTGCCTGCAATGTAAATCTAATTAGGTAGCCAGTTTTAGCATTTGTGATGTTGTTAGGTGTCTTTGAGCTTTCTTCTTTGGTAGCTGGGTAGAAGACAAAACGAGGGGATGATGCATCGAGTTAGAAAGTGAAACAGGAAAGCCCCTTATTTTGTTTCACAGCAGAGAGGTCTTCCTTGTCTTATTATATGCTCTTTCTTTGAGCGAAATGTCTGCATTGCATGGTCAACTTATGAAAAGTTATTCGAAAGATAATCTCTGTGAGTATGGAGGTTAGCACCCTTTGAAAAACAACCACCTTTTCTTCTGCCTGTGTAATGACATGATTTGTCAACCTTTCTTCAATTTGGTCTTGTTGAAACAGCAGGCTGCTTATGATTAGAATTGTTTTCACTAATGATATGTCTCTCCAAGGTTTTAACAATTCATATGATTTGAAAACTTCAAATGACTTCCTTCACAAGACCAAAACTCTGTTTTCCCTTTAACTTGCACACTTCAGATCCTAGCGCTGTTATGATCATCATTTACACTTAGAAAACCTAGAGTCACTGTTTTACTGTCTAGTAAAAAGCAAACCTGGGCTTTTGCAATCCTTAAAGTCAATATTGGCCAGCGCCCTCTCCTTGTAGATGAAGGAGGCACCTTAACCCTCTTCTTGTAGATGAAGGAGGTTCTTGGCCCTGACAAATTTTCCAGTCTGTTTGACAGTGGTGTCTTTCCTTTACTGTGATTTCATGCTGAAAGGAAGCTGCAAGGTCTTGATGAGTAACTCCTTACCCTGCAGATGTATCTCTGACTCATGTTTACATTGAGAAGCAGCTGTTCTTCTAAATGTAGATTCAAGCAATTTCTTCTGAGATGATGTTATATTTCCTGCTTTTGTAAAATCCATAAAACACTGTAAAACACCTAATAATCAGCTTAAGACTGTGGTCTATACAGTGCTGAGACTTAGGGGTGTGTAAGTGGTGTGACTTAGGGCTATTATCAATTTCATTTGCAGAGTGGGAGGTCTGTCATGATTGGTCTGTAGCAGATGGAGGTTCTTTTGGCCTTTTGATGGTTGCCAAGGGTAAAATGCCTTAAAGCACCACTTCCTAACTTAGGGGAGGTTTCTGAAACAGACTTGGATTTTCCTTTTAGAGCTGATGGGCAGACCAGTAGAGCTAAAGCTAGATAGGATAGTGATAATGAGTTTTGACTTTGACATGGGCGGACTGAAAAGTAGGAGGGCGAAAAAAGTTTTATGAGGGTTTTCTAGATGAAAAATTGACATATGGAAATCAGCTTCTAGAAAACTCAGCAATGGATCTAGTCATCACTAACAAGTGAAAAATACTGATGAATAACAAACGGAACCTGGAAGGAAAGAGGTATAACGTAACAAAAGGAAGCGCGATGGAACCCTGCGTGGAAGAGCGGAACCATGACCGAGTGAACAGTGAAGGTGGTTTCTAGGTTTCATCGCACCACCCTTCGGTGATAGGCGGTATTTCCTGGTTGGGGAGCGATTCCATAGAAACGTTGACATGTAGCAAAGGTGGACCCATGAAAACCGCTATCAAAGCGTGCCATCGCACGTTAATGTTCGACCAAAGAAGCCGAGCAATATTATTGAACGCCGTTGATCTGGGAAGGGGTCATCGGATGGTGTTCATTTTCTATAGATGTGCGAAGGTTACCCAAGGTACGGCGTGCCATCGCGCGTCATCATCTGTGCATCATCAACGAACGATATCCATCGGATCATCTGAAGCTTAGCGATGTGCTCTCCACCGTCGGATGGAAACGATCGTTAGCAATGGGCCCCAGTTTTTAAATTATATTGATTGGGCCGTCGATTATGTATGTGGGTCCGGAACCAAAGGTCTATTTAAAATCCATTTGATAAAAGCGCTGGTTATTAATATAAAGTTCTATTATATATTTAATTGCCAAAGGTTGTGAATAATGTTTATTTATCAAATTCCATGAATTTGATAAATAAAATTCCAATAAAAGAAAGAATACCATTAGCGGTTGAGTGGTTTTGACTCATGGTATTGATAAAGGCTAAACTATATAAGGAGAAGAGGATCATAATACAAGGTGTGCATGCAGAGGGGTTGTTAATGAATAAATCTCTTTTAGAGATATCTGCGTGATTGAACTCTGTTTTCTGAAAAAGTTGAATCTATGATGCACCTATGAAGTTGACAAAGGATCAAGATCTCTAGATCTAGAAATGATGAATGCCTAGGAAGATCTGCAATGAAATAATGAAGACCTTACATTAGTCTGATGAAGAAATTGATGAAATTTGGTGGATCTAAGGGTTGAAGTCTTCTGCATGAAAGTGGAAGCTTTCTGCCAGTACAAGCTGGTGTCAAGATCAGGAGCTCCCTTCCAGAAGTGATTGGAGAACGAGAGAAGGTTGTAGCTTTCTGTAGGTGGGTGCTTTCGTGTTGGTATAAGCCTGCGCCAGCACATAAATTGTAATAAGTTCTCTTAATAATAAACATTGAAGACAGAAACGACAGCAGCGGTGGTTTTCTCCCAAATTGGGTTTCCACCTTAAATACTGGTGTTCATATGTGTTGCTTATGTGTAATGGTTTATTCTGTTATTACTGTACATGCTTACTGCTTACTAACCTTCTAATGAATGAATGAAGCAATAATCTAAGTAAAGAATTGAATACATAATTTTTAGTGGATCTAAATGCGAGATTCACCCCCCCTTCTCGGTATTTTTCCCAACAATTGGTATCAGAGCGAGGTCCTTAGAAAAGCACCTTCACTAGAAGGAAGATCAAGCGGACTTAAAGGCTTGTTCGTGATCTTCCCAACATTACTCTACACCTTCAAATATCATATGCAAATCTTGTCAATTCGGTAGAAAACCCGAGTAAAATTTAATGCCAAGGAAGGATCATCAAGTAAGCCTCTTGAACTTATTCATACTGACATATGTGGACCTGTGAGGAAAAATTCACCACGTGGTGAACAATAATATATCTTATTTATTGATGATTTCTCTAGAATGTGTTGGATTGGGCTACTTAAACACAAAGATGAAGAATTTGAGAAATTTTAGACCTTCAAAGCACTAGTTGAAAATGAATTAGATCTGAAAATCAAGTGTCTTAGATCTGATCGAGGAGGAGAATATACATCAAATGAATTCCTTGAAATTTGTGAACAACATGGCATAAAAAGACAATTTTCTGTAGCTGGCACTCCACAACAAAATGGCGTAGTAGAAAGAATGAACAGAATAGTTCAACAAATGGCTAGAGCTATGCTTGATGACTCCGGAACACCTGACACTTTTTGGGGAGAAGCAGCACATACAACGGTAAGCATTCTCAACAAGGCACATGTTCATGTAAATAGTGATAAAACTCCATATGAACTCTGGTATGGTAATCCTCCCACTGTAAAGCATTTTATAATTTTTGGAAGCAAATGATTTATCAAAAATAATGATGAAAAACTTGGCAAGTTTGAACCCAGAGCAAACGAAGGAATACTTCTTGGTTACTCCTCTAGGAGTAGAACATATAAATGTTACAATAAAATACTTCGGAAGATTTTTGAATGTATTGATGTTGTTATTGATGAGTCTCCAGCAGCTCCAAAAGAAGAAAAACAAACAAAAAATGAAGACGATGATGATGACATATATCCTTCTACATCAATTAGTAATGATACAAACAGTGAACCAGTGGAAAGCTAGAAGATGAAAGTTGCTCTGAAAAAGCTCCATCCGGATATGTTTCCAAAAGAATCATCCCGGAATCTCAAATTTTGGGAGAAAAGGGATCAAGTGTACAAACAAGAAGGACTCTAGTGGGATCTTCTAGCAATCTGGCATTTCTATCCACTATTGAACCACAAAATGTCAATCAAGCTAGCAAATATGAATGTTGGATTCAAGCCATGAATGAAGAACTTGATCAGATTGAAAAGAATCACACTTGCGAATTAGTTCCAAGACCTCATGATAAAAATGTTATTGGAACAAAATGGATATTCAAAAACAAGTTAAATGAAAATGGAGATGTTATTAGAAACAAAGCTAGACTTGTTTGTAAAGGGTATGCTCAACAATAAGGTATATATTTTGAAGAAACCTTCACTCCTGTAGCCAGACTTGAAGCCATAAGAATTTTTCTTGCTTTTTCAAGCTTCCAACAAATCAATGTTTGTCAAATGGATGTTAAATCTACTTTTCTCAATGGTGATCTAGAAGAAGAAGTTTATATAGAACAACCAGAAGGATTCATTTTTGGAAATGATGAAAAACTTGTTTGTAGACTTAAAAAAGCTCTATATGGTCTCAAACAAGCTCCACGGGCATGGTACTATCATCTTGACAAATATCTTCATCAACAAGGATTTTCAAAAGGGTCTGCTAATAGCAACTTATACACAAAAACTGAAAATGATAAACTATTGATTGTGGTTGTATATGATGATGATATCATTTTTGGAAGTAATGAAGAGTCTATGAGTCAAAAATTTTCTTCTGATATGCAGCAATAATTTGAAATGTCTTTACTCTGGGAACTAACATTCTTTCTTGGCTTGCAAGTGCAACAAGCAACAAATGGCATATTCTTATCACAAAAAAAATATCTTAAGAAAATATTGAAGAAGTATGGCATGGAATATGCAAACCTGTAAGTACACCAATGATAACCGGATGTAATCTCAGTTCTAATGATGATTCCCCCATGGTGAATCAACCAGAATACAGATCTATGATAGGAAGTCTACTTTATCTCATTGGGACAAGACCAGACATTATGCATGCAGTTGGGATTTTTGGACGATTCCAAGATAATCCAAAAGAGTCTCACCTTTAGGCTGTGAAAATAATATTCAAATATCTACAAGGAACTCAAGATTTTGGACTATGGTATCCAAAGAATGCTGATCTTACTCTTCATGCATACACTGATGCAGATTGGGCTGGAAGTGTTGATGATCAGAAAAGCACTAGCGGTGGTGCATTCTATATGGGGCCCTGGTTAGTATCTTGGTTCAGCAAGAAGCAAAGCTCTATTGCCTTATCTACAGCAGAAGCAGAGTATGTGGTTGTCGCATCATGTTGCACTCAACTTCTTTGGATGATGCAAACCTTACAAGATTTCCAAATCAAATGTTCACCTCCTATTTCCATTATGTGTGATAATAAAAGTGCCATCAGTATCTCAAAGAATCCTGTTATGCATTCCAAGACCAAGCACATTCCCATCACGTATCATTTCTTACATGAACAAGTGCTTGAACAAAAGGTGAAATTGGAGTATGTTCCCTCCAAAGAACAAGTTGCTGATATATTTACCAAACCTTTACCGAAGTGTTCGAATATCTCGGACAGGACGAAGCTAAGAATAGTCCTCCATACGAGAATATCGAATCTGCCAAATACATAAGATTAAATTGGATACACGGATTTCCTGAAGGACAAAAACCGCGTATGGGTAGTTGCTGTTGAGATTGCAACAAGACGATGAGCTTAGTGGAAAGGAGTCGCCTTCACTAAGTGGGCCCATAGGCTATTTTTGGCGCAAAGTCTATTTTTAGACTATATCTATTTTTAGACATATGGATCATTTTCTATGAGTTGCAGGATGCTATTTGTGGATGGTTGGTCAAGTCAGAAAAAATAGATGGACTTCTATTTTTAGACATACTGGGCGGAATCTATTTTTATATTGCCAGTCTAAAAATAGATATGTCGAATATTATTAGCTCTTAATAATATTTGGAATCTAAACATTATCTTATCCTCTAGGAGCACTTCAGTTAAGTGCACAGATGTGGCACATGCAACTGACAGAAGGAATTACGCTATTCCTGAGGTTTTAGTGGAGCTATTGCATGGAGATTTCAGTTAGAACTCATGTGACAGAGTTTGGTGGAGTTGATTGAGGAAGTTAGTGGAGTTGTATTCAGTTTAACTCAGTTAAACATAGTTGAGCTAGTTGTATCTAGTCTAACTGATTGATACAATTAGTGAGAGTGGTGTGAATTAATTATTAATTAATTCACTAATTATTAACTCATAAATCAACTAAATAATACATCAGTTAACTGCAGTGCATGGACAGTTTCAGTGGAGACCAGTGAAGAGGTAGGTGAAAGAGCAAGTGTGACTATCAGTTGTGACTATACTGGTGCATGAGACTTGCACACACATTTATGGAGAAGCCAATGAGGATTGCACAGTACACACCGGTGGGATTTGAACCTTGATCTCATGATTATCCATATTGGATTGCGCAGTAGAGGCTGGCTAACAGGTGGAGCAGATTGGAGCATGTGTTTTGTATGATCTGAGATTGTGTAGTGTGTAACAATTGGAGATGGTACTAAGAGCTTGTGAAGATTTTGTACAATTATTGTTACATGATCTCTATCATTATAATATACAGATAGTTGGGGGTTTTCAGCTTTAATATTTCCCATAAATACAGTGTTTATATGTGTGATTGTTTATGGTTTTAATGTGCGCATGCGATTGTTTATATTTCCGCAAATTGATGATCAATAGTAGAAGAGGTTATGTATTATGCATGAAACTCAAATAGTGTGTGATCGGGATAATATCAGTGAATAATTTAATAGTTATTCAAATTTCTACATGGTATCAGAGCAGTATTGATCATTGAAGCAATTGCAAAACATTGAAGCGATTGAGTTTTGTGCTGGTGGAATTCGAATTTGCAGTAGTGTTTTCTTAGTGTCGAAGTTGAGATGTCTTTCAACGGATTGTGATTGGAGTATGCCCTTGAGGGAAGCTCAAATTAGATTTCATGAAAGGACAGGATGGAGGCGGTGCTGGATGACAATGGGTTGAAGGAGTTCATAGATGCTGAAGTCCCAAAGCCTAATTCTAGCGATCTTTTGTCTTGTCCATAATTGAGGCTTGCCAAGAAGACAACAAAGTGTCGAAAGGATTCGGTTGGAGGACGTGAAGGATCACATAGTGTCCAGCCCTTGCATGGTAAGGCTTCTCCATTCTTGATGTGAAGAAAACGCCCGGCCAGTTATTCCAAAGAAAGAGCGACCAGAGAAAGTTTGCGCTCAAGGATAAACTCAGAAACATAAATATGGAGAAAGGCGACAGTATGCCCAAGTACCTCACGAAGTTCACCCAATGCAGGGATGAGCTGGGAAGTGTGGGGGTGACTATAGATGATGAGGACTGGGTGATCTTGGCTCTCCTTGGGCTCCTAAAGAGTTGGCATTCCTATCAGGACTCTGTCAATGGCCGAGAGAAATTTCCAGGATGGGAGAAACTTTGGTTGGATCTTGTGCAAGAGGAGATAAGGTGAAGTACCAGGGACGGATCATCATCAAAGAACTCTGATGAAGAGAATTGTGCTTTGGTTGCCAAAGAAAAGAAGGGGAAGAGCAAGAAAGCTTCTCATTCCAGTGCGAAAGGCAAGAAGCAGGACATGTCCAAGGTGAAGTGCTTTCACTGTCACCAACACGAACATTACGCCAATAATTGTCCACAAAAGAAGAAAAATAAGCAGGCTGCTGAGACTGCAACTGGAGAGGCCTTAGCCTCACAGTTTGAGCTGGATTTTCGTTGATCGCATGCTTGGTTTCAAGTATGGCGGGATCAATGTGGTTTCTGGACAGTGGTGCGTCTTTTCACATGACAGGAGATCGGGATTTGTTTACTGATCTGGATGAGAAAGATCTTGGAGTGCACATCGAGATGGGCGATGATGGTAGATAAAGTGCAACCGGTATCGGTACCATTTCATTTGAGAGGGAGTTTGGTAAACCCTTCAGATTGAAAGAAGTGATGCATGTTCCAGGATTGAAGAAGAATCTTATCTCTGTGGTGATGTTAGAAGACAAGGGATATGATGTTGTCTTTAGCGAGGGAAAGGCTTTCTTGCACAGTAAGGAAAATAGTGAGACTTGGAGGATAGGGGTTCAAGTTAAGAACCTTTATCAATTGCAGGTAGATGGCTGTGCAGCAATGGAAGGCAAGGCAGAAGGAGTGGTGAGCTGGGATGATGGCATGTTGTGGCACTGAAGATTGGGCCACCTTCACCACGGAGATTTGAAGGTAGTACAGCAGATTTCTACTGGGCTTCCCAAAGGTACACTTGCGCAGTCAGATCAGTGCAAGGGATGTACTTTGGGAAAATTTGTGAAAGCCACCTTTCACGAGAAGGATAGTCGTGCCACAACGATCCTTGAGAGAATTCACACAGACGTGTGTGGACCTTTCTCAGTAGCTTCGACAGCAAAGCACATGTACTATGTGATATTTGTTGATGATTTTTCTCGGAAGTGCTGGATCTTCTTCATGCGGAAGAAGAGCGAGACATACTCAAAGTTCTGTGAGTTCAAGGCGCTGGTTGAGAAGGAATCGGGGAAGCATGTGAAGGCTCTTAGGAGCGACAATGGTGGTGAATTCATCTCTGCTGAATTCAAGGACTTTTGCAGCGCAAAAGGAATTCAGAAAGAGCTCATAGCACCTCATAACCCACAGTAGAATGGGGTTGCTGAGTGGAAGAAAAGACCGATCGTGGGTCTTTGCTGCGAGCTGATGTTGCATGATCGGGGCCTACCCATTCACTTGTGGAAGGAGGCATGCAATACTGCAGTATATGTGCAGAACCGTTGTCCTCACAGGATACTTGGCATGAGTACACCCGAGGAGGCGTTTTCTAGTAAGAGGCCTGATATTTCCCATTTGAGGATTTTTGGTTCACCTTTTTACATTCATGTGACGAAGGATGCCGAGAAGAAGGCGGAAGGCGAGCCGCGGAGGTTGGGATATTTGTGGGGTACAACGTACGCCCCACAACTATCGTGTGTATTTTCCGGACGGTCGCAAGACTGTTTGTGCAATGGGATATCAAATTCCGGGGAGGAGAAAGCCATGAAGTGTTCGCTTGAGAGGGAGCTACACTTGCATGCAGATGAGGAGCTATTAGTTCCTAAGGATGAGTCTCAGGATGTGGATCAGCCACAAGATGAGGTTCATGGAGTGGAAGAAACCACTCATGCAGTGCCAACCATAAGAGGGCGGAAGCGCACTACAGAAGCTGAGCGACTGGCTCAAGATGCAGAGAAGGTTGTAGGAGCACCTACATCACAACGCAGACAGAGATAGTATCGGGTCGACAACAGTTTCTTGGTACAGCAGGAAGTAGAGATCCATGGCACTCAGTTCAGCAGAGGCCGAGTATATGGCAGCGAGTTTGGCTTCATGCGAGGATATATGGATGAGGAAGATCCCGGTTGGGTTGTTCAGTTCACACTTAGAGCCTACTATGATTTATTGTGATAATAAGAGTTGCATAAAACTCTCGGTTAATCCAGTATTTCATGATAGATCTAAACACATTGACATCTGGTATCATCATATCAGATATTGTGTGCAGCGGATAATCATGTTACTTTCATACATTCCTATAGAGGATCAGGATTCTGATATTTTGATGAAGGCGCTCACCGGGAGAAAATTCGAATACCATAGGGGCAGGATAGGGGTTGCAGATAATCCTTATCTTGTTGAGAGGGAGTGTTGATATTGCAACACGATGATGAGCTTAGTGGAAAGGAGTCACCTTCACTAAGTGGGCCCGCAGGCTATTTTTGGCGCAAAGTCTATTTTTAGACTATGTATATTTTTAGACATATGGATCATGTTCTATGAGTTGCAAGATGATATTTGTGGATGGTTGGTCAAGTCGGAAAAATAGATGGACTTCTATTTTTAGACATACTGGGTGAAATCTATTTTTAGATTTCCAGTCTAAAAATAGATATGTCGAATATTATTAGCTCTTAATAATATTTGGACTCTAAACATTATCTTATCCTCTTGGAGAACTTCAGTTTGATGCCTAGATGTGGCACATGCAGCTGACAGAAGGAATTACGCTATTCCTAGGGTTTAGTGGAGCTATTGCATGGTTGACTTCAGTTAGAACTCATGTGACAGAGTTTGGTGGAGTTGATGAGACAGTTAATGGAGTTGTGTTCAGTTTAACTTAGTTGAGATAGTTGTATCTAGTCTAACTGATTGATACAATTAGTGAGAGTGGTGTGAATTAATTATTAATTAATTCAATAATTATTAAATCATAAATCAACTAAATAATACATCAGTTAACTGCAGTGCATGGACAGTTTCAGTGGAGACCAGTGGAGAGGTAGGTGAAAGAGCAGTGTGACTATCAGTTGTGACTATACTGGTGCATTATTTTTGCACACACATTGATGGAGAAGCCAATGAGGATTGCACAATGCATACTGGTGGGATTTGAACCTTGATCTCATGATTATCCATATTGGATTGCGCAGTAGAGGCTGGCTAACAGGTGGAGCAGATTGGAGCATGTGATTTGTATGATATGAGCTTGTGTAGTGTGTAACAATTGGAGATTGTACTGAGAGATTGTGAGGAGTTTGTACAATTATTGTTATATGATCTCTATCATTATAATATACAGATAGTTGGTGGTTTTTAGCTTTAAGCTTTCCCATAAATTCTGTGTTTATATGTGTGATTGTTTATGGTTTTAATGTGCGCATGCGATTGTTTAATTTCCTCAAATTGATGATCAATAGTAGAAGAGGTTATGTATTATGCATGAAGCTCAAATAGTGTGTGATCAGGATAATCTCGGTGAATAATTTAACAGTTATTCAAATTTCTACAGTTGCTAACGAATTTTTCTGGGTCAGCATTCTTCAGCACAGTTGCGGTGCTGTTGGGTATCTCTGGATGCACAGGTTAAGGGGGAGCATTGGTCATGTGGAAAGGATGCATTGTTGGAATTCTAATTATTTGTTGTAGTCTAATCTCATTGTATGAATTCATTTCCGTTATTTCATTGAATATTACGTTTGAATATGCAACATGATATCAGGGGGAGCATGGTATTATCGGTACATAGGTTCTTGATGTCAACAAAATGTATTGGCACCACAATATGTATGGCACTGGACCTCAAAAGGTACTCGAATTATTAAATTAGATTCAAGGTACTGCAGAGGCACTCCTTAGTACAGAAAGATCATTGGACTGTTTGTGCCCCCGCAGTACCGTTGATCCCAGATCAACGTTAACCACATAGCTTTTAATGTGAAGATCTGATCAACCCTTTGCCATTGATGTCAAAGGGGGAGGAAAAGTAAATAAAGGGGCTTATATAAGACAAACAGAGGCAGAGGGGCTTCTATAAGACAATCAGAGGTAGATTGTTGCCATCAATGCCAAAGGGGGAGATTGTTGGAAATGGTTGTCATTGATGGCAAAGGAATTGGCAAAGAAGGAGCATCTGAAATAGTAACTATGAAAAGAGAAAAGCAAAGTAGCGGCAGAAGAAGAGTGCATAAATGAAGTAGAATTGTCCAGAGATAGAGTAGGAGAAAAAATCCATCGAATAGAAAAAGAATAAATGAATGTTCTAGTAAATGGTAATTCATGTGTGAACATATGTATGCATCCTGATGGAATCTGTGATAATTAATGGTGCTCTGTATGTTGTTCAAGGAACCGATGTTAATACGGTCGACATTGTATCCAAACTGGTAGACAGTGGATATATGATATGAACAAATATATGGTTTTAAGCTCCACATGGAAGGGTCTACGCTATTAGTAAGGAGCTAACTGGCTTTTATAGAGAAAGGAATGAGGAGCGAGGGAAAATCAGTTATAACGCGGAAGAACTAAAACAGAGCATTTGGCATTGAACTCTTGGTGGAACACAGACTAACCCTTTGGAATCATGAATGGAACCTGGAAGGAAAGAGGTGGAACGTAACAAAAGGAAGCGCGTCAGAACCCTGTGTGGAAGAGCGGAACCGTGACCGAGTGAATAGTGAAGGCAGTTTCCGGGTTTCATCGCACCACCCTTAAGTGATAGGTGGTATTTCCTGGTTGGGGAGCGATTCCATAGAAACGTCGACACGTAGCAAAGGTGGACCTATGAAAACCGCTATCAAAGCACGCCATCACACGTTAATGTTCGACCAAAGAAGCCGAGCGATATTATTGAATGTCGTTGATCTGGGAAGGGGTCATCGGACGATGTTCATTTGCTATAGATGCGCGAAGGTTACCCAAGGTACGGTGCACCATCGCGCGTTATCATCCGTGCATCATCAACGAAAGATATCCGTCAGATCATCTGAAGCCGAGCGATGTGCTCTCCGCCGTCGGATGGAAACAATCGTTAGCAATGGGCCCCAGTTTTAAATTATATTGATTGGGCCATCGATTATGTGTGTGGGGCCGGAACCAAAGGTTTATTTAAAAGCCATTTGATAAAAACGCTGGTTATTAATATAAAGTTATATTATATATTTAATTTCCAAAGGTTGTGAATAATGTTTATTTATCAAATTCCACGAATTTGATAAATAAAATTCCAATAAAAGAAAGAATACCATTAGCGGTTGAGTGGTTTTGACTCATGGTATTGATAAAGGCTAAACTATATAAGGAGAAGAGGATCATAATACAAGGCATGCATGCGGAGGGGTTGTTAATGAATAAATATCTTTTAGATATATCTGCGTGATTGAACTCTGTTTTGTGAAAAAGATGAATCTATGATGCACCTATGAAGTTGACGAAGGATCAAGATCTCTAGATCTAGAAATGATGAATGCCTAGGAAGATCTGCAAAGATATAATGAAGACCTGACGTTAGTCTGATGAAGAAATTGATGAAATTTGGTGGATCTGAGGGTTGAAGTCTTCTGCATGAAAGTGGAAGCTTTCTGCCAGTACAAGCTGGTGTCAAGATCAGGAGCTCCCTTTCAGTAGTGACTGGAGAACGAGAGAAGGTTGTATCTTTCTGCAGGTGGGTGCCTGCGTGCTGGTATAAGTCTGTGCTAGCACAAAAATTGTAATAAGTTTTCTTAATAATAAAATACAGAAACGACAACAACGGTGGTTTTATCCCAAATTATGTTTCCACCTTAAATACTGGTGTTCATATGTGTTGCTTATGTGTGATGGTTTATTCTGTTATTACTGTACATGCTTATTGCTTACTAACCTTCTGATGAATGAATGAAGCAATAATCTAAGTAAATAATTGAACACATAATTTTTTAGTCAGATCTAAATATTGATTCACCCCCCCCTCTCAGTATTTTTCCCAACACATTGCTCATATTTGCTGATACAACGTTTTCATTGAAGGCCTTGTTGAGATTCCTGAATTGGGATTATTCCAAGTTCTATAGGCATAGTTTACAGTTGGCTAGGTAGCCTCTGGTTCTCACCCTCTTTTTAGAGGTGACATAACCAATAAATGCCTCTGTAGTCCATCTTTGACATAGAATCTTGAGAATCCCCCAAAAGGGACATTACATGCTATGAGATCAATATGATGGCTATTTGGATATTCTCATGTTTCATGCATTGATACAACACTGCTACTCCATTATGTGTTCTTACATTTCTGCATCTCTAACTTTGGAATATCCTAAGGTATTCCAAATGTTGTAGAAATTCCCTATTTTGGGATATTACAAGTACAATCTCTTACCTCACACTTATTAGCATTCAATATCTCATCTAGTCCAAATCTACAAAATGCAAGCGCTGACCTTCTAGATAATGTAGCATCTAGAATTATTCCTTCTGAAGATTATAGTCCAGATATATTTCTATAGAATTGAATTTTTTCCCATATATTCCTGATAATGTTAGTAATTGGAGAGTATTCAACGATGATTAATATGCTCTAACCTTTCTTACATCAGAAGGGTCATATGATGATCAAATAATTAATGAAGATGAACATGAAAGGAAATTGAATAAAAAACCTGAAGAGAATGCCATAACTAAGTCTATGGTTAAGCTTGAAGATCTTTATGATCTCAAAGATAGGTTTAAAAAGGTTACTAATTCTAAACTGCAAAGTTCAACTTTGAGGTTTGAACCAGTAAATCTTGGCACAGATCTCAATCCTTAGAATATTAACTTAGGACTTGGTATTTCATTTGATGAAAGATTAGCCTTCATTCATCTACTAAAGAAATACAAGAACATTTTCGCATGGAAATATGAAGATCTCAAAATGTATGATACCTCCATCATCCAACATAGTATCCCAATGAAATCCAATGAGAAGCCTATACAACAAAATTTAAGGAAAATTCACCCTGATCTTGAAAGTCAAATAAAAACTGAACTGAATAAACTCCTTAAGTAAATGATAATATTCCTTGCTAGGCATTCAAATTGGGTCTCAAAATTAGTCCTTGTTAGGAAAAATAATGGTGACATTCACATTTGTAGAGATTTTAGGAACTTAAACAAAGCTTGCTTAAAAGACAATTTCCCATTACCACATATGAAACAAATTTTGCAATCAGTTTTTGGATCTGAATTAATGTATTTCCTTGATGGAATTTTAGGATACAATTAGATTTTGGTTCATCCTGACAATAAGTTAAAGATTACATTTAGAACTAAATGGGGCACTTATGCTTATCAGAAAATGCCTTTCAGTCTAATCAATGTCGGAGAAACTTTTCAAAGATCAATGGATATTGCTTTCAGAGGACTGATAAATAAAAATCCGGTTGCATACTTAGATGATATAACCATTTATTCCAAGAAAAGAAGCGAACACTACCATGATATTAAGAAAATCCTTGAACGTTGTTTAAAGTATGGAATTTATTTAAATCCCAAAAATTCTTATTTCGCTTTAAGTGAAGGTAAAATTTTAGGATTTATTGTGTCAAAAAAAGGAATTTGCATAAATCCAGAAAGAATAAAGGCAATTTCTAAAATCTATCATCCCCATAACAATAAATCCATGCAGTCCTTTTTAGGATAGATAAATTTTGTTAAGAGATTTGTTCCAAAATTTTCCCAAATTGTTTTACCATTGCAAGTAATGATTAAGAAAAATTCACTCTTCAAATGGGGACACAATGAAAGATAATTTTTTGATCTAATAAAGCAAGCCATCATTAATGCTCCTTATCTAACTACCCCATATTTTTCTAATCCTTTAATTTTATATACTTTTGCATCTGAAACATCTTATGCTACTGTTTTAACACAAATCAATGATCAAAAGATTGAATCACCCATTCCTTTATTTAGTTCAAATCATTAAGGTGTTGAGCTAAATTATTCAGAAGTGGAAAAATAAGCGTTTGCTGTTTACAATTATTTAAAGCATTTAAGACCTTTTCTCCTAAAGACACACACCATGGTAATAGTTCCATTTATGGCAGTAAGGAAACTATTTATTGAAAATAAACTTAGAGAAAAGAGAGTAAATTGGGCTACTGCTTTGTAGGAATATGACATTGACATAATACCAACTAAAATCATCAGAGGGCAAGGTCTCTGCAGATTACTATCTAGAGCATCCAACATATCAGATGATGAAGATTCAGGTAACACTATACACATTGATTAGGTAAGCTTGAATGACTCTAAATCGCAGTATTTTGATCTTATATTTTATTTAAAAAATGGATATACCCCTACAGAACTCAATTATAAAAGAAAAAGAGCTTTAAGATCAAAAGCTAGTCAATATCAGATCATAGACAATGTTTATTTAGAAAAAACTATGACTCCATACTATTAAAATTCCTTGAAAAGTATGAAGCATAGAGGGTTTTGCAGGAACTCCATGATGGACCCACAGGTGGACATTTTTGAGGATACACCACATCACACAAAATCCTACATGCAGGATATTCTTGGCCAAGGTTATTTAAAGATGCTCATGCATATGTGAGAAAATGTAAAACATGCCAAAATACTGTTGGAGGACAAAGAAAACTACCCTTGGAGCCAGTCAACATTGAGAAACCTTTTGAGCAATGGGGATTGGAAATAATAAGTGAGATTGTTTCTAGTTCATCCAAACAACATAGATACATTCTCACTGCAACAGATTATTTTACTAAGTGGGTGGAAGTTTTTTTACTGAAGGTAGCTAATTCTGAGGCCACTATGGAATTTATCGATCAATTAATTATTAATAGGTTTGGCTTACCTAATGCACTTATGTTTGATTATGCATCTTATTTTTCAGGAAATAGTATGACTGAATTTTCTCTCAAAAGAGGTTTTAAACTTCAATAATCTGCTAACTACTATCCCCAAGGGAATAGTCTAGTAGAATCAACAAATAAAATCTCATAAGAATCATAAAAGGGACTATTGATCAAAGCCATAAAAATTGGCATAAGTCTTTAACATTTTCACTATTACCCAGAAGGCCTCTATAGAAACTTCTCCATTCAATCTATTTTATGGGAAAGAAGCTATAATTCCATCAAATTTAGCTCTTCCTTCATTAGCCTTAGTTCAATTTATTGATGAAGTACCTTCTTCTTCCTTACAATTAAGAATGTCTCATATCCTTAAACTAGAAGAGGAAAGGGAAAAATCCAAATTAAATTATGATCGACACCAACATATGGTAAAAAAATCCAAATTAACTCATGCTCGACACTAGCGGATGGTCAAAAATTATTTTGATGCAAATTTTGTTTACCCAAAAACATTTCAAGTTGGAGACCTCGTCCATAAGTGAGACAAGGCACATGAGGAAAAAGGTAAGCATAAAAAATTCCAAAGAATGTGGCTTGGACTATTTCAAATCACAGAACAAATTGGTCCATCAAACTTCATGTTACAAGATATTCAAGGGAGAAAATATTTTCTTCCTGTCAATGGGCCGATTTTGAAAAAAAGATTTTCTTAGAAGAAATTTTTCTTCTAAATGTACCATACTTATACTTTTACATTTTTTTTTTAGAAGAATAATGTTTGAATACACACTTTTGTCTTTTCGCAAATACCTCTGAATTATTTTATGACTTTTTAGTTTTGAAGAATAAACAGTCTTGAGGAAATAACTACAAAACTTGAAAATTGAATGAATACTATACGACTCTGAAATTTCTTTTCCATTGAAATTGTAAATTTTATAAATCTAAAGTTTGTAAAATATTTTTACTTTACTATCAATCAGAAAAGGTTCATCCTTACAAAGTAAAGAATTGTTGTCACTAAGCATATTTAATTCTAATTTTTCATCCAAAACTCTTAAGGAGTAAATGATTCTCCCATCCGTTAAATATGCTTTTTTTAGAGTGTAATTCAAAAATATAAAAAACTTAAAAGGATAAGAGGTCTCATCATGAGCCTGCTTAAAATGTTCATAGGTAAATAATACACTGACATTACCACTACTACATATCAAACTAGGGTAATGGACCACGATTATTAAATAATCATAAGACAAGGGGTCTCATCACAAGGCAACTTGTTCAGTTCAATTATAACGAGTGAATGGAATTGTCAATTTTTGGTCATCAAACCAGGACAATGAATTTTTAAGAAGAAAAACATGTTATATGATTAAGGATTTATCTCAAAAAATTGTAATAATAGATGGATGGGGTACTGAATCATTGATTGTTAAAAGGAAACCTTGTTGAGGCTATGAATGCTTGCTCGTAGTAGTGGCTCTACCTATGAAAAAATGAGTAAATCAAAAGGCTAAGTTACAAAAATACACTTAATTTTTCTTTTAAACTAATTGATGATTGGTATAGAGGAATGAAGATATTTATTTATGAAATGTTTATGTATATTAACTATAAGATAAGTTTTTTTTTTTTTTTTTTTCATTGAAACATTTCAAAAACATTTTTTGTCTCCTTAAATTATTTTTACTTATTTAAATATACTAATAAATTTAATTTTCAAAGAAAACTAGTTCTTCCAGTGAATTGCCAATTTTTGTGATATTTAAAAACCCCAATTATTTTAGAATAGATACCTTAGGAAAATACTGGGGACCCTTTTAAATTTTTTAGAGTAAAACAAATAAAAACCGTAAGTGGTTAATTTAAATAGAAATGGGATTGAAATGGGTTAAAAACATTAAAATTTTTGTTTTCAAAGACACTTGAGCGGAGAATGTTAAAAAAAATCAAAATATCACATGAAAGACATATGGATCCTAAAATCCACTCAACACAACTTGCGATGCGAAAAAAAAAAAGTGATTTAAAAGAAAAAGGCATTTTCCCAAATTATATGAGAAAGAAACCACGAGACCCAATTATGCCACATAGGCAAATCACGAATCGTATTTCACAGTTTTATCCCGAAAATCTTAAATTCATCCTCCAAATTTCCACGATGCAGTATATTCTATCGCACCACACTTTCACTTCATGAGCACTCTTGTCCTTCATTCATTGTTGCCGATATTGCAATTGCGATATCGCAATTGGAAAAATGTATCCGATCGACACTCTATAAATATTCACACATGAATAACATCTACGATGCAACGAATCTCGTTTAAATGATGGAATGATTGTTTCCATTACTACGGTAAATGTTGGAATGCTTGTTTCCATTGTTTCCATTATTATGTTGGAATGAAATATGAAGATCTCGCTTGATTGTTTCCATTATTACAGTAATGTTGTATTTGTAAATTAAATTTGCCTCTTTCTACTAATAATTCTTCATTGTTCACAGGAAAGTCCAAATAAACAAATCTCTTTGGAGATGTCGAAAGTTATGAAGAAAGCTAAGAAACCTATGGCACCCACAAATCCTATAGCTACTGTAAGTGGAAGAACATAAATGCTTCCTCTATTCACATACACAACATGCAGGCCACAAAGTAGTTCTTCCTCCTGGGAAGTAATGTATAAGTTATTTTAGGATGAGAAACCCCATAGGGTTCAATGGAAAGCTACTGCAGATGCTTCTGATTCTTCAGAAGTTACTTTAGAAGAAGTTGTCAATTATTTTTTACACCG
Organism: Pinus albicaulis; assembly: GCA_034641835.2. Classification (NCBI taxonomy): domain Eukaryota; kingdom Viridiplantae; phylum Streptophyta; class Pinopsida; order Pinales; family Pinaceae; genus Pinus; species Pinus albicaulis. The sequence goes on from CM076581.1 coordinate 709,546,195, forward strand.
GGTTGTTGCACGCCCCAAAATGTTACCATATATTGATATGGTAAGATGGATAATTGACAACTTCAATATTAGGGACAAAAATTTCTTAACCAACAGAGGAAAAATGATAGCTTCTTTTAAAGAAGAAGACTTGAAGTCAATGTATCACATTCCAAACCCAGAAATGGTCTACGACAAATAATTTCTGACGCAATTCACCAACAAGAATGAGCTGAAGTCAAATCCTATCAAGCAATGGAGGAGCAACCCGAATAAACACAAAAATGATGATAAGGGTGTGTATTCTACCGAATCCCTTGATCATCCCTAATGTTATATTACTGTAATGATGTCTAGGCTCTTTGGTCAACCTGATACTACCAAATTTTCAGTTGAATGGGTTCCTCTAATGGAAGCAGTCGCAGATTCTTATATTGTGGACTAGGGAACCATTTTTTCCAACAATATTTCCACTCATATTCTGGAATACAGGAAAAACCATTCTATTTCGTCCAAATCCCCCCCCCCCCCCCCACCCATTTTATATGAGTGCTTATGTTATGGACACTGTATGTTTCACTTCAGATTTTCCAACCATGGGTTGAAAATGGACTACCCAGGACCCTATCCCCATTCATGTTTATCATAACATGTTATGTGAGTCAAAATATGAAAACTATTTTTATAAAATATGCCATGGAGTTATGCTCTCTTTATTTGAAGCTGTGTTCAATGAGAAAGCCCCTAGATTGTCTAAAGAAGCTCAAGCTAATTTCTCCTCCATTGGAAAATGGTTTAGAGAAGAATTGTTTACATATGTTAGAGTTTTTGGCATCCTGGCTCGGCCACATGTTTTACCATTATACGTTCCAGATAAGCTTCTCGCAAGAGAAATAACTTATCAAACTATTGGTAATGGATTAACTAAGTTTCTGAAGGAAGCCAAAAAAGCATCATGGCCCTCCTTTCCAATTCACTGTGGTGTTTACGCCTTGGAAAACTATAAGCGCACAAGATTAGAGGTCAACCAAATTGAATGTTTAAATGTAATATTCCAAATTAGGAAAAACAGGACTATAGAACATAAAGCTGGAAAATGCAGTAAGATATCAATACATCAACATGAGAAGATAATAGAGCCATTTTATTAGATATCATAGCACAAAATGAGTACAAGATCTTGAGGAAAAAGACACTCAAGCTAGGCCAAAACAAGCCTCAAATGACCCAGTACATAAAACATGGAATATTGCTGCTATACAAAATGCCGGAAGGCCATGACTATGTAGTCCTATAGAGAATAACTGCAGGGGGAAACTAATAATTCATAGAAATTATGATATATTTCTTAGAAAATTCCGGGATCAGAGATATAGGATTTCTAGCACAATTCCAAGATAACCCAGAAGGGGTTTCCAGAAATACACACTATGAAAATTGCAGCCCTAGGGCTGAATTACACTCTGAAGTTGTGTGAATGCTGGGAAGTGTTTGATTTGATATAAAAATGGCTGATACTCCCCCCAATAGATCCTTTGGATGAAGGGCTGCTCCCCTATCTGGAAAACAACCTCACAAACTGGGTTTATCAACCCTCCACTACAACTGTCCTGCAAAATAATGCAATTCCTGAAGGATAATGCATTGCTGAAGATGGAGGAAGCTTGGCCTAATGACGGATGGTGGAATGAAGCTCAAAGGAACCTCTCCTGAGTGGGAACTCTAAGTCCCCCAAGGATGAGGGTGGGATTTCTGCCCGGAAACACCCTTGTGCTAAACATCACAACAAAATCCACTAAATAGCTGAAGTGTGTAGAAATTCATAAAAGACTAGACAAAAAAAATATTTAGAATGCCTTCTATGGCTGCCATCCCATTCCTTACATGATTTGTGAGCTTCCTCACCCTTAGTCCCACTCATTAAAGATGCTACTCTCATGGAGACTTCATCCCATTATGAATGCACTGTCCTCTAATAACTCTGCACTACCTCCATGACAACGCTGTTGATTTGGTAAACCTTGACCCCATCCTCATGATTAAACCCCTATTCACACTTAAGAGTGCTTTATTCAACTGATACAATGATCCACATTCACATTAGAAGTGGTTTTATTCCTACTAAATATATTTATGGGTCTCTCTACCCTCTTATTCATCTATCTTATTAACAAAAGCAAAAATTAATATTCCAACTAGCTGAAGGCTAATTAGGAATATTACATTAAAATTGTTTACAATTTCAAACAGACAATACGACCCGAAACAAGTTGCCAATGATTTTACCACTCAAGTAAAAATTAGACCTTTTGCACATGAAGATGATGATTTTTATGAATTGTTTGAGTCAGTCGACACTTATGCCGCATTTCAAAAGTTAGCAACATACTGCGTCCATCCACAACAACTGTAAAAGTTTAAACAATATAGGAACAAAGAATTGGAAGGAATTTCTTTAAAAATGCTAGAAGTATCCCAACCCATAACACATAAGGAACAGGAAAAATAATAGGCACTTAAGGATACTGAAGTCCTTATTAAAGCTGAAGAGGATAAATCTGTTGAAGTTCAAACCATGGATTTAGAGTTCTCAAGTAATTTGAATGATTTCTGGAATGATTTTAATCAAAAATTTCAAGGAGACCAAGAAGTGATGATTACGGGTCATCAATAGATAGTTCAAACACATCAAAGAAAAAGTCAAGACCCATTTACTGCTAGGCCATCTGACAAGTTAGTTAGCACAGAACAAGTGGAATTTGTTATCACCCAAAAATTTTCAAAATATCATTGTGTCAAGTTTCTCTTTGGTTATGGTTCTAAATTGGGTTTAGAAGTCAATTTAGGGTTTGGTTAAGGGTAGGTTAGATTTTTATAAGTTCAAAGGTCATCATTAAGTTCAAATAAAGTCTTTTAAAGGTCCATTCATTGTCAAATATCCATAATTTCCATTTGGGAGTCATTCCATAAAGTTTTGGTTCAAAATTGTGCAATTAGCCAAGAATCCACGTTTTCGTAGCGCCAATAGTTCAAAAAAGTTGATTTGCACTACGAAAGCACTAATAGTTTTGTAGCGCAAACTGGGAAAAGTACACTGTGGGTGCTACAAAAGCGCGGTTTATTAATCGTCTTGTCATTTGAGCTGAAAATTGTCAGAATTTATTGGGAAATGGTAGGTTAGTGGTATGATAGGTTAGTTAATGATGAGAATCGATTTACTTAGCCATGATGCAGTCATCATTTTCATGATAGGGCATGAATGAGGCATAATTCAGTTATGAGATGACATTTCAAATTCAAAATATTACTTAATTGGTCATACACATTTCTCTTGCCTCCATTCGAATGTCTAAGCTCTGAAGTGTCAATCCAAACCTGTGGCTATTTAATACAAAGTTTTTCTTCATCCTAATCAAGCGAGGCTGATATAAATTATTCAAGCGAGGTTGTTTCATATATTCAAGCGAAGCTGACAGGTTTTTCTGATAAGCATGGTGGAGGAAAAGAAAGTCCACAGAGGGGGACACTGCTTAAGATATGAGCCTGAAAATATGAAGGCATAGTTGAAGACCCAACAGTGATGGAGGCATTTAGCAGTAGGTTGTCTTTGGTTTTGTGAAAAGCTGCAGGGTTGCCACACACAGGTGTCTAAAGAATTTTTCTTACACTTCAATGGAACAACTACCAAGGTTGGAATGCTAAGTGTGCCAATTACACCAGAGATTATTGCTGCTGTGACAGAAATACCAAAGGGTCAAGAAACTTGGTTCAAAATTTTCAAATTTGATATGGAGCCATGCAAATAATTCATGAAACCTGAGTATGCAGATATGGACCTCAATAACGCTATCCCTAGAGGCTGCATCAAAGACACTTATGAAAAGTTGCTGCTCAACATCCATAGATATTTCACATGTGAAGGCAGATATCATAAGGTCTACACATATCATTTCAAGCTGCTTCTACATTTCACAGGTAAGATTTCACTTGATTTTCCCTTTTACCTGCATAGGAGTCTTGCTAAAATTGCCGATAAAGTACAAGCCAAATCTGAAGGTTGTGAAACATCTTTGTTTCATTATGGTTTAATGAAGTTATTGATTTTGAATGAGCTTCAGAAGATAGGCATGGATTGGTCATCCTTTTTGTTTATAAATGGTTTTGAGTTGGAAACACTAACTTCTGCTAGAAACCATAAAAATAAAGGAACTCCATCACCACCAGTAGCAGAGTCTAGTCAACCTATAGTTGCAAAACCAAAGGAATTTGCAAAACTGAAGCCAAGGAAACAAGTTGAGAAAAGGATAGAGCAAACACAAGTGCTTGATACTCAAACTCCATCACCTACAAAAAAGAGGTCAAATATTGTCAAAGAGGAAAAAAAAAAACAAGATTTCAGCAAGCAGGAAATCAAAAGAGTAAAAAGAAGCTAAGCAGTGTCATCAAAGGGAAAAACAGTTGCTACAGCTACAAAGGAAAACCCAGTAATAAAGGGAAGTCTAAATGACATCATGCATGCTATTTACATAGAGGACAAATCCATTGTGCAAGCTGAATTCATTGGAGAAGATGAGAACAAACAGAAAAAAGCTAAGTTTGTAAAGAAGCTTGAGTTTGAGGGTGAAAATGCAGCTTTTATCTTTCAATCTAGAAAGCCTTTAACTAGGCATGCTAGGAAACTTAAGGAAGGCAGCAAGGAAGTTCAAGAAACTATTGAAACAACTAAAGCCCCTGAAGAAGTGGTTGATCTCTCAACACCTACAGAGAAGCATACAACCAATAGAACAAAAGAGCGAAAAGAAGAAGTGACAAGTAAAACAGAGCTTCACCATCTTGAAGAGAAGTTAAGGTTAGCAAACCAAGAAATTACTGTGATGAGAAAGAGGGCTAGAAAGCAAAGTATTGAGAAAGCAGAGTTCAAAATAATGAAGGAACTATGGGAAGGTCAAACTGGTTCTATTTCTGAAACTCCAAGCAGTGTAGAGCAATTTTTCACATGGACAGTCCCAGCAATCAAGGAAGCCAAATTTGTCAGAGTAATAAATACTCACTTGAGAGCTAATGGAAAGAAATTAAAGATCAAGTGGAATATTTTGAGCAGTAGTTGAAAGTGATTCAGGATGAGTTAAAGAACAAAGGTGAAAAATGACAATCATTAAAAAGTCAAAAGCTAAATCAAGTGAAAATTAAGAAGGAACCTCATGAAAACTGTGTTTTTCAGTTCATATGGATTTGATGAAATCAGTGTTATTTTAAGTTTTGGCACATTTATAGTTTTCACTTTGAAAAAATTTGGACAAAATTGCTCACTCTTTTGTTTCGTAGCGCAAACAATGTAAAAAGAGTGAAAAGTGCTACGAAACTGATGTAGCAACTTTTTTCACTCTTTCTCATAAATTTTTGAAGGGAAAAAGTATGAATTATGACCTGAAATTGCTAGGGAGGATGTATTAAATGATAATGAAGATAATCCTGGAGGAAAGAAATCAAAATTTTGAATAAGAAAGGGTAAAAGAGCTGCGCTATGAAAAGCGCTACGAAACTGTGTTGTTTTCATAGCACAGTCTATTACAGCTCATTTGAACAGTGTAAAGATGGTTTGGGACAACTGGAGCTTAGGGAGGATTTTTGGCAGGTGTCACTTTAGTTCCTAATAGAAAAGGACCTCTAAATGATGAATTCATGATGGTAAAAACATTTCAAAACTACAAGGGACCCTATGCCTAGAAAATAGGGGACTGTTTCCTACTTTGATGGAGGTCAGCATTATGGTCATCAAGATTTGAAGCCAATCATCTAGATTCGACCAGGTGTAAATAGATTTGGAAAAGGATGTAATTTAATTAAGATAAGGTTGTTATAGATAGGTGATTAAGAGTTTGAATCCTATTTTTAGTAGGACTGTTTAGTAGATTAGCTATCCTTTTGTAATAAATACCATGTCATATGGTTAGGAAAGGTGTCAAGAGTCTGGAGTTCGATGTATCTAGCATCAGATAAAGTTATCTTATGTTGTAAATGATCTATAAAAGATCAAGAAGTCGAATATGCAAAAGGTTGGACATTTCTTGGCAAAAGACTGTGTTTATTGTAAGTGATTGGTTTTCAGCTAAATACAGAGATTTCTACTTAGCCAACTTGAGATTCATAAGGAGTTCTAGTGTGTTCTTGTTCTACTTGCATCTTTTTTACTATCCTATTGCAGTGGTGTTTATCTATGTTACTCAAAATTCATCTTTGATGCTTTGACTTCCTATATAGACAAAATGACTGTGTTTTTTACAGTTTCACATGTGTATCTCTTGACTAAAACTCTGACATGCCTCAACTTCCATGTTAAGTATATTGATTGTTTTACTGAAACTATTTTGACTCCATAAGCCCAATGTGTATTTGCCGATGTGATTTTTAACCTACATTTATCATTTATCTTATTATTACCCCACATAGAGTTAGCCATCTATATTTTTATCAAAATCATTAACCCTTGAGAGAGCCCTCTCAGGTTGAGGAGGCTAAGCCTCAATCAAAATATTGTTTGAAATAGTGACATAAGATTGATTTGATTAACAGCCTATCAGGTCCAATTTTGTGATAACAAAATTCATCCCAACCTTCCCTACTACAGAAATTGTAGTGAAAAATGAGGAAATCCCTCCTCCAGATATATTCTATCGTCCTAAACATAAAGACGTTATGAGCAAGCAAAGAAAAAGGAGGAGGACATAGCCGTCCCAATTCCTTGTTCCAGGAGATGTTCCAATTAGAGGTAGTTTGGAAAGATTCACAAGTAGATTCACAAGTAGATAAGGCCTCCAAAGTTGAACAAAAAATTAAATAAAAATATGAAAGAATCATCCAATTAGAACAAGAATTATAGGCAAAAAAGAATAATGTGAACCAACAACTACATATATAGGTATCACAGCTCCAAGAGAGCATTGATCAATTGAAATTACAACACCAAACTGAAATTGGTGCTAAGGACACTCAAATTCATCAATTGTAGTTTACTGTTGAGAAATTGAAAGATAATCCGAAAATAGATGAATTCAGGAAAGAAGCACTGGAATTAAATACCACACTAGCACAACAACAAGTAATTTTTTGTCAAAAGTTGTCTAGTATCGTTGAATTATGTGAGAAAAACGATTCATTGATGAATTGAATAGCAAAATAGAGATTCAGTTTTGATGAAATTGATGATAAAGTGTCACAGTTTGTCACCTGGAAAGATACTACTGATGGCCGAAAGGCTAATCTTCCTAGGATTGAGGACTCCAAAAATGAAATTTTATTTACTGATTGGGACATACAATTGAAACAAGCTAAAAGGGACATATGCAGAGCTAGAGATGTGGCTAATAATATTGTTGAAACATCCAATCAGAATCTCATCGCTGCCAATCTTATTGATAGATTCCCTCCTGGTTCTCTTCCTATTATTAAATATTTGATAAGGAAATGGCAATAAATATCCAAGGTCAAAGAGTAAAGCATCATAAAGTTGGAAAAGCTAGATTGGGATAAGTATTGGAAATACTTGGTAAAGCCACATAGCCAATGGCTCATGTTGCATTGTCTTACATATACTTCTTCATTTATGATGCCTCCACTTTTAGATGCAGTTTTCACTAGACAACTGTGCATCAGGCCAGGCCAAACTCCCGAGGTTAAGTCTATGCTCAACATCCTTCAACTAAAGGAACAAATGGTTAATGAGACAGCAGGGCAACCTTCAAGCAAGTCACCCCATTAAATTCTGTTTCTGCTTTTATTTTCACTTAGTTTAAGGAGAGTTGTTTAAACCTCCTCATTTTTTATTGTAATTACTATTTTTAAGACTCTCTATTTTATGATATAAACCTCTTAATGCATTTTAAGAAGTCGTCCTAAAATTTTGAAAGGAAGACTTTAAAAAAGTCACACTTTTGTACTCTTAGGTGGGAAGTTCCGCCTATGGTTTTATGCATGGGTTTGCACATGGTTTTGGGGCATGATGGTTTTCTGCCCCTGGTATTTTGTATATTTGGTCAAGGGAAATATAGTTATGTTCTAATCCAGGGCTAATGGATTGGGGTTAATGAATGCTTCGACATGTATATATATATGTTTTGTAGCACTAAAAGTAATATAATGAAAAATCAAGTTGGCAGTCCCGATTTGGGATACATGGGAAAAATATATGTGTATATATATGTTATTATTTATGCTCTCGCTATTGTTTATATTCTGTTTTTTAAGAATTCATTTGTAGATAATTTCTTTATAGGGTTAAAACCTACATTTGGTATCAGATCTGTTTCGGTTTCAAGGGGACGCCTTTGCTGCTGAGGGGTTTTTTTTCTCGGGCATGTGGTAGACCCTGTTCAGTGGAAGATTTGCGGGATCAATTTTGGCGATGAAAGAAGATGGAGAGCAGTGGAAAGATAAATATCAAGAAATTTAATGGTAAAAGTTTTGAGTTATGGAAGCTCAAGATGGAGGATCTGCTGGATAAATATCAATGGATCGCAGTAGATCCAAGTACCAAACCAACGACAATGTCATATGAAGACTGGATGAAGTTGGATCGGAAGGAAAAGAGAAAAATACAATCGTGTATCTCAGATTCATTATTCTTGAACGTATCTGCGGAAGCTATGTCAAAGACTTTGTGGGTCAAGTTAGAGACTTTGTACCAATCTAATTCTAGTGAATAAAATTTTCTTGCAAAAAAAGCTGTATAACCTAAGGATGAAGGATGGAGGCTCAGTGACAGAGCATCTGAATGCCTTCAATACTAAGGTAAGTCAGTTGTCATCAGTTGACATTAAAATCTCAGATGAAGATAAGTGCATAAACTTGTTGTGTTCCCTACTAGATCCGTGGGATAGTCTGGTTATTGCAATATGTAGCAATACAAATACCTTAAATTTTGATGAAATTGTCTTAGTCTTGCTGTCGGAGGAAATGAGATGGAGTAATATGGAGGGCCAGAATGGAGATGCCTTATCTATATGAGGAAGGTCCCAGAACAAAAGCAAAATTAAGTTTTTGAGTGGGAGATCTAAATCTAGAGGGAGATCTAAATCTCCAGGTTAGCCTGTAAAGGTGTGTTGGAAATGAGGAAAGGAAGGGCACTTCAAAAAGGACTACAGATGTAAAGCTCTTGAGAAAGGAAAGGGATCTGATGATGCTCCTTCTGCAGAGGAAAAAACCACCTTAGATGAATGTGGGGATGTGTATTTGGCTTCTTCTTCAAATACACATGTAGATCATGAGGCATGATTGATTGAATTAGCTGCATCCTTTCACTTCACTCCCCATAGGGAATCGTTATGCGAGTATGAGAAGTATGGTGGTGGTGATGTATTATTAGGGGATGATAGGAAGTTAAAAATTTTCAGAAGTGGAAAATTCAAGCTGAAGCTGCAAGGTGGAAGAATTAGAACATTTCTTGGTATTCTACATATTCCTACATTGGCCAAAAATATGATTTCTCTAAGAAAGATGGATGATGCATGTGTAAAAATAGTGTTCGAGAAAGATAACTGAAATATGGTTCGGGGAGCACTAGTATTAATGTGGGGAGTTCAGATTGGAAAATCTGTACAAGCTTCAAGGAAGCACTGTTATTGATGGGTGCAACAGTTCTATGGTTCCTAAAAGTGGAGCGTAAATCCTAGCAGTCTCTGGAGAAAAGGCCGTGTTATGGCATCAAAGACTTGGACATATTGGAGAGAAGGGCCTTCAGATACTGCATGGTAATGGTATGGTATAAGGTATTTCTAATTTCTCTCTGGATTTTGATTTCTGTGAAAATTGTGTAAGTGGGAAGCAGAATCGGGTGAGTTTTTCCTATATTGCTAAGAGGGCAAACAAGATATTAGATCTTGTGCATAGTGATGTGTTTGGACCTGTGTCGGTTCCATCACTGAGAAAGTCTGTGTACTATGTTTCATTCATAGATGACTTCTCAAGGAATACATGGATATATTTATCGAGGAATAAATCTGAATTCTTTGACAAATTTAAAGAATTTAAGGCTCTGGTGGAAAACTAGACAGAGAGGAAGATAAAAGTGTTGAGGAGAAATAATGGTGGAGAGTTCTGTAAGAAGGAATTTAAAGAGTTCTATAAAAAGTGTGGTATAGCACGACAAAATACTACTCCATACACACCTCATAAAAATGAAGTTGCAGAAATAATGCACAAAACGTTGATGGAAAAGGCAAGAAGCATGCTTAGTGGTACCAGGTTAGGAAAAAAATTATGGGCAGAGGCAATGGAGAATGCATGTTACCTGGTTAACATATCACCTTCATCAACGTTGGAGGATAAGACTCCACATGAGGTATGGACTGGTAAGAAACCATCTCTTTCACATATGAGGGTATTTGAATGTGATGCATATGTACATGTCCAAAAGGAGAAAAGGACCATGTTGGATAATAAATCTGAAAAGTGCATATTTATTGGGTATAAGGATGGTTTAAAATATTACAAGATTTGGAATCCAGAAACAAGGAAGGTTGTGTATAGTTGATATGTGGTGTTTAGAGAGGTGAAAGATGTTGCTAAACGTGAATTCCTACCAAAGGAACCTGAGAAGATAGAGCTTGAGCTAAAGGAGGATGAATCAGACTCTACAACAGAACGCGATTTAGAAGAGGAAGAACCACAAACTCCAACTATGAGAAGATCAGTTCGGGAAAGAAGGAAGTTAGAAAGGTATAGTCCATCTGCTTTATATCCAAATTTTTCTTTAACTATCACTGATGATGATTCTAAAAATATCAAGGAGGTAGTGGATTCAGAGGATGGAAAAATCTGGAAGGAGGCCATGGTTGATGAAATGGCATCCTTGCACAAAAATGAGGCATGGGATCTGGTGGAGTTGCCGGTTAGAAGGAAGCCCATCAGGAGAAAATGGGTTTTTAAGAAGAAGATGAATGTAGAAGGAAAGATGGAGAAATAAAAAGCTCGATTTGTAGCAAAAGGTTATTCCCAGGTGTCTGGAATTGATTTTGGTGATATTTTTTCTCCTATTTCCAAGGTTACTTCTATTAGATTACTTTTATATGTTGCTGCTGCATTTGATTTTGAGGTAGAACAGATGGATGTGAAGACAACATTTCTTCACGGGGATCTGGAAGAGGAGATCTACATGAAGCAACGTGAAGGATTTATGGTGAAGGATAAGAAAGAATTGGTATGTAGGTTAAAAAATTCTCTATATGGGTTAAAACAGTCACCAAGGATGTGATATCAGAAATTTAATACCTATATACGGGGACTTGGTTTCACCAGAAGAAAAGAGGATCACTGTGTGTATTTTAAATTCATTGGTGACCGTGTTATTTATTTGGTCTTGTATGTGGATGATATGTTGCTGGTTGGAAATTTCAAAGAAATTATCCAATATTTAAAGACCTAATTGTTCCCCAAATTCGAAATCAAGGATCTTGGTGTTGCAGACTATATTTTGGTCATGGAAATTAAGAGAGATCGGGCAAAGAGGAAGCTACAGTTAAAATAGAGGAAGTATGTCGAGACAATATTGCATAATTTCAATATGCAAGATAGTAAAACAGTGAAGGTTCCTATTCCTGTAGGTGTAAAGCTATCTGCTGAATAGTGTCCCAAGGCATAAGAAGAAGAGGAGGATATGTCCTGTGTTCCATATGCAAGTGAAAATGGGTAGCTTGATGTATGCAATTGTATTTACTAGACCAAACATTGCACATGTAGTGGGAGTATTGAGAAAGTTTATGTCAAAACTAGGGAAGGAGCATTGGATAACAGTGAAGCTGGTTTTTTAGATATTTGCATGGCACTAGTGATTATGGTTTGTGCTACCAGGGAAGACAAGGATTAGACAGAGTTTTGGACATTCGTGGTTTTTTTGATTCAGACTAGGTTGGAGATCTAGACCAAAGAAGATCCATAAGTGGGTATGTGTTTAGCCTATTTGGTGGTGCATTCAGTTGGATGAGTAAAAGACAATATGTATTGGATCTTTCAACTGTAGAGGCAGAATACATGGAAACCACTCAGGCAAGCAAGGAAGCAGTTTGATTGTAGAGATTTTGTTCAAGTATGGGGTTGGCACAATGAGCTATAAGGATAGACTCTGATATCCAAAGTGAAAATTTCTTGGCTAAGAACCCTGCTTATCATTCAAAGAAAAAGCACATTGATGTTCAATATCACTTTGTGAGAGATATGGTTGAGGATAAAAAGTTATTTCTGGTAAAGGTGGACACTTTGAAGAATGTTGTAGATGCATTGATGAATTCTAGGAGCACTCAGAATTTCTCTTGGTGTAGAGAAAAAATGGGTGTTGGAGGGATGGACTAATGACTAAGCTCTCTTGTGGCCCCACCTGGAAAGAAAAAAGCTAGTGGGAGAATGTTGGATGTGTGTTATATTCTTTCCACGAATAGTCGCACTCGATAGTCCCTCCATGTTCGTTTCATTGGGCATAGCGGGGGTGACAACCCCCTCTGTCTAGGGGTTTGCAGGGGGCGGGTAGCCCCCTGCACAGGGTCCGGGGCAATGCCTCAGAAATTATTTTTGGACCCTATTTTAGGTGGGTGTACCTGCCTATGGTTTTGTGCATGGGTTTTCACATGGTTTTGGGGCATGGTGGTTTTTTGCCCCTGGTATTTTGTAGATTTGTTCAAGGTAGCTATGGTTATGTTCTAATCTAGGGTTAATGGATTGGGGTTTATGAATGCTTCAACATGTATATATATGGTTGTAACACTAAAAGGAATATAATGAAAAATCAAGTTGGTAGTCCTGATTTGGGATCTAGGGGAAAAATCTTTGTGTATATATGTCTTATGCTCTCGCTATTGTTTTTTTTCTTATGTTTTTTAATAATTCGTTTGCAGATAATTTATGTACAGGGTTAAAACTTACAATTTTTCCCCATACAAGTAAGAAACTCAAACAATTTTTCTTCAGTGGGGTGACAGTGGCCACTATAATGTGGCCAGATGACCTGTATAAAAAAATCAAATAAAATGTCACCATATGTAGAAAAGAACATCTTAGTAACTTAGTATTCAACTTCTAGGGAAAGATTAGGAATAATCATGTCAACTAAGTTATATGCTAAAAAGCTCAAGCTGTAGATAACCTGTGAAAACAAATAATATGAGGTGTGATGTTTAATCCTTTTAGTTTATTCACAAAAAAATTTCATTTTCTAACACATGAACTTGGTCAAGTATATAAACAACACGTACTCAAATAAAAACATGAAAGTAACCTTTTCTGATAGTCATAAAAATATTTTAACACAAAATAACTATAAGGATTCCAATAAATATAGTGTAATACTAATTTCATCTTCAAGTTTTGTTGTTGTTTAAATGGACATGATACCAAGTATTTTCAATTTCATAGTTAAAAGACAAAACAAAATCAAAAGAAACGTCCAAAATAAAATCAAAAAATAAAAAGAGGATATCATGGAAAAATTGCAAATATAATTTTTTTTAAACCTGTCCATCGATGTCGTGTCCGGCATTCCTAAAACATTTTCTTTCCCAAAATAACCATGAGGTGAAATAATCACAACGTTAAAAACCATAGGAATTCCTAGTAGAAAAATTTGCAAAGTCGATGGCTTAGGTGGCTAAGCGATCTCTAACAATAAATGAATAATATCCAAGACGTGCTATGCATTGTCTCCCCATCCTTTTTCCAATCACATTTCCTGTAACCTACCCACAACAGAGTCAAGTAACAATTAAATGAAGACATTGAGATTTTTTTTAATCTTTTATATCTATAAAATTGAATATGATTTGTTTCATGAACATATTACTTCATATTTAAAGCCTTCCTGACATATGAGAAAGTATCAATCAAGTAGGAGATCAGAAAAATCGACCTCAATGAGGTCCTCAAACAATTTATACAATATCAATATTTTTCTTGTTGTGATATCTTGGGTAGAAAAAAGAACATATCTGCAAAAGAAAAATGCATATAGTACTTATGTTCAAACTTTGTATATGGTGTATTCTTAAGCAACTTTTTAAGATGTTCCTCCGCCTTTACCAAAGTGAACTATAGATTGGTTAAACTATGTATCCTTTCATTCATCATCAATTTTTACAAGATAAATGTTACACATTATTCTTTCCCATTTCTCAACATGCTACATATGATAATTGAAAGCCACATATAACCAAGAGCAAACCCTTTTCTAACCAAAACAAACAAACAAACATTGTCTCTATAAAACTTCATTATAATATTAGCAAATGAAAAGAGAGTGGAACATTTTTGTTGTTTGACTTTGCCTATTTTTGTTATGAAAATGCTCTAGCTTCAGGAACCAAAAAATGTGAGGGAAGTTGTAAATGTGAAAAAAATTATGTTGACCTAATTTGTAGACTTCTTCAAAATGATGTGAATGATGCCATTTTCGAATGTGGTAAATCTCATAATAATAAATGGCATGTATTATAATAAATTACATTGCAATGAACACCATGGGCGTCCATGGGTTATAGATCCTCAGTATGTTAATATTGATGATGAAAGAGAGATGGCAGTGATAAGTATAGGTGGTCCTAGTTTGTATTGTGGATATATTCGAACCAAGGTCGTCATCTCAATGAACCAAGGTTCTGACATGGTAAACCTAGATCTGGTCTTCACCCAATTTCATTCCATCATACTTGTCAATACTAAAAAGTACATAATGGTCCTTCAGCTTATAATAGGGTTTCTTTTTAGGTTATAGATAAATCTTATCCAAAGAAAATTTATTTTTGGGCTCCAAGAGATATTGATAATTTAAATGATAACAATTATAAGTTTTTTTCCCAAGATTCAAATGTAGAGATACATTTTGTGGATTTTACTAATAGATAGAATGAGAGAAATAATCCATGAGGAGAATTTACTGGTCATTGTGATTATGGAGATACTCGGAGATAATAATACTATTTGGGTTAAAATCAAAGATGGTGTTGATTCTTGTAGTTCCTCAGTTGTTGGTAGTTTTTAAGGTAGGAATTTCAGTTCTTCAAGGGTGGGGTACTTCAACATAATTGCATCTACCTTGTTCCTATCACCCAAAATCAAAACATAATCAACAAAGAGTAAATATCTCAAGTTTAGGGAAATTCCTATTTGTATAGTTGTCAAGTTTATAGTTCTTTTTGACTCTATTATAATTATGTTGAGACCACCTACTCTATAGTAAAAAATAGCATAGGATCCATTAGCCATACCTACCCATGGTCTCTTATAGGCATGATAGAAGAATAGGCTGAGCTATTAATTAGAATTACAAAGATATTGAGGAAAGGAAATTCATTATCTTGTTATCCAATTTCACATTGCACCCTATATGGATGAGTATCCCTAAATAAAGCCAGTTTTCTCTATCATATTCCTTGGAAAGACAAACCCACTAACATTGCTTGTAATTTTTTGGTTTGATGTTATGAATTCATTCTTGGGCTACTCCTATTCCGTAATGGATTTTTTTACTAGGAAGGATGCAAAATTTTTCTAATGACATGGAATCAACTGAGTGGATTTTGACCCTACATGCAATAATTTTTGCAATGATTTTGTAGATGCAATTACATAGTGATATGGGTTTGAAATCATCTCATTCTTGTCTAATTTTTGGGATTAAATCCTGAAATTTTGAATTGAAAGCTCCCAAATCCTACTTGTGTATTTTAATTTGTTAGTAATTCTTAGTTGGTTTGTTTGAAGGAAGTCATAGAACCCCTAGAAGAATTCTATTGTCCTGTGAAGTGACTAAGGGTTCTTATACTTTTGGAAATAATGAAAAAATGTTTGTAATTATTCCTTTTATATTTGATACATCAATGCCTCATTACCCACCTCACCTACAAAACCAAGGAAATATGAAGTCATCTTTAAGTATCTCTCTTAAATTTATTCTATCATCCTCTTTATAAATTCCCTCAAAATGGTCTGTTGATGAGAAAATTGCTCCTCAAGGTGAGACACCTTCTCATGAGGCGAAGTTCGTTGATAAACAACATCTTGAGGCAATTGGTCATTATAGTTATGAGATGTTGAACAGAGAGAAGATCTGCTATTTAGTAAGGGCTATGCATGAATGTTAGTGATTTGGTACAAGTAAAGACATGGGCAATGCGGGAATTGTGGAGATTCCCTATAACTCTTTTCCAAAATGTGACACGTAAGGATGTATGCTTATTAAACAACTATATTTGAGAACATGCATTATTTTGAAGGCAAGACTATTTTTGGTGTAGGCACATGAAGTTTGATGCAGGCTCTTGCACCTGACCCGACATCCCATCTGCTTACCTATGACTACGATTTATGCGCTTCCCTACTTGTCAACTGCAGTTGCTCCAATTCTCAGTCGAATTGTGCCCGACGACCCATCACTGTGGCTTCAACTAGGCTAGTCAACCACTTGTGGTGGATACTAAACCTACACCAACACAGGTCTAGCTAGCTCTAATAGCATTCCTCCATCAACAAAATATGCTTGCAATTTCCATTCTATCGGTAATTTGTTTGTCTTTTCCCTTGCGATTTCTCAATAGTTGAGCAGTGTCGACTAGTCTGGCTTGTGTTGCTTCCTTCTTATTGAGTTTCCACCTTATGATTCTTGATGTTTTTTTTCTTCGAGTGCAGGCTTGCATGCAGACCACAATTCTTCCACCAACGACTGTCGACCATACCTTTCCACCTCTCCTATAAAACTACACTCGAAACTACGTGCTTCTTCTAGGTGATGCTGATAGATCCTTTTCTACTAACCGGAATGTTGACCACCCCTTCTTCACGAATTTTTATTTTCCTATTAGCAATAGAGTTTGACCCTTATTTCAACCACTTTGTTTTTTCCACGACTGACATAGCCTTGTCACTTGTGGATAATTTATTCAACCCCTATACAACATAGAAACTGATATATAAGACCATTTTTCAATCCTTAAAAATATTTAACAATTGCTTCAGGGCACTATATGACCTATTTACTTCTGTCCTAAGAAAATTTCTTTTGCATGATCACAATCAAACAAGTTTTCAACAAGTTTGGAATGAACGAGTTGGGAATGTCATATATGTTAAAAGGGAATAAGACCCATAGATGACAAAAGCAGGTTCCTATCAGTCAATGCAAATCTTAACAATGCCCAACACAGGGCAGGGTTGTTTGAGAATATAAAATATGATAGGTTACAAAGATAATAGGTTGTGTAACGGTGAGCCTTCTGTTTACTTCATGTATATCTCTACAAGAATCTAGTTTAAGGCCAATAATGTATTACTAACCATATAATGGTAGAGACTATTTTATTCCTTCAAAACTCATGTAAAGGGTGGAAAGACAAACATGTACAAGAAAAAATTTGACGGTAAGATTTTTATGCATATTTAGTCAAAGCACAAGCTAAAAAATAACCAACTACTCACTTGTCAACATGAGAGAGAACAAATAAACGAAAAAATTTATTAGGAAATTTTGTGAGAAGGCTAACTTGAAATTTTCTTAATTACATATGTCTACTAATGTCGACTGGCTACAAACATTGAATATTTTTCTTCTTGAGAAATCCCTCAAAATCCCCTTGTTTCTTAGGCATGAAGATTTCTAAATGAACTCTTGATTTTTTGTACAAAGCAGATAATACAGGCTCCCCCTTCAGTCTCTTAATATCTTCCAAAAAAATTCCAAGAACTTCTATTGCATGACCATTTTCTAATAAGCTTCGTGATTCTGTACCTCCATCCTTGATTTCCCTTGCTATATATTGAATAAAGAATATCCTTTCAACAACTAGTTTTGTGATAATCCTACCAAGGAACTCAGGAGCCTTGGGTGCATCAATAGTATCATCCTCCAATGAAAATAGTACAATATCCAACCTAGAAACATCAAAATTATATATATTTATAATTCATAATCACACATGACCATAGTATGTAGCAGTCCTGAAATAAATTCAAACTTGAATAAGAAAAAACACAAAATCTCAAACTACCCTTTAGTAAGTTGTCCATGATTTAGCAAGAAAGGCTCATAATTGCATAAATGTGTAAGTATATTCCCCAAAAGATAAATTTCAACATATTTCTTGACAAAAGAATCTAATATCCAAAGCGAAACCATAGTTGAATGGAACAATGGTGCTTTAAGGTCATCTACACAAAAAGCTACCTCCTTCAAATCTCTCACACTAGATGGTATGCCATGAAACTCAGGGATACTTGTTAAATTTTCTAAAAGACATAATGAAAATTCATGGAAGCTTTGTAAAATAATGCAGGTCCTGTAATATGCTTTGATTTCCATTTCAACCTTTTTCATGAGTTGAACCTCAGTGAGTTGTGAACTCAAAGTTTTTTGAGAAGAATGTTCTTGTAGTTGAAATTCAACATTTGCAGTCTTCCCACCTTTGTAACTTGATGAGTATGAATTATTAAACTCTCTTCTATCATTATCCAAAAAATTTCTTTCCTGGGCACATGAATTTGCAAATAAAATATTTTCTGTAGAAGAATTCCTTGTCAAAATTTCAACTCCCATACCAACTAGCATCTGATCAGAACTGCAACCTGAAATCAGACCTGGACCTGTTTGTATATTACTCAGAGATGTGAATGGTGGAATATCTTCTAGATCACTCTTAGCATATGGTAGATACTGAGCCCTCCCTCATATTCCCTTTCCAAGACCTCCCTGAGGACCAAGAGTCAAGTGGCCATCATCAGAAGCTTTGTGTGTTGAAGGGCTTGGCATAAAATGATTTTCAATTTGAGCCCTATCTGCAATCCAAGCATCTTGAATGGTGAATCCATGCTCACGTGGTCCCATATAGGATTGTGGCCCTTTAATCCCACCCATATGTGGAAGTGAACCCATCTGTGTACTTTCCATGTAAGGTGGCCTCACAGGGCCTCACACACCATGATCATTGGATGTCACAAGTCTCTGACCCAAATGTCCCATGTTGGTACCTCGAGAGCAGCCTCCCATAATGGTAGAGACTCTTTTATTCCATCAAAGCACGATAAGGTTTTTATGCATATTTAGTCAAATCACGAGTGTTACACAACATTTTGTCACTGTCCCTACAATCCCCAACTCGCACATTGGAGGGTCATTTCTATGACCAATACGTAGTGTCATTCTTTGCAAATACCATCCTTGCATCCCTTTTGATGAAAGAAACATTCTTCTTGTTGACATTTCCCTAAGCAGAGCTGCGAAAATCCATATTTTTTCCTTGGCGCGAGTATCTCGTTACATCCTCACACCGAACAGGAAATTTAACACTAATCCCGTGCCACTTGGTGCTCTGTGCCAGTTAGACACCCCCGCCAAGCTATTTATGGAATTTAAAAAAAAAATAGAGGCAGAGGTTCCATTCCAACCACCTCGAGGATGAGTCATTGGGAGTGGTTGAACTGAAACAACCACAGACTCCTTCCTTTAGTTAGTATTTTCCAACTCCCTTGGAACTCTCCTAAAGGATAGGACTCCCTCCCACCTTTGTAGGGATCCCAACATCCTCTCTACCCTCTATATAAGAAACTATCTCCTTTGGTAGAAGCTAGCTAAACACATTATAGAGAAATGGCTGAATAGATGAATAAGAGAATTATACTATAGCTAAGTTGCCATAAGAGATAGAGTAAGAAAGATTGTGTTGAGAGAGCTCGAGTCGATGACTTCTAAGAGAGCTTGAGTCCGAATTCCCTAACCAACAGTTGAGACACATTTCATCTGAACCCCACTGGAGGAGATCACGACGTCAAAGCATCTGTTGTACTCTTCCTTCTACTCATTAATATACATGACTACTGTTTGGTTCCAATATTGTGTTATGATGTTTATTTGATGTGATATGTTTATCCCTCTTTGACTGGCTAATAGTTGTGAGTGAAACTATTCTGTCATATGTTGTTATTGTTCTTTGTCCTATGTGCAAGTGTCTAAGCATGACAACAAACGGATCATGACTTGCCAAGGCAGGAGCGAGAGACCACTACTCTTTTCGCAACATCGACAGTGTTGGATTCAAGGTAGGTCAATCTACCATGTATTTTGTTCATTCATTAACTAGGAAGCAACAGTTTAGCGTGTCCTTTTGTTACTAGACCCACGCTAGGGCTAGAGGGATCGTCTCTGTCTGTAGAGAGGATTTACCTTCATAAAAAATGTGCGACTCCACTGGGGATCAGTGCGAGTTTATCGTGTCATCCTGTTGGGTTGGTTTCCATTATTGGTTTTATCTATCTTTTTCTTGTTTGTTTGCTGATTTTCCATTTTTTGTTCAGCTCCAGAGAGTCAAGGTTGACTTTTGCTCATTAGGTTAAGGTTTTTTCTCTTTTTCCCATAGGTATCTAGCTTGGCACATTTTTTGTTTGGACAGTTGCGCTGATTGGCACAGGTTGCTCTTTTAGCACTCGCGCCAACCTCTGTATGGCATAGATTGCAGCCTTACAGTCGCACAAATCCCTATAGGTTTTGGTTTGACCTCCCTAATGCATTTTTTGATCATTTTTTCTTGCCTCTGGGTTATTTTGAGTGTGTTTAAGCCTTTGCAGATTGTGTTGACTACTGTAGACTTGTTTCCCTTAGTCGTTTGTCCATTTTCTTTTCAGTGTCAGTTAAGGCCTTAGGGTTTCTAGGTGTTCTTGCACACCGAGCCTTCTGTTCAGGAACAAGTCTCTTTGATTGTTATCAGTCTCGTTTCAGATTTTTAGACTGAGTTTTCTTGATCCTTTTGTTTTTCTGTTTGAATGGTATTTTCATTTTTCGATTAGTCCTTCTTCTTCAATACTTTGAGCATCGATTACTTTGCTTTTTTGGGTCGTTTTGAGAACTCTCTTTCTTGATTGAAAGTTTGCTTCATTAGCTTGCATGTTTTTGTGTCTGTTTTGTTTTGGTTGAATCATTCAATTTCGAATCTTTACATTCACAAAACTCAAACTAATTTTTATTTTGTTTTCCATTGAATTAGTACAATGTGTGCTTCATTTCATTGAAAAAATAAAATAAAAAACTATCTTTGCATTCTTTTGTTGCATCGGAAAGTGAAACGATCCTTTACATAACTAGTATTTCTCAATATAGGAGGGAATTTTGTTTTCGATTGATTGCATTAAAGGAATTAGAAGTTTCTTTGTGTATTTTTCTTGCTTGAAAGCTTTCTTTCCTTCTTCTAGCTAGCATTCATCGAATTGAAATGATATTCATTGGAATATAGTTTTCATCTAGGAACTTGAGCCTACACATTCGATAGGGCCTAAAATTGAAACACAATTCAATCTTAACTTTAAAATTTACTCAATGAACCTAAGGCAACAGTAGAACCTAATGAAAATTTCTAGTGGTCTAGGTTAGAGACGTGTTCCAGCGTCTTAAAACCTAGCATTTGTCGCTCGCCTTTTGGCTTTAGACAACACTAGTACGAACTTGTGCTCCCTGTACTGTTGCGTATATAAAGGGATACCCCTCTAGGTTGCAATCTTTTATCCATAGGAAGTCGAGTCTGCCGCCTTGTAACTGTGATACACTGAACACAACATTCGAGGAGACTACTTGCATGTATGTCAAGTCCTTGGTTATTTCTGTTTCATTTGATCACCAAGGTGTATATGGCAGTTCATGGAAACCTTGTACACCTTCTTTCTTAGAATACCTGAGTAGTCGTTTCGATCTTTTCGTGACTCTTTAAATAAGTAAAATATCATCAAGCACTTGTCCTTTCACACTCGTTTCAAATTGAAAGAGACTAGAGTCATATTTTTTCTATTTGTTGACTCTTAAAACATGAAACAACATATTTTGGTTTCAACGTTATAATATTAATCACCTACGATTACATGCCCATTAAAAGTTTGTTACTTGGTCTGATTGATTTCCTTGGTTCTTGATTTTTGGTACTCTCGATTAGTTATCTCTTTTCCTTCCTATTCTGATTTATAGTCAAATTGGTGGAACATCCAGTTTCGTCATCCTCACTGCCTCCTAGTGGTGGCTCTTTTTCGGACGCTTCTTTTGAAACTCCTCAATCCACTAGATCTGTTGATTTCTCGTAGCCCATTCTACCATTTATCCAACCCCTTGCTACTCGATCTCCACTTGACGAGCCAATTGAGTTCAATTGGCCTCCTTCAAGCGCTTGGTCCAGTTTTTGGGACGAAGGAGAATTTCCTCCTCTCACATTTGGATCACCTTTTGTTGCTGCAGCGGTAACTCCTAGTCCCTGTAATATTTTTGAAGATCTTATAGAAGACTCAGATATGGATTCCTCTAGTCCTATTGGCAGTGAAGGAATTCCTGTATCGACAGGAGAATATAAACTCTTTCCTGAAGATATTTCTCATGCCTCTATCCAATCTTCTTCGCCTTCGGTGTCACTTCCGGCTGGCTATAGCTCTCTGAGTCAGATTATGTCTGGTGTTGATCATGTCAGCCCCCTGCTAAATTCTGACAAGAAATCTCGCTTAAACCTTTCAAACCCTCTCTTTTTCCCCTGAGAAATTCATTTTCTGCTCATCGTTTCCTTCTCCCAGTCTCAAAATTGCATAAAAGGGCCAAAATCCCACATTATAATATATTTAAATCCTAGCACCTTTCGGCCCTAGCCCCTGCACCTTTTTCTCCACATGAATGAAAGTCGAAACCGAGCGCTAGCCATGAAAGCTCTTACCACACACACACACACACATATATATATATATATATATATGTATGTATCGGGCGCAGTTTTATCTGTCGATCTGTATAGATTGGATGATATTCGCAAGGCTCCATTGTGCCCGTGGTCCACCCCATCCATCGTCCGATCAATCTGCAAAATCAACGGTCCATAGTGCACCCACTCACTGTACCAAAACCCGCTGGTTTATATCGCACCGCCTTTCGTAGGTGGGCGGTATTTCTCATTTTGGAGCGATGCCATTCATCGCGTGACACGCGTCACTGAGCACTGTTTGAAAACTACCGCTCATCACGCGTTATAGTTCAGCAGAATATCCAACGCAATATGCATGTGAGTCGTCCGATCTAGAGCGGCCCATCCAACGTCGATCGTTCCATAAAGTTGCTCGTGAGTTAACACGGGGAAATCGTACCCCTGGCCCACCGTTCATCGCCCTCCGACGCATTTTCAGCCGTCAATCTTGTCTTGAGATCGGACGGTCTAGATCACCTATCTCCCCACCATCGACACGTGTCTTTTGCCCCATCACCATTCCACGTGTTTTTTGTATTTTTCCTCTGCCCTTATATATTTCATTCATTAGTCAAACTTCAATGTTTTACGTTAAAAACTTTACCAGTCCATCCTCCGTCATTTCATTGCATTTTTTCCGCCACCTTGCATTGTTCCACCATTTCGCCATGTCCACATGACCATTTTCATTGACCCTACCACATCCACCATCCCCATGCATGGTTTTCTTAACGAGTTTGCGGGTTTTGCAGGGTTACAGCGGCGGAAAACTGCCATGACTTACAGTCTCTATTACTGTAATAGAGAGCACATCAAAGGACCATTTTTCAGAGGCTGTAATTATGGAGAAAGGCCTGGGAAGGTATGTCGACAAGACTTCCATTAAAGAACCAGGGTTAAAATCTGTCAAACCCTCCAGAGTCATTCAAAGCACATATTGCGCAGATGGAGACATTAATGGAGCAGCAGAGAAATATCAGTGAATGATCGAGGAATTCAACGTTCAACATTGCAGATCTTAAACTGTAATTCAAAGTTTAGAAGGCAGAGGGTACCATTTGCAGAAAAAAATACTCTAAAGTTTTCTTTTCAACACCATTTTCTTTCAGGAAAGGACGAAATGTCTATGTGATTTTACTTCTTTGCCGTGTTCCTAAAGAGACTTCTACCCAGTGAATTTATTTCAGTAAGCAGGCAGCAGAGTACATACAACACTACAGAGTCATCCAACAATATGGGCATGCACATTTCCGCCATCTTGCCTTAATGAGGCAAATTAAATGTTCATCACCTACTCCCTTTGGAGCTTTCTTTTTCTTCTATAAAGCTCCCGAAGAACAGAGGATTTAGGGTTCCAGATTTTATCAGAAAATCATGCAGTGAAAGAATTTTTGTATGCATTTTGTAAAAGCTCTTATGTGAATGTACAGAGCCCATGGGGTCTTAGTGAGGAGGAGTTCCATCTTTAAAGAGGATTCTGGTCTTTGGTGTCTCACAGTGTGTAACTTTCTCTCTTATGTGTTATTTTAATAAATCATTTCATTTCATCCATATTTCCTGTATCATGTTTATGGAATGCGAGTGGCTCACTGATTTTTGGTATGGATTTATCCTAGTTGATACCCATGCTCAAATTAGTCAAGCACCTTAAATATGGCTTAGGAATGATATTCTGTTTCACTATTCACTCAAACCATATTTCTGCTATATTATTTTCTTTGGGAGGTTATTTTTAAAACACTATTGTCATGTATGGATTCTTAAATTGGTAAGCCCATTACATGGTGGTATTGTGTATTTGGATATCAACTCAATGAAAACTAGTATTCTCTCAATATTTCATTCACCACAAACACCTTCTGATAATTTATTTCTGTGAGGTATTTCTGAATTGGCCCTCTTTATAGTAAGTTGCCTTTGAATTGTCTGATGCTTTTATATTAGAGTTTTTCACGTTGCCTCTGCAGTATTCCTTTCTCTGTGTCAGTTTCTGAAGGTCTTGGTCCCAATCAGATTAATATTTCTTGTTTCTCAGGAAATAGCATGAGATATTTTTATTGATAACTTCCCTTGTTATACCCTATGCTCCTTGCTATATATAAGATGTCCTAGGCACTGGTCTTTCACAACTCAAGGCTATCTCTAGGAACGACAACATTTGGTATTGCGTCTATTACACAATCTAGCATAGTAAATCCTCCTCGAAGTTCTGTCCAATATTCATCAGTACCGTTACCTTCGGCATTAGATTCGTCGGTTACTGTTACATCTGTTCCAATCCAACCTACAATTTGTGTGGCTTCTAGTGTAGTTTCCACTACTCCTGTGATTCCTGGCAGTTTCACTTTTGAAGAATATCTGTTGGCTGTTCAGCAACATAATTCTCAGGGTTCTCAACAGTCTCAGGCTCCTAGAGATCCTCATTTTCATTAATATGATGTTGTTGGTAATCATATATGTATATCCACACCATTATGATGAGCATGGGAATCTAGTTTATATGCCTCTTATAGATCCTTATCAGGCCATTTATGATCCTTATCAGTCTGTTACTCATTTGGGACCTACTTTGCTTGTGCAACCCTCTGGATTACAAGGACAACTGTTTCAGGGACAACCTTCAGCCCAACAGGGCCCTACTTTTGGTGCACAGGGACAACCATACGATCTACAAGGCCAACCTTTACAAGGAAAACCTTTGGTCCAACATGGAAAACCCTCTGGTCTCTCGAGTCAACCTATGGTTCAACCAAGATCATCTTTTGGTCCTGGGGGGCAAGTTTATCCACCACAAGGACAATCCTATAGTCCTTCTCTGGGTAAACCTAGTCATCAGGGACATCCTAGACCGTCTCAACCATCAGTCACCTTTACCACAAAGTCAACCTGGTGGCCCTCAACAACTGGTTCAACCAGCTCAACAACCGTTGCAACCTGCCCATCAGTAGATTCCTTCATTTCCATAGCCAGTTTTACCTGTTTATCCTGCTCAGCAGCCTGCTCAACCTGCTTCGCAAGGTCAACCTGTGCAACCGTAGGGTGTTTATTACCCTCAAGTTTCCTATCAACCGGTATATAATGCACCCCAAATTTTGTACCCTCAAAATCAACCAGTATATAGTGCACCTCAGATTTCGTACCCTCAAAATCAACCTATGTATCAGAAACCTCAAAGTCATGCTTACATTCCATAGCAAAATCCTTATGCTACTCAACAAGGACCTCAGTGGTCTGCTACGACTCAATATCCTAGTCCTCAATCCCAGTATCAACCGAATTATCCTGTTTTTAATCCCTATGATCTAAATTTTTTAGGAAAAAATATATGGGGACAGAATCTCGTTTGGACTGGGTGGAATGTACATACAGGTCCTTATCAAAGACCTCCCATGAATTTCAATACTTAGTTACCATTTCTTGCTACGTTGGAATTACCCAATGTGTCGAAGTTGACAAATAATCCTATTCTTCATAATCCATATTGGCCTCTGGTTCCAACCAAGATTCCTAGTGATTGTCCTAAATTTGAGGGTAAACCTGGTGAAGATCCACAAATGCATGTGATGACTTACCACTTATGGTGTTCTTCTAATTCTTGGGTTGACGATTCTATCCGTCTCTGTATTTTCCAGCAAACTCTTACCGGTGCCGCTGCAAAGTGGTACATCGAGCTGTCTCGTGGAGTTTTCCAAGACTTGAATTCTTTGGCCATGGCGTTCCTTACACATTTTTAGTTACCGATCCGCTATGAGACCAGGACACATCTCCTCACCTCATTGAAATAGGACCGAGCTACTCATATCTCAGATCATATTCATGAGTGGTGACGTCATCGTCGCATGATCAAATTTGAGATACCTGATCAGCTTCTGACTCATGGGTTCACTACCTCCTTTGTCATTCAGATTGCTAAAGACATAGCCATGGGGGTGTGTGTAACTGAGGAACAAGCCATTACTTACGCCCAGTACCTTGATCTCATGTATTCTTAGTCTGGCGCATTGTACGATATATTACCTGATGCTCCTCAACTTGGAACTTATAAACCACCAATGACTCCATCCGTTGATGGTATTATTGGTTCTATATCACAGACTTCTCAGAAGTATCCTTCATCTCACTTTGGGAAGCATACGTCTACTTCTTCCAATAATGTAGCTTCTCAGTCAAATTCGAATTCTGGCGCACCCACAGAAGTGAATGCTATTAAGGCCAATCCTACAGATATCACTTCCAAAGGTAAGAAGAAGGGTAAAGGTAAGGCCAAAGCCGATACCCCAAAACAGGATTCTCCAAAACCTCGTTCTACTGATAGTTCTCAACGTAAACCGAAGTATCCTTGTTTGATTTGTGATGATGAGCACTTCACCAAGGATTGTCCTCGATGGTTTGAAGTGAGCCGATTTCTCAGAGGCACCCAAGGAGCTCCGGATGTTCTTAAGGAACCCTTCCCTCAGCAGACTCAGATGGTAGAGAACCCTTAGTCCTCTGCTCCATCTGGTTTGCAAGTGTTCATGATGAACGGTTCTGCACTCGTTTCTATTACTACTCGATCGAAAGATTATTCTGGTTCGTGTCAGGAAATGGGAAAGAGATTGCTAATGGTCCTCGTCCCCCTCCTATTTCTGGTCCTCTTGAGATTGAATGACCTAACATTGAATCTGTTGTGTGA
The DNA here is from genome assembly GCA_034641835.2 of Pinus albicaulis. Taxonomy (NCBI): domain Eukaryota; kingdom Viridiplantae; phylum Streptophyta; class Pinopsida; order Pinales; family Pinaceae; genus Pinus; species Pinus albicaulis. Next base: position 709,573,567 of record CM076581.1, read on the forward strand.
CCACCTTCCAAAGGTGTGCTCCGTAAGTCTTCGTACAATCCCAATGCCCGTGCCGCTCAACATTACAGTATTGTTGAAGATTTTGCTTAGGTGTCGTCCGTAATTTTTGCGTTAGAAGTACTTTAGAGTTTTCCTTCACAACAGAAAGCTTTGCTATCTATGATAGGTGGGATTGATCCTGCCGATACTAGTTTTCTCGCTTTTGATTTAGAGAATTTCGTCCCGCGACTCCCACACCAAATTGCACTCATCATTCAAGTTGGTATTTATGGTTTGAATATTCACCGGCTGTCGTGGAAGAGGGTGCATCTACCTGTGTTATGTCACCTACTTGTTGGAAAGCCATTGCTTCTCCAACTCTTACTTCATCACCCAATGCACTTGAAGCATTTGATGAAAGAGAATCTAAACCTCTTGGTGTTCTCGCTAGTTTTCCGATCACATTAGAAGGGAAGACAATCAATGTTGAGGTCAAAGTCATTGATGCAAAACTCAATTATAATATTCTCCTTGGACGTAGTTCGACTCACGCCATTTTGTGCGTTCCGTCCACTCTCTTTCATGTTTTGAATTTTCTACACGAAGGAAAGATTGTTACTATTGATCAATTTTATTTTTTCACTTATTATTTCGAGAACAATGTTTCGTACGTGGACAAGATTCCTACTCCTTACGAGAGTGTAGGGCTAGGCCTTTTCAAGGATCCAGTCCTCATGGGTGTTTTCCATCTTCCACCACCAAATATTGTTCAGGTCAACATGATTTCTTGAACCGATGACCCCTGGGTTATCCCTTCTCCTGAACAAATCAATTCATTCAGTGATTCGATGCCTTGGAGTCCGATTGAAATTGATTATTGTGAACTCATTGCTGCATCAGATTCTGATCCTGATTCTGCTCCTTCGAGCGTAACTCTTGACATCTATTCTCAATCCCCTTGTCTTGGTGATTTTGATTCACCGGATCCTTTGAAAGAAGTGTTTTCTTCTGATGAGGCTATCGTGGAAACTCTATCTCTCGACGATCTACCGTGGGATGATGGTCATCATTGTTCCTCGTTTCTACCAAGTCTCGGAGGCATGTCTACTTGTCTTGAGTGTTTTTCCTCTCAGGTTCCTTTTCCTCTGCTTCAAACACCTATTAAGGTCCATGAGGTTTTTTCAGAAGGTAACTTGAGTAATAAAACTCAGATTATGCCTATCGACATTTCCATTAAACTGGGAATCGTCGAGAACATCCATATTGCGGTTACTTGTTCTTTGGATGAAGTGCAAGTCTATACTAGCCTTTTTCGTGAATTCCATGATGTCTTTCATGGTCCTACGAAGAAATTCCTGGCATTGATCCTAGCATCATGGTAAATGAGATTCCTACTTATCCCGATTCGAAACCTGTTCGTCAGTGTCTTCGTTCGGTGCATCCTAGGAAAGTTGTTGCCGTTAAGGCTGAAGTGGAAAAGATTCTTAGAGCTGGTTTCATTACTCTGATTCCATTGACAAAATGGGTCTCTAATATTGCTCCTGTAGATAAGAAACAGGGCACTATTCATGTTTTTGTTGACTATCATGATATCAATCGAGCTTGTCCTAAGGATAATTATCCTACTCCTTTCATCGATCAAATCATTGACGACTGTGTCGGGAGCGATATTTTTTCCCTTATGGATGGTTTTTCGGGTTATAATCAGATCAATATTCTCCCAAATGATTAACACAATAATTATTTCATCTGTCCTTGGGGTACCTTTGCATATAATAAGCTCCCCTTTGGTTTGAAGAATGTTGGGGCCACATTTCAGCATGCGATGTCTTATGCCTTTCATGATATTCGTCACATCATTCAGCCTTATCTGGATGACCTTCCAGCTCATTCAGCTAATCGTAGAGACCATCCTAACCATCTTCATTAGATTTTTCTTCGTTGTAGACACTATAACATTCGGCTTAATCCACAAAGTGTGTCTTCTGCGTTGATTCCGGTAGACTCTTAGGGTTTATCGTTTCTAAAGATGGAATTTTCTTGGATCCTCTCAAGATTGAGGCTATTATCAATCTCCCCTCTCCATCCTCATTACATTAGTTGCATAGTTTACAAGGGAAAGCTAACTATGCTGAAGTAGATAAAGGATTCATACAATTTTTAAAGCAGGGGGTTCATTTTTACTGGGATGATATCGCTCAGAAATATTTTGATGCGTTGAAAACATTGTTGGTCAATGCTCCTCTCCTCTACCCTCCAGATTATCATCGTGATTTTTCCCTTTATTTGGCTGCCGCTTTCATCATGAGTGCCATGGTTTTGGTACAAGACGATGATGACAGTTATGAGCATGTTATCTATTACTTGTCTCGTAACCTTCTCGACATTGAAACATGTTATGCCATGTCAAAAAGTTAGCGTTAGCCGCTGTTCAAGCTATTCAACATTTTCATCATTATATTCTTTTGCGTATGGTGACGGTGATTTCTGAATGCAACCCCATGACCTACATATTGTCTCGATAATTTCTGGGGGGAAAATACTCAAAGTGGATTGTCATCCTCCAAGAGTTTGATTTGGAATTTACTGTTGCCAAATCTAAGAAGTCATTGGTCTTTGCTGATTTACTTTTTTCTCTCCCTTCCGACTCCACTCCTTCTCGTTCTGAGGGCTTCATCCCAGAAGATTCACTTTTCTTGATTAGCACCCTCAATCCTTGGTACGGTGAGATCATTGTCTATCTCCTAACTTCATCTTTTATATCTGAGTTGACGAAGGATGCCCACCGACGCATCCGCCATCAGTCGCAACCTTATCGTATAGTTGGAGATACTCTCTATCGTATTGGAGTCGATTCCATACTCCGGCGATGTTTGACTCTCGAGGAAGACGAGAAAGCTTTGAATCATTGTCACAATGGTGCCTGTGGTGGTCATATGTCTGGTTATGCTACTACACAAAAGATTCTTCATGCTGGTTATTTTTTACCTTCTATTTTCAAAGACTATATTGTCGCAGTTCGTAAATGTCATGATTACCAAATTGATCAATGCAAGATGCGTGTGCCACCCGTTCCTCTTCACCTTGTCATTATCGTTGGTCCCTTTGTGAAATGGGGCATCGATTTTATGACGTGTAACCCTCACTCGACCGGGGGGCATGCTTATATTATCGTAGCCGTGGAATAATTCACCAAATGGGCCGAAGCAATGCCTACACTTGCCGTTGACAGTAAGACAACTGCTTAGTTCATATTCAATCAAATTATTGCTAGGTTTGGTGTCCCTCAAGCCATTGTTACCGATCCTAGTTCCCATTTTCGGCATTATATGGTGGCGGAGTTGACTTCTAAGTTGGGTTTGCATCAGGACAACTCAACACCGTACTACCCTCAAGCCAATGGCCAGGTTGAAGCTGTGAACAAAGTTCTTGTCACAATGCTTCAATGTACGATTGGGATCCACAAATCAAATTGGCATCTCATGTTATTTTTGGTTATTTGGGCATACCGAACCTTAGTAAAGAGTGCAACCGGGTTCACTCCTTTCCAGTTGGTTTATGGCCTGGAAGCTACTCTCCCGATTGAATGTGAAATACCTTCGCTCAAGTTGGCTGTTGAATTACTGCTGAATACTTTGCTAGAAGAAGAGTGTATCTTTTATTTAGAAAGGCTAGATGAAACTCGCCGCTTTGCTGCTCTCATTATCGAAGCACAAAAAAAGTGGGTCAAAGCTCATTTTGATCAATAAGTTTCCCCTCATTCTTTCGTCGAAGGAGATCTTGTCCTCCTATATGACCAAGCTCTTGATAAGCTAGGGGCAGAAAAAATTTCAACCTATTTGGCATGGACCCTACATCGTTAAACGTGTGTTGCAGAATGGGGCCTATGAGCTAATTGACTATGAAGGTCATCTTCTTGAACAACCCAGAAATGGGTTGTATCTCAAAAAACATTATGCGTGAGTCATTCATGCATAATAGGTGTACATAGGTGTTGTTTTCATTTTTGTACATGTTTTCTGGTTTGATGTACTTTGTGAGCATTTTCTTGATTATTGGGTATTGCTTATTGTGCAGATGTCTGTTACCCCTTATGTCAGTTTTGCGGATGGTGCTTCCCGCAGTACCGGGAATTTATCTTCGGCAGCTTGGGTAATTTATGATCCTACTGGCAAGTTGATAGATCTGCAAGGTATTTTTCTAGGATGAACTACAAACATTGTCGCTGAATATAGCGCTTTCATTGAGCTATTAATCGAGGAAATCAACCTCGGCTTACACGCATTGCCTCTAAATTGAGACTCACGGCTTGTTGTTTTGCAACTCAATAATCATTATTCAGTTAGAAATCCACACATTGTGAGATTGTATTTACGTATTCGTTTACTGGAAAGACATTTTTATTTTACTACCTATCAACATATTCCCAGGCGAATGAACACATTAACTGATACAGTGGCTAATATTATATTAGATAAACATTTGCATCATTTGTAAAACCATCATCATATGTAAAAGATCCATATAGGGAAATAGATGTATATATATATATATATATATATATATATATATATATATATATATATATATATATATATATATATCACATGTTTGCAACTGTGTGCATCATAACGACAAAAAATATATGTGTGTTTCTGTTACATCCTGAGACATCGTGTCTCGCAAAATATGCAAATAAAATAAAACCTAGGTGTCTAATAAACATGGTACTTGTGCTAACATGTCACGACCCGTACTAGCTGCCTCAGAAAGCGGTGAATTTGGTTGGGCACCCCTACGGTATGTCTCTGGTAGGTGCGAGGAACATCATCAAAACGTGCATAATCTGGGACTCCTCGTGTGATCCCCTCCAGGTTGCATACTATCTCATCTCCCTCGCCGCCCTCACCCTGAGGGTCGAAATTGTGAGGGATTCACCTCGCTATTGGTGACATACCGGCAGGTCTCTTTGGGCCAACATCTGCATCGCATGGATTTAATGTCAGAACATGCATAAATAAAAAAATCATAATACTCATAAAACTTAAAATGAGTCTCACCCAAATATTCATCCCAATCTTCTCCCGCCGGGAGTGGGAGGTCTGGATCATCAGTGAAATCTATGCCAAAGTAGGGTCAGTCCTCTGCAACAATCAGTTGTCGACGGAGCCAATCAAAGAATTACGCTCTCTAGAACATCTGTTGACTACCCCTTGCCCTTGGCATAAAAGATGCCCATCGAGCCATCCATGGTTCTCTCGCTGGTGGTCTCAGGACTATAACCTCCTGTCGCTGAAAAATGGGTAGTCGTTCCAAGAAGAATGATACCAGAATAGATCCATAACCAAATTGTTTCAGTTTGGTCTTCTTGCATTTGGTTAGTTGGCGTTTCATGTTTATGGTCATGGCCTTTTCCCAGTTGTAGATGGTCGGTGCCATGCAGTCCACAACAAGAAGAAATTGTGTCTTTTTTGCTTCGTGCAGTGCTTGTGATCTCGCAACCCATGTGATGGTATGCAATACCACGCGTAGTGTCAAATCTAGGATAATTTTTATATCAACTTTCCCATTACCTGATCCCTTCCACGCTCTTGGGCGTAATCTGTCTATCACCATTGTCATGTTTTCCATATAGGGCCGGGTGTCAGTTAGGATTGGTGTTGCACCCCTCCGTGACAATCTTGTAATGAAGTACACATAAGAGACATCAATCTCAAGTTCTTGATCCCATAGGATGAAATTCTCTTGATTTTCGTCCCATATACTAATTAGATACTACATTAATTCTATTTTGGCTTAGAGACATGGTGTTAGGAAGAATTTTTTCAGACCACAGTTTCTGAAGGCTTCCATGATTCTCTCATTTTCCATGGCTAGCTCATCTTCTTCGCTATGTTCCCATTCTTTCCATTCAATGACCATTTTTCCTCTTTCTACCTACGAACACACATACATGAGTGGTATTAGTCAATTTTAACCCTTAAATCTATAAAAAATTGGGGTATTTGATGCATATTGTTTCTAGAAATGGTTTGCGCCATTGGCGCAACTGTTTCCAAAATAGTCGTGCCAATGGGTGCGCCCTAGTGTTAAAAATCGGGTGGTTGGCACGACCCTGTGCCTGAAACCTGCGCCAACTGTGAAGCCCTAATTTTTACATTTCTTCCCCCAAAATATGAAATTGACAATTGTAGGAAACAAAAAATGACTTAAAATGATGAGAGGGATCTCAGCTATTACCTGGATTTAACGGATTTGCGATTGATCTATTGGATTGGCTGCTATTGTCGCCGCAAGATTACACAGTAAAATGGGTAACTATTGCTCCATAAGAGGTAAAAAGTGAAAAGTAATTATTTTTACCATTTTTGGCATTTTATAACTTTTTCACAACCCTAATTAGGTTTTAAGGCATGTTTTTCGATTATTTTATTATATTATTTTCGAAAAATGGGTTTTACACATGTCTCTTGTGCAAAAAAAGGTTTTTCATGCGACAATGATGAAGTAACGAGTTATATTTTATACTTTTTTGGACTCGGTAAAAACACGAAAAAGTCACTACTAGAGTCACCTTTCAGCTCTTTTCTGACTCTCTAAAATTGAAAATATTGCAGAGATTCTTGTCGTTTTGAACTCGTTAAATGGCTGTGAAACGATATCTACCTAGCATACGTTTAACCATTTTTTAGTCCGGGATGGATTATTTACGAAAAATGAATACCTTAGCCTATCGCGACTAAGAGGTTCTCTCAGACACAGTTTTCTACCTTTTCGGATCTGTGAGACTACCTACGAAAAGGGACTTCTGGAGTTTTCTTTTCTGCCTTCTTTTCAAAATCTCTAAACATGAAAAGATGCCAAGTTCTCCCTTTGTCAGACTCATTAAACCCTATGACATCAGACTTCATCACCATGATGTTATTTTGAGTTCCTCCTTCCTAGGGCTCGTAAAATGTACTAGGTTGGATTTGTCCGAAGGACAAAATTACAGTGCAAGCATATGCTATTCCCTTCAAGCTTGTTTTAAAAAATAGTTGGGGTAATCGCCAGAAATGATGGGGGGAAAATGGAACCAAGTTTTAGTTATGTTGGTAGTATGTCGCTCTTGAACATGGCACTTGTCTGCATTTGTGTCGGGTTGGTGACATCTCATTTCGTCATTTTTCCTTCATGGGTTTGGGTAATCTCTTTTGACCTCTCATGTACTCTTTGCCACGTCATCATGACCTTAGATCCTTTGATGTCAAATATTTCCAAATCCAGTGTCATGCTATTGATATGTTCAAGAGAAGTTTGCCTCAGCAGTTTTCAACCTTCCTCTGATCTGCTGTTGGTCCTGATCCACTTTCATCATGTTCCTCTATCTAGTGTCGATGATGTGGGAAACATTATGGCCCTCCTTTAACCAGGTCACTTCCTGTCGACTTCAGCTCATTATCCAGGAATTTTATCTAGAGATTCCCTTTTGGTACCTTACAGCCTGCATGCCTCAATGGCAGGTTTTTTGCATTCAATGCGAGTTTCACATCATTAGCCTTCGATCGAGTGATTCTGCACATGTTCGAAATCAGATCCCCTTCCAAATTCCATATATTGTACCTTTTTTACCTTGAGGGGCATCATCATCGTTAGTGGTTTCTCTCGCGTCTATTAAAAAATTTCATCATTAGTTGGTAATCAGACGATTTCCCTGCATGTTCGACTCCAGCTCATACATTCGCATGCTTGAAATTGTACTTGTTCAGGTTGAGATGGAGCGCAAGACCCTGGATTTTGTCTGATAAACTCCAAGCTATGAATTTTTGTGAATTATTATAAATTATTGCATGAATATCTTGATTGGATGGGTGCGACCATACCTGAGTCTATTTATTGATCCTTTTTGCTGGATGGCTATGTCCATACCTCAGATCTAAGTTTTTATATATTCTATTATGGATGGCTGTGCTCATGCCACATGATTCATGTATCATAGATATCAGTTTTATTTGTAATTACAGGTCTTCCAACAGTGGTGTTTGATTCGAACGCGTTCTCATAAAGAATTTCACCCCTCCCTCTCTCTTGGACTTCATACTTTAGGGGGCATCTGTTACACAACATTTTGTCACTGTCCCTACAATCCCCAGCTCACACATTGGAGGGTCATTTCTATGACCAATACGTAGTGTCATGCTTTGTAAATACCATCCTTGCATCCCTTTTGATGAAACACATATTCTTCTTGTTGACATTTCCCTAAGCAGAGCTGTGAAAATCCCTATTTTTTCCTTAGCGCGAGTAGCCTGTTACATCCTCGCGTCGAACAGGAAATTTAACACTAGGCCCATGCCACTTGGTGCTCTATGCCAGTTAGACACCCGTGCCAAGCTATTTATGGAATTTTTTTTAAAAATAGAGGTGGAGGTTCCATTCCAACCACCTCGGGGATGAGTCATTGGGAGTGGTTGAACTGAAACAACCACAGACTCCTTCCTTTAGTTAGTATTTTCTACCTCCATTGGAACTCTCCTAAAGGATAGGACTCCCTCCCACCTTTGTAGGGATCCAAACCTCCTCTTCCCTATATATAAGAAACTATCTCCTTTGGTAGAAGCTAGCTGAACACATTATAGAAAAATGGCTGAGTAGCTGACTAAGAGAATTATACTATAGCTAAGCTTCCAGAAGAGATAAAGTATGAAATATTGTGTTGAGAGAGATTGAGTCGATGACTTATAAGAGAGCTTGAGTCCGAATTCTCTGACCAACAGTTGAGACACGTTTCGTCTGAACCTCGCTGGAGGAGATCACAATGTCAAAGCATCGGTTTTAATCTTCCTTCTACTCATTAATATACACGACTACTGTTTGGTTCCACTATTGTGTTATGATGTTTATTTGATGCGATATGTTTAGCCCTCTTTGACTGGCTAATAGTTGTGAGTCAAACTATTCTGTCATATGTTGTTCTTGTTCTTTGTCCTATGTGTAGGTGTCTGAGTGTGACAGTGAACAGATCGTGAATTTCCAAGGTAGGAGCGATAAACCACTACAATTTATGCAACATCGACAGTGTTGGATTCAAGGTAGGTCAATCTACCATGTCTTTTGTTCATTCATTAACTATGAAGCAACACTTTTGCGTGTCCTTTTGTTACTAGACCCACCCTAGGCCTAGAGGGATCATCTCTGTCCATAGAGAGGATTTACCTTCATAACAACGAGCTAAAAAAAACCAACCATTGACTTGTCAACATGAGAGAGCACAAATAAACCACAAAATTGATCAGGAAAAATTGTGAGGAGATGAATTAATTTACGAGTTCTAGAAAAATTGAGCCTTATTAGATAAAAAAATATCCCCATAATATTTCAATACAAAAATACCATTTTAGCCTAATTTACCACGTAGCAAGGATATGGATCCATTAGATGCAAAAGTATGGTATTGAAAATTAATTTAAGAGATAATGGCATACTAGGAATTTTTGGGCTAATAGAAGAAAGCAGGGATGTCAAATAATATCTAGAAGTATGATCTAAGAAGGGAAAAGAGGAATATGAGAAAGAGAAAGCTATTCTGGATTAGAAAAGAAGCTAGGTTGCGAATTTCTCAGAAGAGTGGGCCGCAAAATGTGTCTCAGTCTAGAATTGAAACACCTCAAGTTCAGTTTACCTCAAGCTGTAGAGAATCAAGCACCTGCAAAATTAATAGAAGCCCAACCAAACCCTTTTCAAAGCCCCTAAAAGAATAGAAAATAAAATTCAACCTAATGAACCATAACATTCCTTTTCAGAGAACAAACCAAACATTCACTTGTCAACATGAGAGAGCACAAATAAACAAAAAAATTGATCAAGAAAAATGGTAAGCAGGCTACCTTGAAATTCTATTAATTAAATATGTCTACTAATGCCGACTGGATACAAACATTGAATATTTTTATTCTTTATTAATACCTCAAAATCCCCTCGTTTCTTGGGCATGAAGCTTTATAAATGAACTCCTAATTTTCTGTACAAAGAAGGTAATACAGTCTCCCCCTTCAGTCTCTTAATATCTTCCAAAACAGTTCCAAAAACTTTGATTGCATGAACATTTTCTAATAAGCTTCCTGGCTTTTTACCTCCATCCTTGATTTCTATTGCTAGATCTTGAATAAATAATATCCATTCAATAACCAATATTGTGAGAATCCTACCAAGGAACTTAGGAGCCTTGGGCACATCAACAATAAAATCCTCTAATGAAAATAGTACAATCTCCAACCTAGAAACATCAAAATTACATATATTTATAATTCATAGTCGCACATGACCATAGATTGTAGTAGTTCTAAAATAAATTCAAAATTGAATAGTAACAAACACAAAATTTCAAACTACCCTTAAGTAATTTGTCCCTAATTTAGCAAAAGGGCTCAGACTATTGTGTAACCAACTCCAAAATTAGAAGAAAAGAGATATCAACGCTTTAGAAATAAGCCAATTCGAGGGGGAAACCTCCAATACATTACATAAATGAAAAATTCTTGGATGATACAATTTACAAAACCTTCTTTCTATATATAGGAGTCCATGTGGCCATAATGTAATCCTAGTGGGCCACAATGTAATCCTAGCCGACCTAACAATAATAATTTAAGGGCACAATAATAACAAAATGGGGGTTACAAGAGTACAATAATAACAATAAGGGGGTTACACTAATAACAATAAGGGACTATAATAGTAATATAGGGACCTAACATGCCCCTCTCCTTCAAAAGCGTGTTGTCCTCAACACTTGAGTAGCTCTGGGTGCTTCTGTGTAAACTTCTCATCCTCCCATGTAGAATCTTCAGTGGGTAAGTTCTTCCACTTGATGAGATACTATGAAATTGATCGATTCCGTAGCTGTCGAGTTCTTGTTTCCGTGATCGCTTCAGGTTCCAATATGATTTTTCCTTCCTCATCAAGTTATGGAAATATTGTTTGAACTGGAAGATTTTCACCTATAACCTTCTTTAAGCATGAAACATGGAAAACTGGATGCACTCGCGAAGAAGCAGGAAGCTCCAATTTGTATGCCATAGTACCAATCTTTTGCAACGCCTTGTAAGGACCATAGTACTTTGGCGATAATTTATTATCCTTCTTATCTTTCTTGAGGGAAATTTTTTTATCTGGTTGTAGCCGTAAAAATACCCAATCTCCTACATAAAAAATTCTCTCGTTGCGATGTTGATCTGCCTGTTGTTTCATTCGATTTTGTGCCAAATTCAGGTTATCCTTTAAGAGTTGGAGAACTTCTTGCTGATGCTTGATGTGATCTTCCACTGCTTGAACCTTCGAATTTTCCCTCAAAGATGATGTGATGGATGGTGGATGATATCCATAAAGTGCCATAAATGGGGTCATTTTTGCTGCAGTATGGAAGGAAGTGTTATACCACCATTCAACAAGAGGTAACCACTTGACCCATTGTGTTTGTTTATCGGATACAAAACAACGAAGATATCCTTCCAAACATTTATTTACTATCTCAGTTTGACCATCGGATTAAGGATGATAAGATGAGCTATGAGCTAATTGAGTACCCAAACAAGAAAATAACTCCGTCCAAAAATTTCCAGTAAAAATGGGATCTCTGTCGCTCACAATAACCCATGGGCTTCCATGTAGCTTTTGAATTCTGTCCATAAATGTAGTAGCAACTGTACTTGCTTTAAATGGATGAGATAATGCACAAAAGTGTGCATACTTGGTAAGTGTATCAACTACCACCATGATGACACTCTTTCCTTCGGACTTAGGTAAACCTGTGATAAAATCCATTGAAATCTCCTCCCAACGTTGACTTGGAATGGATAAAGGTTGTAGAAGTCCTGGGGTCTTAGTTGTTTCCACTTTATTCTGCTGGCAAACCAAACATTCCGCCACAAACTTTCGAATATCAGATTTAAGGCCATCCCAAAAAAATTCTTTCTTCACCCTGTGGTAAGTTTTTAAAAATCCTGAGTGTCCTCCTAAAGGGGAAGTGTGCAATTCCAGAAGAATCTTTTGTTTTAGTTGGGAATTCTTACAAAGATATAAGCGATCTTTGTACCATAAGGAATCATTTTTCCAACTAAATGTATCAGATGTACTAGGATCTTGCTGCAACTTTTGAATGAGTGTCCATACATCTTTTTCCTTCTTCCATTCCTCTCTTGCTTCGGTTATCCAATTTGGTTGGATAATAGAAATGGCACAAAGCAATGCTTCCACCTCTTCATTCTTTCTTGAGAGTGCATCTGCAACAACATTAAGCTTTCCTTTTTTGTAGATTATTTCAAAGTCATAACCCAACATCTTTGTGACCCATTTTTTCTAGTCTTTTGACGATAGTCTTTGTTCCAAAAAGTGTTTAAGACTATCATGATCAATTTTTATCTTGAAGTGTCTTCCCATTAGGTAAGTTCGCCATTTCTTTAGTGCATGCAGTATTGCTAACATTTCCTTCTCATAAATAGGTTTCTGTAAATGCTTTCCTTTGATTGGACGACTTTCAAAAGCAATGGGTCTTCCTTCCTGCATTAAAACTGCACCAATTCCATTTCCTGAGGCATCACATTCCACAATAAAGGTTTTTGTGAAGTCTGGCGTAGCTAAGACCGGTGCTAGGCACATTGCCTCTTTAAGATGTTCAAACGCCTTAGTTTCTTCAGGAGTCCATGAAAATGCATCTTTCTTCAATAATGTTGTTAGAGGTGCTGCTATTCTCCCATAATTCTTAACAAACTTGCGATAATACCCTGTTAACCCGAGAAATCCTCGCAACTTCTTTATGGTTGTGGGGACTTTCCATTCCTTAATAGCTTTAATTTTGTTAGGGTCTACCTTAACACCCTCGTGAGATACAATATGACCCAAATATTCCACCTCTTGTACTCCAAAGAAACATTTGGATGTTTTGCATATAATTGTTTCTCCTGCAATAGTTTGAGCACCCTGTCAACATGTTGAACATGATCCTTCCAAGACCTGTTGTAGATTAGTATATCATCAAAAAAATACTAGCACAAATTTTCTAAGGAAGGGTTTGAAAATGGAATTCATCAACCCTTGAAATGTAGAAGGTGCATTGGTAAGGAAAAAAGGCATGACCAAAAATTCATAATGACCCTCATGAGTTCGAAATGCTGTTTTTGGAATATCTTTAGTCTTCATTCTAATTTGATGATATCCTGAACGAAGATGCAACTTGGTAAAATAAATTGCTCCATGTAATTCATCCAATAATTTATCAATCACAGGAATGGGAAATTTATCTTTAATGGTGAGCTTATTGAGCTCCCTATAATCCGGACACATTTTCCATGATCCATCCTTCTTGTGTACCAATACTACAGGACCAGAGAAAGAACTTTGACTAGGTTGAATTATACCCGCCTCTAACATTTCTGCAATCGTACGTTCAATTTCTCTCTTTTGGACGTAAGGATATCTATAAGGCCTGATGTTTGGAGGAACACTTCCTGGAATCAAATTAATAGAATGATCATGATCACAAATAGGTGGGAGTCCTTTGGGAGTTTCAAACACCTTGGAATGATTGTCCAAGACTTGTTGGAGATCTGCAGAAATAGATGATTTTGATGTTGGAACTTCTAGTGAGCATAATTGTGCAATTACGCCTCGTTGTTCTTTTTTTACAATATTTGTCATGAAATTAGAGCTTATTATCTTTCCCAGCTTCCCCGCAATACCCCGTAATTCAACTTCCTTTCCTTCTGAAAAAAATTTCAAGAAAATTTCTTGAAAATTAAAAGCTACCGTCCCCAAATATTGTAACAATTGTACTCCTAGTACAACATCAGCACCTCCCATAGGAATGGAAAGCATTGGAATAGTCAATACATATTCCCCCATGGTTAGCTTGATATTATGGCATTTTTCAGAGCAATTTATAGTTCCTCCATTTGCAACCATCACTTGACATTCTGGTGCTGGGTATAGGAAACAATTTAATTCCTTGGCTACCTTATAATGAATAAAATTATGGGTGCTACCTGAATCAATCAACACTATTACCTTTTTATTTTTGATATGTCCTTCTATCTTGAGAGTTTGAGGAGTGGTAATTCCTGCTAGTGCATTACACGATATGGTCGGATTCATTTCTTCCTCTTCTAGAGCTGGTTCTTGGTGTATATCCTCTTCTTGTTCATTTTCTTCTTCCTCTTCACATTCTATATAAAATAATTTCTTCTCAGCACACTTATGACCTTTAGTGTATTTTCTATAACAACTGTAGCAAAGCCCTTTTGCTCTTTTTTCTTCCAATTTTTGTGGTGTCAACCTTGTAGGTTGTGGAAATATAGGTGTAGCAACACTTCCTTCTTTATAGAATTGAGTGGTAGGATTCCTTGTCGCCATTATTTTACATTCAAATTTTCTTGCCAACCTGAATGCCTTCTCTAATGAATCCGGTTCCAAAACGCGAACTTCATGTTGGATGTTATCCTTTAAAGTGCCTATGAAGAGATCAATCCTGTGTTCCTCTGGAATATCAGTTACCCTTATATTCAATTTTTGGAAGTCCTCAATGTGCTGCCCCACTAAAGCCTTTTGTTTGAGATTTATCAATTGGCTAAAGAAGGTGTTGCTCTTTGTATCCTCATAATGTGCTATCATTTCCTCTGTAAAAATTGACCAAGTGACAATTTTTTTACAGGAGCAAAACCATCGATACCATACAAATGTATTTTGTTCTAAATGTAAAGTTGCAATGCGTACCTTTTGTGTGTTTTGCACGTTATGGAGATCAAAATATTGCTCCATCTGTAGTATCCATGTTACAGGATCCTTTCCATCAAACTTCCTCATATCCCTTTTTGGAATATGGTGGTTCTTCCCGCCAACATTAGAGTTTATGAAATCACGATTAACATTTATTTTGTTCTCATCATGAGGTTCTTCTACTATATTTTCACCATTAGGAAATATTTCTTGTATCAACTTTGTCAAATCTTCGATGTTTGATTTTAGATCATCCATCTTAGCTTCCATGCCAGCTTCCATTCCATCCATCTTAGCTTCCACGCCATCCATCTTAGCTTCCACGCCGTCCATCTTAGCTTCCACGCCTTTCTTCAAACCGTCCATTTCATTTTTTGTTGCTCTTTGTGAGAGTGAAATGTGTTGCACTTGCTCTTATAATTTTGATAGATCATGTTGCAATTCTTCATCTTCATGAGTCATAGTAGAGCCTTCTAAAGACTTAATGGGTGTTGAATTATTTTTACGAGGCATATTTTAGAACCCAATACTGATATATATTCTACAATATGCCCTTGGAATCAATTCAAAATGATTCTTCAAACAAGACATATGCAATTCGGAAAAAAAAAAAAACACACCTTTTACTTGCTTTGAGGAGCTCGATATTGAAATTGTATTATCTCTGTGATTGCAAATCTTCAATATCTAAAATTCAGCACTGAAGTAGCCCTCTTAATTCTCTTTTGAATGCCACAGGTCTGACCTAATTTGGATTCCCCAAGACAAAGTTGTGTCCAATCTCCCACAATGTCCTAATTTTGGACTGGTTCAGTAGAGCAAACTTGTAGGACTTGCCACGTGTCATTGTTTCGTCCTTTGTCTCTGAAATTGGTAGCCAAGAAACTAAAGTCCGTGTACTTGCAACCACTTTTTACGGCACTCAAATCCACTGCACAGAGAGATAGTTATTGAACTTTTCCCACGATAACCTCTTTGTGATGAAATTCGGGAGCCTGAACAATCACTGCCTTCCACAGATCATATCTCCAAAAAAATTGTGAAAAAAGCTCTAAAATTTTTTGACGAGTTTCCTCAGGATTTCAGCTTCGCACCCTAAAAATTTCAGATTCTAAACCTTCGTAGAAAAAAATTTATAGCGCAAATGCCACGATGACCTGTTTAGGAGCCTGAAAACAGACCTAACTTCCATAGATCTTATCTCCGAAAATATTGTGAACCAAGCTCTGAAATTTTCAGAAAATATTCCTCTGGATTTCCGTTTTGGACCCTAAAAATTTCAGCTTCTGAAACTTCGTATAAAAAAATTTATAGCAAAAATTCCACGATGACCTGTTTGGAGCAGCGAAACCCTAGAATCCAAACCTCTGATACCAAATGTTGTGTAACCAGCTCCAAAAATAGAAGAAAAGAGATATCAACGCCTTATAAATAAGCCAATTCGAGGGGGAAACCTCCAATACATTACATAAATGAACAATTCTTGGATGATACAATTTACAAAACCTCCTTTCTATATATAGGAGTCCATGGGGCCATAATGTAATCCTAGTGGGCCACAATGTAATTCTAGCCGACCTAACAATAATAATTTAAGGGCACAATAATAACAAAATGGGGGTTACAAGGGTACAATAATAACAATAATGGGCTTACACTAATAAAAATAAGGGGCTATACTAGTAATATAGGGACCTAACACGTAATTTGCATAAATGTGTATGTAGATTCCCCATAAGATCAATTTCAACATATTTCTTGACAAAATAATCTAATATCCAAAGTGAAACCTTAGTTGAATGTAACAATGTTCCTTTAAGGTCATCTACACAAAAATATACCTCCTTCAAATCTCTTACATGGTATGGTATGCCATGAGAAATTAAGAAAAACTTAAGGAAATTTGTCAACTTCTCTGAAAGACACAATGAAAATGCATGGAAGGTTTGCAAAGGAATGCACTTGTAATATTCTTTGATTTCTATTTAAGCATTTTTCCTAAGTTGAACCTTAGTGATTTGTGAACTCAAAGTTCTTTGAGAAGAATGTTCTTGCAGTTGAAATTCAACATTTGCAGTCTTCCCACCTATGTCACCTGATGAGTATGAATTATTAAACTCTCTTATGTCATTATCCAAAACATTTCTTTTTTGGAAACATGATTTTGCAAATAAATTCTTTTATGTAGCATAAGTCCTTGTCAAAATTTCATCTCTCATACCAATTGGCATCTTGTCAGAACTACAACCTGAAATCAGACATGCACATTTTCTTCTATTACTCAAAGATGTGAATGGTGGAATACCTGCTAGAGAACTCTTAACATATGGAAAATGTTAGTCCCTCTCTCCTATTCCCTTGCCAAGACCTCGCTGAGGACCAAGAGTCATCACACCTGTGAATACACTTTTGTTTGTAATCTCATAGCCAATTAAATGTATAATAGAGTTCATTCCATGCAACCTGGTGAGATAATCCATCTCCTGATAGAAAATGTATGTAGTAGAATAGTCAAAACCTTTTAGATTGATTTTTTAAGGGCATATTTGGTACAGCCCGATGATATAACTTTGTGTACTTCGTTGCTACCACCACTACCTATCTTACCTAGTTTTTGATATATTTTATTATTAACCAGAAAGAATGCATCTGGATCATAGTTTTTTTTCCAAATGCTAGATGCTTCTCTGTTGGTACCAGTTTTCTCAAAGTTAATTTGAGAAGAAGATAGTTGGACTGATTTTTTTAATCCACTTGCTAGTTCAAGATCTTGATCTCTCTCTTCATTTTCTTTGGGCACTACATGAGGCTCTCGAGAAATTACTTGTTCTATTGACTTGGTTTCAACGTGGGGCTCTTGAGACACTCTTTCTTCTACTGACTTGGTATCAACTCAAGGCTATTGAAGCCATGCATTTTTTGGTTCTTCAATTAAACATCTACCATTGTTTTCTTTTGTAGAGACAATCTCTCCTCTGGACATATAGATGCCCTGATCTATATATAATGATGCAAAAGGTTCAAATGTGCATTAGATTGATGCCATGCTCTGGCTTGAAAACGTTGAAGTTGTGGATGGAAAAATAGATGTGCGCAGACCTGAAGAGTTGCATGCATCAATATCTAAATTCCTTGAAGAATTTAACAAAACAGAATGAAGATCAGGAAGCTTCAAATTTCCACTTGATTCTTATAGTGCTCCTCTCTTACCGACTGAGCTTGGACCCTAACATAGACTATGATTTTGGATAGAGAATAACGGTGTGGGTGCAGACATGCCCTAAACTAAATTTGGATTAGTCACAACAAATGTTGATGTTGTGCATGATGAAAATTCAAGTACATATAGAATTGAAGATTTTTTTTCCTTATTTACAGAAGAAGTAGCCATGGTTTCAGGTTTTTATCCATGGTCATTGGTATTGTTGCTATAGAAGTCATACTTGGTTTGGCAGCATATACCTCTTTATGATTATGAACTTCATCTTCTCCTACACTAGGTAGACCTGTCAGCTTCAAGTTATGTTGATGAATGGTAAATGACTGCCCTAAATTACTCAAATTTTCACTTCCTTGATTTTCTATCAATGCAATTGAATTTAAATGATATGAAAATTTCTCCACACTAGTATTAGTGGCCACCTTTTCATAGGCCTCTGTAGACACAGAAACAATAGGAGTATATGACATATTTTGGCTAACTTCAACACCAGAAATATAACAATCACTCTTTAGTGTATCACTACAACCCAAGGAAATATCTTAACTTAAAATTTGGCCCCTTCTAACAAAAATTTCTTTGTTATGTTCACTTATGAGTGAAGGGTAGGGCTTACTGTGAATGGAGTTATCATAGAAAAAGATATTGAGAATGTATTTTTTCCATCGGAAACATGCTTCAACAAGCTGCTTGACTTCAAATACACTTGTTGGTCATCACATGTTGGATAGAGTTGCTTATTTTGTGTCTGTGATGCATGAATATGGACGCTCAATACTTTTGCCTTAAATTGAGGAGTCAAGTTTCCCAAAATGCACCCTTTTTGGCCCATCAGATATCACTGGGTTGAAAGGCTTATACCTACCAAAAACATCATGAGACTCCTGTTGTTTCAGTTGATGTTTTAGAGCTGCTGTTGCTTCAACATTTGAATGCAAAGAGTAAGAATTAAATTCTTCACTATATACACTATATCTATTCATGGATAAATTATGCTGAGTCATTAATTTCTGGAATCTTACCCTTGAATCAAATCCACCCGTGCCAAACTAATCACCCCCTTTTCACCTAACCTTTTAAATCTCCAATGTTTTGGCTTAGGCTTCCAATGCTATCCATATCGACAATTAAATAGATAGACATATATTCAGCTAAGGATTTTCTATTTCGATGTTTTTGGACATCAAAGTTTCCTCCAGTAACTCTTCTAGATGAACTGCTTTGGCCTGAATGCCCCTCATAAGAAAAATGCATATCTTCTTGTACATAATAAATTGATTAGTTGCACATTAGAATACCTGAGGAAGTGTGTGGGAAAAATAATCTATACCTGCTCAAATTGAAGGTCAAACAAAACATACTCATCTCTATATTCATAAATGATTATATTTAAATTTTAACCGCCTTACTTGCATAACCTTGAAAAAATATTACTAGATCCAATAAATTCTGGGACATGGGATCTATGTTAAGGCAATTAGATCTAGAGACAAAAATCATCAAACAAGTCATAATCTCTTAAATTTTGTAACAAATTAACTACAATGCTTGTACCATTGGTCAAGTTGTACAATTTGCAATGACTCTCAATGTTTTATGTACTATTTTGATGTACGGTAATGATTTTTCTAATATGTCGTCAACAAGCTAAAGATATTTTTATTTAGCATGGAGTATGGTTATATCCATGGTTTTTCAAACTGTACATTGCTTACCTGGAAATAAAAATTACATTTTCTTTCATTTGATCTGAAGCATGGAATTTCATAGTACCCTTCAGTAAGTTGTCCCTCATTTAGCAAGAAAGGCTTAGACTTGCATAAATGTGTAAGTAAATTCCTCAAAACATAAATTTCAACATCTTTCCTGAAAAATGATCTAATATCCAAAGAAAAACCATAGTTGATTAGAACAATGGTGCTTTAAGGTCATCTACACAAAATTTGCCTCCTTCAAATCTCTCACACTGGATGGTATGAAAATGCCAAATTAAGAAAAACTCAGGGAAACTTCTCGACTTCTCTAAAATACGTAATGAAAATGCATTGAATATTTTTAAAGGAATGCACCTATAATATTCTTTGATTTCCATTTCATCCTTTTTCCTAAGTTGAACTTCAGTGAGTTGTGAACTCAAAGTTATTTGAGAAGAATGTTGTTGTAGTTGAAATTAAACATTATCAGTATTCCCACCTCTGTCACATGATGAGTATGAATTATTAAAATATTTTCTGTCATTATCCAAAACATTTATTTCCTAGACACATGATTTTGCAAATAAAGGATTTTCTGTAGCATAAGTCCTTGTCAAAATTTCATCTCTCATACCAATTGGCAACTTGAAATCAGACCTGCACCTGTTCATCTATTACTCAGAGATGTGAATGGTGGAATATCTGCTAGAGCACTCTTAGCATATGGAAAATTTTGAGCCCTCCCTTCTATTCTATTTCCAAGACCTCCTTAAGGACCAAGAGTCAAGTGGCCATCATCAGAAGCTCTGTGTGTTGAAGGGCTTGGCATAGACCAATTTTCAAATTGAGCCCTATCCAAATCCTGAGCATCTTGACTGGTGAATCCACGATCACTTGGTCCCATATGGGGTTGTGGCCCTTTAATCCCACCCATATGTGGAAGTGAACCCATCCGTGCACCTTACATGTAAGGTGGCATCGCAGGGACTCACACACCATGATCAAGTGGTGTCACGAGTCTCTGACTAGAATGTCCCATATTGGTACCTTGAGAGAGGCCTCCTAGAATGGTAGAGACTGTTTTATTCCATAAAAACTCATGTAAAGGATGGAAAGACAAACTTGTATAGGAAAAAAGTTGACAGTAAGATTTTTATGCACATTTAGTTAGAGCATGAGCTAAAAACTAGCCAACCATTCACTTCTCAACATGAGAGAGAACATATAAACCACAAATTTGATCAGGAAAAATTGTGAGCAACTGAATTAATTTAGGAATTATGGAAAAATTGAGCCTTAATAGAGAAAAAAATATCCCCATAAGCTTTCAATAAAACAATACCATTTTAGCCTAATTTACCACACATCAAGGATATGGATCCATTAGATGCAAACATATGGTATTGAAAATTAATTTAAGAGATGATCGCATATCAAGAATTTTTGGGCTAATATAAGGTCGCAAGGATTGCACGTTATGTCCAGAAGTATGCCCTCAGAAGGGCTGAGAGGAATCTGAGAAAGAGAAAGCTATTATGGATTAATGAAGAAGCTAGGCCACAAATTTCTCAGAAGAGTGGGTCGCAGAATGTGTCTCAGTCCAGAATTGAAACCCCTCAATTTCAGTCTACCTTAAGCTGCAGAGAATCAAGCACTTGAAAAAATAATAGAAGCCAAACCAAACCCTTTTCAAAGCCCCTAAAATAAAATAAAATCAAATTCAACCCAATGAACCATAAAATTCATTTTCAGAAAACTAACCAACCATTCACTTGTCAACATGAGAGAGCACAAATAAACCACAAAATTGATCAAGCAAAATTGTGAGCAGACTACCTTGAATTTTTCTTAATTACATATGTCTACTAATTCCTACTGGATAAAAACATTGAATGTTTTTCTTCTCGAGAAATCCCTCAAAATCCCCTCCTTTCTTGGGTATGAAGCTTTCTAAATGAACTCCTGATTTTCTGTACAAAGTAGATAATATAGGCTCCCCCTTCAGTCTCGTAATATCTTCCAAAATAGTTCCAAGAAATTCTATTGCATGACCATTTTCTAATAAGCTTCCTAGCTCTGTACCTCCATCCTTGATTTCCCTTGCTATATATTGAATAAGTACTATCCCTTCAACAACTAGTTTTGTGAGAATCCTACCAAGGAATTCACGAGCCTTGGGCGCATCAACAGTAGCATCCTCCAATGAAAATCGTATAGTCTCCAACCTAGAAACATCAAAATGATATATAGTTATAATTCATAATCACACATGACTATAGAATGTATCAATTCTGAAATAAATTCAAACTTGAATAAGAACAAACACAAAATTTCAAACTACCCTTCAGTAAGTTGTCCTTGATTTAGCAAGAAAGGCTCAAACTTGCATAAATGTCTAAGTAGATTCTCCTAGTGATCAATTTCAACATATTTCCTGAAAAAAGAATCTAATATCCAAAGAGAAACCATAGTTGAATAGAAAAATGGTGCTTTAACTTCATTTACACAAAAATATGCCTCCTTCAAATCTCTCACACTCGATGGTATGCCATGCAAAATTAAGAAAAACTCAGGGAAACTTGTCGACTTCTCTAAAAGACATAATGAAAATGCATGGAATATTTGTAAAGGAATGCACCTATAATATTATTTTATTTCCATTTTATCCTTTTTCCTAAGTTGAACCTCAGTGAGTTGTGAACTCAAAGTTCTTTAAGAATAATGTTCTTGCAGTTGAAATTCAACATTTGCAGTCTTCCAACCTCTGTCACCTGGCGAGTATGAATTTTTAAACTCTATTCTGTCATTAACCAAAAAATTTCTTTCCTGGACACATGATTTTGAAAATAAATACTTTTCTGCAATATATGTCCTTGTCAAAATTTAATCTCTCATACCAACTGATATCTGGTCAGAACTGCAACCTGAAATCAAATCTGCACCTGTTCGTCTATTACTCATAGACGTGGATGGTGGAATATATGCTAGAACACTCTGAGCATATGGCAGAGGCTGAGCCCTCCCTCCTATTCCCTTGCCAAGACCTCCCTGAGGACCAAGAGTCATCACACCCCTTGATAAAATTTTGTTTGTAATCTCATAGTCAATTAACTGTATAATGGATTTCTTTCCACGCAACCTGGTGAGATAATCTGTCTCATGACAGAAGTTGTATGTAGTAGAATAGTCACGACCTTTTAGATTGATTTTTTTAAGGGCATAATTGGTATAGTCTGATGATATAACTTTTTATACTTCGTTTCTGCCACCAATGCCTATCTTGCCTAGTTTTTGATATATTTTATTATTAACTCGAAATAATGCATATGGATCATAGTTTTTTTTGTGCTAGATGTTTTTCCGTCGGTACTAGCCTTCTCAAAGTTAATTTGAGAAGAAGACACTTGAATAGATTTATTTAATACACTTGCTACTTGAGGATCTTGACCTCTCCCATCATTTTATTTTGGCACTACATGAGGCTCTTGAGAAATTCCTTGTTCTACTTGTTATCACTCCACCGGATCTCCGAGGTTGAGAAGAGACCAACATAGGTAACCACAGACCAAGATCTCGCCAAGTAGCTATCCCTTATATATAGGAGATGGATCTCTCCAAGGGATCACAACCAAGAGGGCTGGATCAATGAAATATTAGGCTAGGTATATTAGCACCAAGGTTTTGATTGGTTGAGTTGGGTGTTGGATGAATGAATTAGCTCAAAGAGGAAACTAGGTCAGGGAAAAAGGACTTGAAATTGTAGACATTTGTTGGGGAAATTTAGGTAGGTACTATAACACTTTAACGAGGTTTAATGGAGTGAATTAGAGTGCTTCAAAGCACAATGCCATCTTGAAAGGGAAGAAAGGTAAATTTTGAGGTGTTTTTGGCCATTTCTCCTCGCCATATTGTCCAATTTTTGAGTTCCAATAGTCAAAATTTCATGTAGAGGGCCTTTTGAATCCAATTTTGGTGGAATTTTTTCATTTGGAGCCCCCCCAGAGAGAGTGCATCACCCTAGGCACTGCACTTTTGACAAGTTGACTTTGTTGGAAACTAGTCAAAATTTGTCAAAATGCCCAAAATATCAAAAAGTTGCCCAAAAAATCTCAAAGTTTTATGGATAGAGTGCTGATTATGTGCCTCAAACAATCAGGAAGTGATCAAACAAGATATCAAGCTTATCTTCCTCCTTTTTCTTAATTAGGGTTTTCTCGTGTTTTTCCTCCAATTGTTTGAGTTTGACGTTACAAATATTGTTTCTTGTGATGTACCTATTGGAAATGTTTATGAGAATATTGTTATCTTTGTTTGCCTTATGGAGGAGATTCTCAAGGTGGAGGTTTACCCTATCTTTCCATATCTCTCTATCATCTTAAACCTCCTTGGAAATCCTCTCCTCAAAAATGAGTTTTTCAGCGTCAAGTTTCTGCTGCTGTAGAGCTCTCTTAAGACCTCTTGTTTTTGGTCTTCTTCCACTGGTTTTAATTTCATCATGGTTAGGATTATCAAGTGACATCATTTCCTTACCTTTGGTATCTTGTATCTTTTCTTTGAGCAGCTCTAGCTCCATGAGTACTTGCTGATCTTTCAACTGCTTGTTCTCCTACCCAAGGAATGGTATGACAAACTGAGCTCTAGCCATGTTATCCTGCAATTATTTGATCATGGAATACTTCTCTTTGATGATTAGCTTTGCGATCTCCTGATCATCTTGATTATCCAAATCCATCAACTCAAAGTATTTTTCTTCCTCATGAAGGTCTTCCTCTTCATGGACAACTATCTCTTTCTGATGCTCATCCTGGTGTACCTGCTTTGCTGATGAAGAAGGCAAGGCCCCTTCAACAATATCTGGAGCAAACACTTGCCTAAGTAACCTCTAATAGGTATTGACTTGTTTTTCCTTTTTGGTGTTTTTCACTGCAGCCATGCTAGATGATCCTGTTTCTTTTTGAGGCACTGATACTGGTGGTGGAATTGGTCTAACAGGCTGAGATGGTGGAGTAATGAAGAAATCATTCTCAATAAAGGTCTCCCAAGTAATGTTCAGCTGATTGAGATGATGTAGGATTATCTTGATAAGAGAGTGATGAAAAAGGTTGTTCATCTGATGCTTTGGCTCTCTACTCTGCACTTTGTAAGCCATCTTGTCAATGTTCTTGTATAAATAATGAGGGATGTTGAGAAATTTTACCCTTGTGAAGTGCATAAGCAAACTGATGTGATATGAGTACAGTCGAGAGAATATTCCCTCACAAGTGAAGTATTTCATGATGATCTTCATCATGGGAGAAAATATGTCAAGTAGGTGGCTGAAAGGAAAAAAATTCATGTTCTCTTATTTATATCTTGGCTTGAGGAATGATTCATAGTGCTAGGAATCAATGTTTATGGATTTGAACCATTTCCCCCCCACATTGGGTATCCCTGTGGCTGCAGCAATAATATCTGTGGATATGGTAAAGGTGTCATATGGCTCAAGCCTTAAAATACTCCCTCCCTTGTGTGGTATTCTTTCCTCTCTGTCATCTTCTATGAAATCTCTTTCCTCCTCCATGTGTTTGTTTTGGAAACCCTAGGGAAAGGGAAGGAAAAGGGGATAGGAAGTAGGTTTAGGGAGTGGGAATGGGTGTAGGAAAAATTAGGGAAGTAGGGAAGGGATTTTAGGGAGCTTAGGGAAATGGTAGGGGGTATAAAAACTTAGGGAAACAGGGTAGGGAAATTTATTATACGGGTAGTGAGGTTTCCTAGGAAATTTGCAGCCTAAGGTTAGGGTTTTGGGAAATAGGGTTTGGTAATAAGGGATAAAGTTATGTAGGAATAGGGAAAGTGTATACTAAGATGTGGGAGGGATAAATTGAGTCTAAGAAAAATGATTTAGCATATGCGAGTAAATTTATGGTTTCTTAGCTCAAAAACATGAAATTAAACACGAGGAGGGTTTTCATCACAATTTGATTAACAAGCAAGGATAGGGGGTCATGAAATGATATTGTACTTACTTGCTAGGAGTTGTAGATAAATTCAATTAATGGTTTGAATGTTTGGAGGAAGGTTTTGAGAGCCATGGAAGCTTGCAAAAGAAAATTGACAGGAGCGCAACGCTGAACCCAAGAGCATAACGCTCTTCACAGGAGTGCAACACCAAATTTCTAGGAGTGCAACGACTCAAAATTTTTTGCCTTCTTTGTTTTAAAATTTGATTTTTTGACTGAGAGAAGTGAGAGCTTGATGGATGAGAGTGCAAATGAGCCTCTCCTTGGTATTTTATGGCCTTGATACCTTGATGAAATTTTCAAATTTGGTCTTGGGACCCACTTTTCTTTTCACATTTCAAATTAGACATTGCAATTTTTACCTTTCATTTGATCTTTTGAATTTGATCAGTTGGTGGAATTTTTGAACACTGAGACTTTTGGAACTTTGAATTTCTTGGAAATTGGACCCTTGAGTTTGTAGCTAAATTGGAACCATGAGTACTTATTACGTTTATAAAACATGAAATTACACATTGAAATTGAAATAAAATTTACAAATTAAAATTTACATAATAAAAATGTGTCTATTGTAACTCTCTTACTTGTTGGTATTTTATGCATGCAGATGGTGTTTTGATAGACCTTGAAAACCCTAATACCTAATGGAAACCCTAACTGAATGATATTCATGGTGAAATTAATGAAAAGGTGATAAAAACTCATGAATGACGGACACTCAGCATAGTGATGAAATGAGCCAGAAAGTAATGATTTTTTTTGAAAAGAGTGAAACTTTGATCTAAATCTACACCAAGTGACAAAATTATTGCATGACGTAATGGAATGACAAAAATTTCAGAATGGGACCCTTAACATGGAATGCAAGAGTTAATTTGATCACTGGTGGAAGGATGCAAATACTGACACTAACATTGGCTCCAACTGGGGATGGTATCACCTTGGAGGTGCCAAGAGCACCATAGACCAAGTGCCTATCCATTGGGCATGGAGTCAAAATCTAAAGACTAACTAAAAACTGAAAACTTAAACTGATTTGAAATAAACTAAAACTGACTGAAAAATGACTTTAAAGTTGACACAAAACTGACTTGACTTTGACTGACTTAATTTTGAAAAAAACAGAAAATAAATGAAACTTTATAGCCTTCACCTCGGGCACTAAGCTCCGGTGATTATCCTCTTCACACTTTGCAAGAAAGTTAAATTGATATTTACAATTATTGTGGGAAATTTGAAAACTAAATAAAAAATGATAATGTTTAAGGAGCCTACCTTTGACTGGTCCTCTTAAACACTCTTCTCCATTCGTCTCCTGTAATAGAAAATCATTTTATCCTTGAATAGATGAGATCTTGTGGGGCCCTTTCCATAGGTTCTCAAACTTTTCGTGCTTCCATTTTTCCTCATTCCTTTCATCCCACCGGAGGACTACATCTTCAAGCTTAAAATCACCCGCCTTGGTTTTGCGGTCATACACCTTATTTATCTTCTCATGAAGCTTTGAGCGATTTTGAAATGCCTCATCTCTTGTCTGTGGAAGATGGATCATATTATTGATCCGAAGCTATACATCATTCTCCTCACTTCCTGCTTCTTGCAACAATTTCATGACCAAGACTGCAAGTGATGTAGGAAAAACAGTGTCTACACCATAAACTAAATGAAAAGGGGACATTCCTATAGATTTCTTACTGCTCACCCTGTCTTCCCACAATAAATTCACAAGATTTTTGTGCCAATTCTTCTTGTTGGCCCCCAACATCTTATTTATGATATTAATCAGGGATTTATTAGAGGACTCCGCTAAGATATTACCTTGCAGATACTAGGTGGTTGAGTGTCCCAACTTGATGTTATATTTGTCACAAAACTCAACCATCCTTTTTGATTTGAATGCTGCCCCATTGTCAGTAATAATATTAAGAGGACAACCAAAACGAGACAATATGTTAGTCTCCAAAAACTGAATAATTACTAGGTTTGTTTCTTTCCTTGTTGGGATCGCTTCGATCCATTTGCTGAAGTAGTCAATGGTTGTTAATATCCATTTGTGTTGTGCAGATGATGTAGGGTGAATCTCTCCGATGAAATCAAGTCCCCACTGCTGAAAAGGTGCATGTACTGAGATAGGATGCAAAGGTAAAGGAAGAAGTTTTCTTTTACCTTGAAACACTTGACACCCATGGCAACTCATCACTGTTTTGTAAAAATTTGCAAAAAGAGTTGGCCAGTAGTATCCTGCTCTCAACACTTTATTCAGCAAAATATCTCATGGATCTTTCCAATAAAGGGTGTTGTCCAAAATGCACTATTTGGAAGCTTTCAACTTTAAATACCTATCGTTACTCTTAGTCATGCCTGGAGGAGGGTTCAAATGCTGAAGAACATATATTATATCATAATACCAAGGAGACAAAAAAAATATATCAAATACCTGTAACAAAATGACATCCTCTTCTTCATTGGATAATGCTGTAATAAGATTGATGTCTAAAACATGCATATTTGACTCGACCATAAGATTTGCTAGACCTTGACCTTTGATCAAATTTGTGGGCTTGATCTCGAGGTCATATTCCAACATTGCTGCTATCCATTTCCCTCTTCTACCTTCTGGATATGTCTGCATAAGAACATCTTTTACTGCCGTGTTAGGGACATAAGCCAAAATATGTGAATGTAAAATATAGACACATAAATCCTTCAACACTTTTATCAAAGCCAAAGCCTATTTATCTATGATATTTTACTGAAGAGATGCATCCTTGATGGTTCGACTGAAAAATGTAATAGGCTGCTCGGTCTTGTCCTTATTTTTCATTAAGACTGCAACTATGGTGTGATCGGAGGCAAATGAGAATATAATAAAATCAATAGTGTAATCCGGGCTTATTAAAACAGGGGTAGTAGTCAAAGCAAACTTCACTGTGTTAAAATAATTCTTGGCATCCTCAGACCACTTTACCTCATTTCCCTTTTTCAACATGTTGGTCATTTCCCAAACATGCTCAGACAAATTTGGAATAAATCTGTGTAAGAAATTCATCTTACCATTGAAAGCCTAGATTTATTTCTTGTTTCATGGAAAGTCAATTTGTTGAATTGCCTCAACCTGAGAAGGGTTAATATAGATTCCATCCTTAGAGATGATGTGACCGAGAAGTTTTCCCTCCTCCATGGAAAAAAAACTCTTTTTTTAGATTAAGAGAGATTCTGAATTTCTTTCATTTCTAAAAAACAATCCTTAAATGATACACGTGTTCATCATTGGAATGGGAGAAAATTGTCAAATCATCTAAATATAACACTAAAAAAGCATCTTTCTCATCTGAAAAAGCTATATCCATTTCCTGCTAAAAGGTGGCCCCTGCATTCTTTAGTCCAAATGGCATCTTTCTATATTTGAATGTACCCCAAGGTGTAGTGAAGGCTGTTTTGTCCTGATCTTTCTCATGTACTAAAATCTAATTGTATCTCGAATATGCATCAAGCAAAGGCATTCAAGAAGCCCCAACCACTCTCTATAAGATGTGATCCATTTTGGGAAGGGGTTAATTATATTTAAGAGACAACTTGTTTAAATTTTTGAAATCTATGTAAAGTCTTATTTCACCAGTCTTCTTTCTTATAGGGACTAGATTAGATATCCAATCAGAAAACCTTATAGGAACAATTATACCTGACTTGTAGAGCTTGTTCACTTCTTTTTCTATAGATGGCAGCAACCTTAGGTTGATCCTTCTCAAATTTTTCTGAAAGGGCTTTTGGTCGGGTTTAATTGGAACGATGTGCTGTATGATATATTTATTATAGACCTTCAAGTCTTCATAATCCCACGCGAAAACATTACAAAATTCAGAAAGTAAATCAATGTACTTTTTATTTACCTTAGGGGATAAAGACTTGGACAATTTTACCATCTTAGGCTTGTCCGTTGTTCCAATGTTTATGTCCTCCACACCTTTTTCTATAGGAACCGATGTTGGCTTCCTCGCTACATCATGCTGATCAAACAATTCTTCTAAAGGTATGAGACATTTTGGAATATTGTTATCCTTCAGCTCTAGTATATCAACCTGAGTGGCTTCAATGACTTGATCATCCTTTTCATAAACTTTTTCAATGGCAGAATTCTTGAATTCACCGTCATTTTGTAGAAAATTATTAACTTGGTGATCATCCCAAAATACTTTCCAATATCGCAAGTTATCAGGAAATGTAGGCTGATGTTTTACATGAATTTCAAATGTCTTGTTAGAAAATATAGGGATTTTGAAATTGCTTTCTGTTGTAGCAAGAAAATCTGCCATGAGATTCTGACTTCTCGGCACTACTGGAAAATTGTATTCATGAAACATATTTAGGATATATAGTACAACATTCCTGTACACTCTCATTCGCGGATGCTTAGCCTGGTTCCCCTTTCCCGTATTTTATCACAAGTTCGAAGTCGCCATATATTGAAATTCTTATTGCGCCCAACTTTTTCAGGATCTTAAGATCGGTGATAAATGCTTCATATTTCGCCTCATTGTTAGACCAATAAAAATCCAATTTTTATGAACATAATATAACATTATTAGGAACCTTACCAAGTTGATGAAGAGGGTTGCAGATCCAAATTCCAATGCTTGCCCTGTTAGGTCCCTATATTACTAGTATAGTCCCTTATTGTTGTTAGTGTAACCCCCTTATTGTTATTATTGTACCCCTATAACCCCCATATTGTTATTATTGTGCCCTTAAATTATTATTGTTAGGTTGGCTAGGATTACATTGTGGCCCCACTAGGATTACATTATGGCCCCATGGACTCCTATATATAGAAAGGAGGTTTTGTAATTTGTATCATCCAAGAATTTTTCATTCATGTAATGTATTGGAGGTTGCCCCCTCGAAGTGTCTTATTTATAAGGCTTTGATATCACTTTTCTTCTATTTCTGGAGCTGGTTTCACCACATTTGGTATCATAACTTTGGATTCTAGGGTTTCGCTGCTCCAAATAGGTCACCATGGAATGTTCGCTATAACATTTTTTATACAAAGGTGCAGAAGCTAAAATTTTTAGAGTGCGAAGCTGAAATCCCAAGGAACCTCGTCACAAAATTTTAGAGCTTGGTTCGCAATATTTTTGGAGATATGATCTGTGTAAGTTAGGGATTTTTGTAGGCTCCTGAATTTCACTTAAAAATGTCATCGCAGAATTTTCTCTATAACCTTTTTTCTACGAAGGTTTAGAAGATGAAATGTTTAGAGCGTGAAGAGGAAATCCCAAGGAACATTGTCACAAAATTTCAGATCTTGGTTTGCAACATTTTTGGAGATATGATCTATGGAAGTTAGTTTTTTTTTGGGCTCTTGAATTTCATATCAAAGAGGTGATCATGGGAAAATAATTACAACTCTCTCTCTGAGCATCGGATTGGAATTCTGTAAAAAGTGACTGGAAGTACACAGACTGTAGTTTCTTGGCTATAAATTTCAGAGCCAAAGGAGCAAACAGTGACACGTGGCAAGTCATACAAGTTCGCTCTACTGAACTAGTCCATAATTAGGTCATTGTGGGAGATTGGACATAAATTTGTCTTGAAGAATCCAAATCAAGTTAGAATTGTGGCATTTTAAGGAAACTTCAGAGGAATAATACAGGGCCAAATTTCAGATATTGATGATCTGCAAGCATAGAGGTAATTCAATTTCAATATCGAGCTCCTCAAAGGCAAGTAAAAGGTGTGTATTTTTTTTTTCATTCTGAATTGCATAAGTCTTGTTGAAGAATCAAGTTGAATTTATTCCAAGGGAATAATGTAGAATAAATATCAATATTGGATTCTAAAATGGCCCCTAAAAATAATTCAACACCCATTAGGACTTTAGAAGGCTCTACTATGAATCATGAAGACGAAGAATGGATATGAGGAAGTTTGATGGAAATGATCCTATAACATGGATACTACAGATGGAGCAATATTTTGATCTCAATAATGTGAAAAACACACAAAAGGTAAGCATTGCGACTTTACATTTATAAAAAAATACATTTGTATGGTATCGATGGCTTTTCTCCCGTAACAAAAATTGTCACTTGGTTAATTTTTACGGAGGAAATGATTGCACATTATGAGGATACAAGAGAAAAAATTTCTTTAGCCAATTGATAAATCTCAAACAAAAGTGTTCAGTGGGGGAGCACATTGAGGACTTCCAAAAATTGAATATAAGGGTAATTGATATTCCATAGGAACACAAGATTGATCTCTTCATAGGAACTTTAAAGGATAACATCCAACATGAAGTTCACGTTTTGGAACTTGATTCATTGGAGAAGGCATTCAGGTTGGCAAGAAAAAATGAATGTAAAATTATGGCGACAAGGAAGCCTACCACTCACTTATATAAAGATGGAAGTATTGCTACTCCTAGATTTCCACAACCTACAAGGTTGACACCACAACAATTGGAAGAAAAAAGAGAAAAAGGGCTTTGCTACAGTTGTGATAGAAAATACACCAAAGGTCACAAGTGTGTTGAGAAGAAATTATTTTACATAGATTGTGAAGAGGAAGAAGAAAATGAACAATAATCTTCAAAAGAAGAGGATATACACTAGGAACCAGCCCTAGAAGAGGAAGAAATGAGTCCGACCATATCGTGTAATGCATTGGAAAGATTACCACTCCTAAAACTCTCAAGATAGAAGGACATATCAAGAAGAAAAAGGTAATAGTGTTGGTTGATTCAGGTAGTACCCATAATTTTATTCATTGTAAGGTAGCCACGGAATTGAATTGTTTCCTATACCCAACACCTGAATATCAAGTGATGGTTGCAAATGGAGGAACTATAAATTGCTCTAGAAAATGCCATAATATCAAGCTAATGATGGGGGAATATGTATTGAATAGTCCAATGCTTTCCATTCCTATGGGAGGTGCTGATGTTGTACTAGGAGTACAATGGTTACAATATTTGGGGATAGTAGCTTTTAGTTTTCAAGAACTTTTCTTGAATTTTTAGGGTATTGTAGGGAAGCTGTGAAAGATAAAGCTCTAATGTCATGACAAAGCTTCTAAAGAAAGAACAACGAGGTGTAATTGCACAATTATGCTCACTAGAAGTTCCAACATCAAAATCATCTATTTATGCAAATCCCCCAAAAGTATTGGACAATCATTCCAAGGTGTTTGAAACTCCCAAAGGACTCCCACCTATTTGTGATCATGATCATGCTATTCATTTGATTCTAGGAAGTTTTCCTCCAAATATCAGGCCTTATAGATATCCTTATGTCCAAAAGAGCGAAATTGAATGTATGATTGCAGAAATGTTAGTATGATTGTAGAAATGTTAGAGGTGGGTATAATTCAACCTAGTCAAAGTTCTTTCTCTGCTCCTGTAGTATTGGTACAAAAGAAGGATGGATAATGGTGCATGTGTCTGGATTATAGGGAGCTCAATAAGCTCACCATCAAAGATAAATTTCCCATTCCTGTGATTGATGAATTATTGGATGAATTACATGGAGCAATTTATTTTACCAAGTTGGATCTTCGTTCAGGATATCATCAAATTAGAATGAAGACTGAAGATATTTAAAAAACAGCATTTCGAACTCATGAGGGTCATTATGAATTTCTAGTCATGCCTTTTGGTCTTACCAATGCACCTTCTACATTTCAAGGGTTGATGAATTCCATTTTCAAACCCTTCCTTAGAAAATTTGTGCTAGTATTTTTTGATGATATACAAATCTACAGCAGGTCTTGGAAGGATCATGTTGAACATGTTGACAGGGTGCTCAAACTATTGCAGGAGAAACAATTATATGCAAAAACATCCAAATGTTTCTTTGGAGTACAAGAGGTGGAATATCCGGGTCATATTGTATCTCACGAGGGTGTTAAGGTAGACCCTAACAAAATTAAAGCCATTAAGGAATGGAAAGTCCCCACAACCATAAAGCAGTTGTGAGGATTTCTTGGGTTAACAGGGTATTATCACAAGTTTTTTAAGAATTATGGGAGAATAGCAATACCTCTAACAACATTATTGAAAAAAGAGGCATTTTCATGGACTCTTGAAGCAACTAAGGCCTTTGAACATCTTAAAGAGGCATTTTCATGGACTCTTGAAGCAACTAAGGCCTTTGAACATCTTAAAGAGGCAATGTGCCTAGCACTGGTCTTAGCTACGCTAGAATTCACAAAAACCTTTATTGTGGAATGTGATGCCTCAGGAAATGGAATTGGTGCTGTTTTAATGAAAGAAGGAAGACCCATTGCTTTTGAAAGTCATCCAATCAAAGGAAAGTATTTACAGAAACCTATTTATGAGAAGGAAATGTTAGCAATATTGCATGCACTAAAGAAATGGCGAACTTACCTAATGGGAAGACACTTCAAGGTAAAAACTAATCTTGATAGCCTTAAACACTTTTTGGAACAAAGACTATCTTCAGAAAAGTAGCAAAAATGGGTCACAAAGATGTTGGGTTACGACTTTGAAATAATATACAAAAAAGGGAAGCTAAATGTTGTTGCAGATGCACTCTCAAGAAAGAATGAAGAGGTGAAAGCATTGCTTTGTGCCATTTCTATTATCCAACTATATTGGATAACCGAAGAAAGATATGAATGGAAGAAGGACGAAGAAGTGTGGACGCTCATTCAAAAGTTGCAACAAGATCCTAGTACATCTGATACATTTAGTTGGAAAAATGATTCCTTATGGTACAAAGATCGCTTATATCTTTGTAAGAATTCCCAACTAAAACAAAATATTCTTTTGGAATTGCACACTTCTCCTTTAGGAGGACACTCAAGATTTTTAAAAGCTTACCACAGGGTGAAGAAAGAATTTTTTGGGATGGCCTTAAATCTGATATTCAAAAGTTTGTGGCAATTTTTTTTTTTTTCCGGCAGAATAAAGTTGAGACAATTAAGACCCCGGGTCTTCTACAAAATTTATCCATTCCAATTCAACGTTGGGAGGATATTTCAATGGATTTTATCACAGGTTTACCTAATTCCGAAGGAAAGAGTGTCATCATGGTGGTAGTTATTAGACTTACCAAGTATGCACACTTTTGTGAATTATCTCATCCATTTAAAGCAAGTATAGTTGCTACTACATTTATGGCCACAATTCAAAAGATACATGGAAACCCAAGGGTTATTGTGAGCGAAAGAAATCCCATTTTTACTGGAAATTTTTGGACGGAGTTATTTTCTTGTTTAGGTACTCAATTAGCTCATAGCTCATCTTATCTTCCTCAATATGATGTTCAAAATGAGATAATAAATAAATGTTGGAAGGATATATTCATTTTTTTGTATCTGATAAACAAACACAATGGGTCAAGTGGTTACCTCTCGCTGAATGGTGGTATAACACTTCCTTCCATACTGCAGAAAAAATGACCCCATTTATGGCACTTTATGGATATCATCCACCATCCATCATGTTAGCCCCCCTATGAAATTCTTGACAAGAAAGCTGGGGGCTAGAATTGTTCTGGAGCCTCCAAGGAATGCCTTTCCCCTAAAAATTCATCCTCCTTGGAGTCTCTCTGTACTGTGCCTAAAATGTAATTCCTCTGCTAATTCATTTATCAAAAAAGGCCCATTATTTCCCTTTATACCTTTGCAAAATATCACTTTCCCCTTCTCCCTTTGTCAAACTCCCCTTTAATTCCCCCATTATCCTTCTAAACCCTCTCTAAATCATGTTTTTGCCCCTGTTTTGGCCTTCCCTACCCTTCATTTCCCTATCGTTCCTCCCCTTAGGCCTAAAAATGCTTTAAAATGTGCAAAAATCATATGGTAAGGCCTAAGCCCCTTTGGCCATAGCCCCACACCCCTTTCTTCCCATAATACCTGGCGCTGAAACCCAGAGCTAAACCCCCAGGCGCTTAAATCCTATCAAACCATTCCCGCGCCGGAAAATTATTCAAAAACCTTTGGAAACACACATTTTTGGGTTTTGTACATAGTATTAGGTCGATGGATCTCCGCCATCTGATCGAAAGCCAGATCCAACGGCGCGGAACGCGCCCGAAATGGTGGACCCCTCTTGCACATGCCATCTGCCCAAACCCACTGGTAATTCCCGCACCGCCCATCTGCAGCTGGCAGTTTTCTCCGAAACCCAGCGATCCCATTCATCCTTTGCCATGCGTACTCCGATACTGTTCCTGAAAACCATTTTTTCATGTGTTATTCCTCGGACGAAAGCCGGGTGGCAGAATCCACGATCGCCGTTGGATCGCGGGGCCCTCATCCAATGGCTG